>CM076580.1:1688817183-1688984214 GCA_034641835.2 Pinus albicaulis
GCAACAGATGTGGCATCTCTCAAGGTGTCCTGAAGCCACTTGGGCTTCTTCTTCCCTGAGCACACTTCTCCCGCTGGAGAATAAAACTCCTCCTCCTCAACATCAGGAGCCTGAACTCCCGACTGTCTGTCTGTTGTCCTCCTGCCTGCACCTGAACCTGTAGAAGCTGAGGTACCGTGTGAACTGTCCATCAGTGGACTCCCCAGTGAACTGCTCTGTGGACTGCTTTGCATGCTGCCCGTAGCACCACCCCTCTGACTCTGCGAGCCACTACTTGCTTGTGAGACAACCATCATCCATAGATGTCCCTCTGGATCCTCCACGATCCACCTTGCTTTGGATCCATGGTGACTCAGGCGTGCTCTGAGAGGTGGTGGTCCGGATACTCACTCTGTGACCTCCTAAAAGATACTGTCCTCCTCGAACTTCACATCACGCCTGACAACAACTTTCCTCTGTGCAGGAATGTAAATCCGAAAGGCCTTTGAGGTCTCACTGTAGCCCACAAAGATACCCTTCTCTGCGGTGGGCTCTAGTTTGGTCCTCTTCTCCTTGGGTATGTAGGAGTATATAATGCACCCAAAGATACGAAGATGACCAATACTCGGAGAGGCCTTTGGAAAAGCCTCTCTTTGATCCATGTGCCCAGGCCCGTGCGGACTCTTGTTACGCAAATAAACAGCGTATTTGCGGGCTCTGCCCACAAAAACAATGTGTAATATTCCCAATTAGCCTTGCTAATTGGCTTTGGCGGCCCTCCGATGGATCTGTTCTTCCTCTCCACGACCGTTCTCTTGGGGGTTGTAGAGGCAGTGAGCTCACTCTAATGCACCTTTCCAACACAATAGTCAACAAACTCTCCAAGGGTGTGCTCTCCCCCATTGTCCGACCTCAGGGACTTGATCTTCCGACCTGTCTGTGTCTCCACAAGAGCTCTGAACTCCTGAAACCGCTTGAAGACCTCACTCTTGGTCTTCAAGAAATAAATCGAGGTCCTCCTGGAGTGATCATCAATGAATAAAACATAGTACTCATATCCACTCAAGGAAACATGAGACATCCGACCGCTCACATCGGAATGAATCAAATCAAGTATCCCAGTCGCTCTGCTGTCACTGCTGGGAAAAGGGGATTTGGCAAACTTGCCCATCGCACATCCTCTGCAAGTATCAAAGTGATCGATACTGAAATCGCTTTTGTAGTGATCTCATAAAAGTCCTCAATGCTCCATGATGTGTGCCCCATTTGCGTGCCAAATCTCTGGCACACTTTCTGAAGCTGCTAGCTATAACATCGGGTACTACACTCAATGTAAAAGGGTGAGTACAAACTGTACACAACATGAAACGTGCACTATCACTCTAGCTGAATCAGCTGGAGTGCCCCTGGGATACATCAACACCTGTCCTCCCCTGAATAGTATCTCATATCTTCTGTCCTCCAAAGTTGAGACGGATATGAGGTTCTTCCTCATCCCTGGCACATAAAGAACATCTGACACCTTCAAGGGAGGTTTGGACTCCCTCTAAAATGTCAATGTTCCCACACCGACTGCTCTAACAACTCTGTCATCACCGAGTACTACCTCTACATCAGTGCCACTCTCTGAAAGCTCTGAGAAGTACTCACGGACTCCTGTCATGTGACGTGAAGCCCCATTGTCCACATACCAGATACCCGAAGATGTTTCATTAATCGAAGTATCTCCCTACGAACCGATGTGGCGGAGCTAATCTTTGCACTAAGAAAACTCTGCAATGAGCCCAAATAAATTAAAACGATACTGCAAAGTCCTCCTTTACTTCCGTTGTGCCTCACCAGTTTCTTCATTATTCTTCTTAACTTCTTCTTCTCCGGACACACAACCGCATAGTGTCCCATCTTCTGACAATTCCAACACTTCACCTTGGAATAGTCCTTCTGTGTGTTACCCTGTTTACCTTTACCTTTGCCTTTGCCCCCACCATTGCTTGTGGAAGCCTGCTTCTTCCCTTTGCCTTTCTTGCCTCCTGCCAGCAGTGCTACATCCTCATCCTGCTCAACTGGCTTGGCTGCCCCAAGCTGACCTTTCCTGATCTCTGTCTGAATGCAATCATCCCAAAACCTCTCCCATGTGGGAAGGGTCTCACGTGCACAAACTCCATCAGCAAAGTTCATCCATGAACGAGGGAGGCCATTCACTGCAATCCGCACCAACTCAGTGGGTGGAATGGCCTCTCCAATCGCTGCCAACTCATCTCTCACATTAGTAATCTTTGTGAGATATCCAGCTGCACTATCATTGCCCATCTTAATGGTCTTCATTTTCTCCTTCAGGACCATTTTCCGGTTCTCATTGGTACTCTGGTAGAGATTGGACAATGCTGTCCACATCTCATGAGCATTTCTCTTTCCTCTCACATGAGGAATGCAATGGTCTTTGATTCCGTCTAGAATCAGTCTCTTACCCTTATTGTTCTTTTTATTATATGCTGCCAACTGAGTAGCATCAGTAGGCACATTTACAGGGTTCTGTGCGGTATGCACCATTATGTCCCAGACTTCCGCCTCCTCAAAGATACTCTGCATTCTCTCCTTCCAAACACTGTAATTGGTATGCCCATCCAACCTATCCTCCACCCTCAGTCCCAAAGACATCCTGTTGTCCTAAAACTGAAAAATAGCACTGCTGTAGTAAAGATAAAACTGCTGTTTGTGAAAAATCAGCTTGCTGGAATTTTCTGAGTGAAAAATCAGCAGGCTGTAATTTTCCTCCTTGCTGTCCCAAACTGCTCTTCAGCACTCAAGCTCCGATACCATGTAGAAATTTATAGTTTCCCACCCGGTTTTCAGTTTTTCACCTTATTACTCCAAAATAGTTAAATGCCCTTTCCCATATCCATACATTTAACAAACTGGAAAATAAATTTTTGCGAAAGCTTATACTAATTAAGAAATTTTTTTCGAACGGAAAAATACGAGAAATAAAAAACGACGTAACAAACAGCCATTCAACACATCATAACACAGTAATTTTTGGTCAAGGTGACCCTGGAAAAACCCACTACAACTCTTGGGGAAAACCAGTTTGAGAGCTCCTTATTTCTGAAAAATGCTTTTTACAGTGAGAGAAATATTCAGCAAAAGAAAAATCAGCAAACAGACTTTTACAACTTATTTCGTTTTCCGTGCTTAACCACCGCCTCGGAAATTGTAGAAACAGCAAAAACAGAACATCAATAAATGTTGTATTTTTCTATTTGTGTGCCCGCAACTGCACAAATGCAACAGCAGCTCTTCAATATCTTCAAATATACCACGTTGATGCTGTCCAAACCCTCGATTTGCGTGCCACCGCCGCAAAACTCCGATGGCCTGCATGCCCCTGCCGCCGGGCTTCGTGCCCATTGCCGTACGCCCGCCGTACGCCTCCCCGCCAGAAAACCGGCTGCACCGTTTTGCTAAATCTGCTGCACTTGTCTTGCTGAAATGTCTTGCTGAAATGCTGCCTTGGAATGCGTGCCAAGTTGCTGCCTCCTTCTCCTCACTGCCCAGAAATCTCCCTTGCTCTCTTGCTCTCCTTCTCCCAATCTGCTCATGAAAGAATGAATGACCTTTTCCTCCTTTTCCTCCTTTAACCTAACCCTAAGTGACTTTTGGGCAATCCCTAAATCCAATGGCTGAGATAGACTGAGATTCAGAAATAGTATCATGCCTATTTAAATCTCATTTCTATTTTTTTATTCACCCTAATTTTTAATAAAGACCTAATTTAATCTTTACTTCAAAGTCACTTTTTCCTTTCTAATTTTATATTGACTTTATTAAAGTCACTTTAAAATTAGACTTATAAATTTTATCACTTAAAGTCACTTTTAATTAGATTTGACTTTATAACTTTATGAAGTCACTTAGTAATTTATCACGAAGTCACTTTAAATTAGATTTGACTTTATAACTTTATAAAGTCACTTTAGGAGAAAAATTAAATTCTTTTGGACACTTTTCCCTAGGCCAAAGATCAAAGCCTTAGGGAACCACCTGTCCTCCGGTACCAAATTTCAACACAAAGATAGTGAAAAATATTGATGACTAACACAGAGGAAACACACAGCTCTCAAGGACCTACGCAGAAGATCATTGGGGTCATCTACAGGTACGGTTTAAATTGGTTCGAGTTTGCAGTGGTGGACTTGGTGTAGCACGAGCCTTCGTTTGGCTTATGGATGAGTTCACTGAATCATATGGGAATTCAATATCCCTTGGTGTGCACAAAGAAATTCGATTTTTCTCTGGGTATCTCAGTCTTCTCCATATGGAACTTGGCTTACCTTTACTTGGGATTTGCTCCAAGTTCACTTCTCACATGCATTCGTCCTTGGGAATTGCTCCCAAATCTTTATATAACAAAGCCATGGGCTATTGTGTTGTATCATGTTATGAGCTATTGGGCTTGAGGAAACTCTGTCATTTTTGCAAATCAATAAAATCAAGACTTTGGGGCTATTTAGCGAATGCTCTCTTGGCATTATGAAATGATTTCTTTCCATACTATTGCTATTATGTTTGAATTCGTCTACATGTTTGATCAGTATTAGTTTATATTTTCCATCTAGCTCGGATTGATGCGTGCAAGCTATCTTGCATGCATCATTGATTTAGAGTAGTATTCTAGAAATAAGCTTGCCAAGTCATTTTTGGAGGAATGTTTGGTTTATCTTATTCATTATGATGCTCTAATCCTTTTGCAAATTGATATTTGTTCAAGTGTGTAGGGAAGATTTATTTGTAATGTGTGCAAGAAATCCATTCGGATGTGGGAGAAGTCTCACATAGACCAACTCACTCCTAGATTCAAAGCGATCCAAGACTCGGCTATTTTCAACCCCAAGCCTTGCATCAAAGGAAGACCAAGAGGGAGTTTTCTCGTTCTCTAGCTACTTGATCATCTACTTCAAATTTTAAAATCTAAAAATTTCCCTTTGTAGAGCGTTTTAAAGTCATATTTGCTAATTCAAAAGTGTTTTCTGGACTAGACAAGAATGAGGGTTCGCTCCCATTTCTTAGACTAGTGCCATTGTATATTAATTTGTACTTTAGATCTTGTTTATTTCTATCTAACGTTTGATTTTCTTTCGCAGCCCATAAGCTTGAGCATGAACAATGAGGAGCTTGAGGAAAAGATGGCGAAAAACTATTGATCATCCTTGCATGCAAAGCGTTCCATTACCTCAAAATCGAATTTTAAGGAGGTCGTGAGCACCTTTAGACAGCAGCAAAATAATCTTTGTCGTGGGCCTTGGAGCCTTGTAAAATTTATGTTTTGAAGGTTTTCCCCATGAGTTTTTGTTGTCATCTTTAAGGAGGAGATCTAGCTTTTTCCGAAGCTCTATCTTCGTAAAAGGATCTCCTTTTGGGCAGCCTTCTTAGAGGCTCTTGTTCTCATTTGTAATCGCTAATAAAATAACATATTTTGCTTGAGGGAGCTTGGGATATTTTTCCCATGGTATCCCCCTTCCTTGGTTGAAAAGGAAGGAACTCCTTGGATGGATTGACTCATTTTCTGATTTTTATTTCATGCATGCTAAAAAATTAACAACTAATGCACTCTACATCCATCTAACTAAATTTTGGGTTTAATTAAACTTACATGCATGAGCTCCAAAGGCTACAAACTTGAGCAAATCTCTTTTCATGTGTGTGAGCAATTCACATGGTTGGCAAGTTTCAATTAAGTTAATGTTTATGCTTCACTATTTAGTCCATGCATGTTATACATTTTGAGGAACCATTGAAGCATTTTTTTTCTAAGAACTTATTTCATTCCACTTGCCATTTAATGCTACAACACACATAAGTGTATTTGTCTCTCAAAGTTTGGTTTATTATTGCAATTAAGCGCTATCTCATCTCTTGTGGAACATTTGCACGTATCATTTAATTGGGATTAATCAACATCGATTTCATACAAACACTCGTTAAAACTTTACCACCAACATAAATTGATTGTATAGACCTCTAGGGACCCTCTACTCCCCTATTGACTCCTCACTGTAAGATCCACAAGATTTGGGCAAGGGTGAGCTCTAGGGATTGAAGAGTTGATTTGAAATATTTGTTGTAGAGATAGGTAGCTAAAATTAACCAATAGCACTCTTCATCACATTTCTTTTTACTTGTCTTTTGATGGTTGTTGATCTCATGCAAGTATTGTGATGCTTACTTTCCATATTCACAAAGTTTAATTTCATATTTAGCATCTAATTTTTAGTTCTTTCCAACTATGACAAGATATGCTTTAATGTTGTGATTTGGTTATCCCATAATCATTTTTATTTTGCTAATATCTTGTGCTAACATCTTTTGTTTCCATTTCAGGATTATTGTGTTTTCATCTCTTTGAGCATTATTTTTACTTTTAAGCACGTTATTTGTAAAGGCACTGGTTGAATGGTTTATTATTTCAAAGTTGCTCATAAATGCTCATGAATCTTTAAAAGTAATCCAAATTCACTCTAACAACTCTCCTAGAAAACTCACATTTTTAACTTAGTTTTTCTTTAGGGACACCCCCTCCCCCCATAGCTAACCTAGGAGATAGCTTAAACAGAGAGAGTCAGGAATAGGTGGTAGCCCCTTCTCTGAATTCCTTGCCACCAACCACATCTTGTGGGGTTAAAAGCTTTTCTCACTAACTAGTAGGTAGGTGTTGTTAGCCACCTATAAATTTTGATATACCAAATGGTGGCTAAGTTTGTCTTCAAGCTTTCAAGAGATATATTTCCTTTGAAATCTATCATCCTTGAAGTCTTATGTTTGTCCCATCCTGGAGGCTCATCTTCGCTGCTGTTTCCATCTTAAAGCCATGTAGATTCACCAAAGAAAGTTGTCCCAAAGGCCAATGAAACTGCCTATTTTCACTTATTTCCCTTCATTTTCATAAAGCCTTCTTTTCATCTTTCAACCCTCCATATAACCTCTAAAGGTCTCAAATCCCCTTCAAGCCTGGTGAAAACCCCTTTACAAAGTTTTAAACCCCATCTTTACCCCTATCGAAACCTCCAAAACCCTCATAAAACCTTTCAAAATCCTTGAAAATCTTCATTTTCGCACTAAGGCCTTAAGCCCCTTTCGGCCTTAGCCCTAGCCCCTTTTCCACATGTGATCCGCGCTACGACCAAGCGCTAAGGCCTAATCGCAAATCGCAAACGGAGTTTTCTTTCCCGTCCTTTCCTTTGTTCTTCAAAATCTTCTGATGCAATGAGTTTTTATCCTCCGACCGTCGATGTGATCTGGGTCATTGATCTCTCTCGATCCAACGACCAAGATCTCGCCGTGCTCCATAGCAAGCCCTCCATCATTTTCCCTCCAACTTAATCCTAACCGTTGATCTCTTCCAATCCGACGACCAGCGCTTGATCGCATCGCGCAAACACAGCCTTCCCTTTTCTTTTCGATGCGATGAGTTTTTATCCTCCGACCGCCGATGTGATCTGGGCTGTTGATCTCTCCCGATCCAACGGCCAGGATCTCGTCGCGCTCCATCGGAAGCCCTCCATCATTTTCCCTCCAACTTAATCTTGACTGTTGATCTCTTCCGATCCGACGGCCAGCGCTTGATCGCATCGCGCAAACACAGGCTTCCCTTTTCTTTCCGATGCAATGAGCCCTCCCCTCCGATCTTCCGATCTAATCTAGGCCATTGAATCCACAAGAACCAACGGCTGAGATTCGATCATGCTCCGCTTATGAACACATCACCCGCGCCCACCGATTCAATCCTGACCGTTGATCAAGTTTGAACCAACGGTCAGCGCTTAATCGCGCATCGCAAATCCAAAACCCTGTTCGCGTTTCCCCCTCCGATGTAAATCCTGCGATTTAATCTCAGCCGTTGAATCCACAAGAACCAACAGCCAGGATTAGATCGCACTTTGTTCGCAACCCCCCGTCATCGCATCCGCTCATTAGATCTGGACCGTTGAATCCACAAGAACCAACGGCTTGGATCTCATCGCGCTTCGTCCATGACCCTTCACCATCCCAACCTCCGATTAAATCTCCACCGTTGATCAAGTTAGATCGGACGGTCCGCATTGGTCCTGATCGTCAAACCCCACCCTCTCATTTCACCCCCATCGACAAATCTCCGTCGTCCATTCCTACAGATCCGACGGTCAGGATCTAAACCGCCGTTCACCCCGCAACTTTCTCTGTCGCATCCATTCCGCGCTGTCAGATCTTCCGCCCATCATCCAACAGCTGATATCGCATTTCGCAAAAGTTTGCGACAGAACGTTAGCGCCAAATAATTTTCCGAAACCGGCGGTATTGAAAGGGACAAGTGTCAAGCAACGGACCATATCGCATTTTTTTTGGCAAAACCATTTACCACCAAAATATTTTGCGAAAACCGCTGCCGGTTTTCCGCCAAACCACTTTCCCTCGCAATGTTATCTTCCGCCTTAATCTTAACCGTCAATATCTAAGATCGAACGGCTCTCGTTGTTTTTCACCTCCATTCACTTTTCACCCGACCTTTCATATGATCCCATCGAAAGATCCCCGCCGTTGATTATTCTAATCCAACGGCCCACATTATATCACATTTCATTTCTTTCTCCATTCATCAAACCTCTCCAACGACTTCATCTGACAATCTCCACCGTAGATCATCCTGATCTAACGGTCCCACTTTATTTTGGCACCCAAACCTCCAAAGCACCTGGTTAGCTGCTCTGCCAGTGTTTTTTCCCCATTTTTCCGCTACAATCACATTCTTCCTCACTGCTCCTCCGCCACCCAGAGCCTTTGCAAGCAGTCTAAACCCAGCCCGCAGGATTTCATAACATATTTTCGTGTGTTTGTAGGTTTTTTCATGGCCGATGAAGGAATTAATGTGATACAGTCACAGAGATGACACACAGGCTCAAATAGCAGTCTCAGGACCAGGAAACAAAGTCAAAAGGACCAGAAACAGAAGGCGAGGGCGTGTCAATCAACAGATCATATCCATGAACCATCAGTGACCCTCCAGGTCAACGAAATCCTCCACCTATACACAAAACACTCAGAAAAGATGATGATCACATTTCCAGTGGCAGGATACAAAGCATAGAAGACCAGCATCAGTACATAAGCATTTCCAGCAATCAGCAAAATAAAAGCATAAACAGAGCTAATACAGGTTTAAGTACAAAGAGACAGAGCAGTTAGTGATGCAGAACGATGACTGACACAGACATGACCTTTACCCATGCACACAAGTCTGCCAAGCAATTATTGCACCAGGGAAGCTACTACAAATTGTCAGAAGCAGTTATTTAGGAGTATGGGAATCCTCATAGCCCATTCTTCACTTAACTCACACCGAGAAGATAACAGTACCACTCCAGATGATTTTCCTCTCAAGGACACCCTGTGGGTGATTTCTGTCATAACAAAATGGACTCAAACAAGCTACAAAGTTATTGATCCTGTCTAGAATTCAATGAAATGTTTAAGGCACGGAGTGTAGCATTCGAAATACCTTCTCCCATCTCTGACGTTCATTAAAGCTCCCTCCACCTAATTTTCTCATTTTCTCTATAAAGACTCTTCGAAGTCTCATTGTAAAGAGTTGGCATTTTGTGAATTCTAAAGTAATACATATTGCTGCTTTGAAGAAGCTTTGGTGTTCTGAAAGAGTGTGGAAGTCTCTGCATTTTCTGTTGACGAAGGAGGCTGGACAATTGGATCCCTGAGCCTAGTTATGGTGAAGTTATCTCTATTGTTAATGTTATTTCCCATTTATCACTCTGTTTCGTTATGCTTTGACTTACTGTAGGATAAAATGTTTAGGCAGAGAAATGTATCTTAGAAGCATCTCTGACCTGTTTATCCTTCACTGTTTATATGTTTTCTGCTACTGAATATAACAGGGTAGTTTAATAGCTTTCCTGCATATTCAGTTTGTTTTATTTCAAAAATGGTTAATTCGGTTGTGCTAAAGAATGTTTAGGCGTTCCCTCTTTCTTTACCACTGAATATTGTATCTGAAATCTCCCTTTAATTATTAATGCTTGCAGTTCAACAGAGGAACTTGTTTTAATCATACCCTATGTTTGTTATTGTAATTGTTGTGTTAAAGGTCCCTATAATTGCAGTCCTAGATGTCTAAGGTGTTCCCTCTTCTTCGAATGCAATTGTATGTTTTTGTTGATTGAGCCTTCAGCAGTAAATTGTAGGAGGAAATAGGGCGTTCCCCGAATCCTATTATTGATTAAAGAGGGTTTACTCTGCATTTCTCTTTCCTTTGAGTGTTTATATTGATTAAGTCCAAAGCAGTGAGCTTACTGGAGGAAATAGGGCGTTCCCCGAATCTTTTAAGCCATTGTGAAAGGGTTTAGCTTGTTTGCACTCTTAGTCCTTAATGTTCATCCTTGACCAAGTTAGATTTTCCCTTTGGTTTCCCTTCCTTCTCAGTCAAAACTATTTGGACTTTCACATGACTCCATTGCCCAATGGCTTGTAGATTCTCATGCTCTATCTATACCACATGAAACACATTTGTCCAACCAAACAAACAAAACAAACAACCCTACACATCATAACTAGCCTAAAATCAACTTTTAAACCTTTCAAGACACATCTTTATAAACATATTGAGAGATCCCTCTCTGAGACTAGGAGGGCTACATCCTAGAGCTCTAAAGTTAGGTTTGTATGTTGCCTTGTCTTTTGGTAAGCCAATCTATCAAAACACAGGAACCCCAACATAATGGCGATCACGGTGGGACCATACTGAGTATATGATAGTCTAGCAAACTCTTGTAGACTCAGTAAGTCCTTAAATAACCATATAAACTCAGAAAAACCAAAAAAAAAAAAAAAACATTTCAGATTGGCTTCATAATAAACATGGTGGTGGAACCATAATACACTTTACCTTCACAAAAGCTAAAGATTTTCCACCTAGCGACTCCACAGTTCCGAAAAGACTAAACGACTCCACTGGGAGACCAGTTTCATCATCACATCATCCATACTTAAGGAAACTCTGAGGATTAAGTTTCTTTGTTTAAGGATAGTTTGCCTCTTAAAGATTGTCATATTTGGCTAGCTTTCCCCTTTATTGGATCTGAGACTTAACATACTGGCTTCAAGAAAAATCCATACCAGAGCTTATCCTGATCCAAATCCTCCCGAAATAGTTGACAATCCAGAAAGCATTCTTCGGAAGTCTCTCACATCTAGGGATCCAACTATCGTCAGACCCATTTATAGAGCTAACTCAGCACCTGAAAACCTTGCAGCTCTGTTAGATACTCAAGCTGATTTAGACTTACCAAGTAATTTACCTAGAACTAAGTCATTCAGTGGTACAGAGTAGACAGATTTTGAGCCTCCAAGCTCACCACCACGTAGTGGTCAACATATTAGTGACAGAGAAACCCCTCCATCAACACCTCCTGATATCCATTTCATTCATAACTTGGGTCTCTCTCACCCTAGATCTGCTCAACAGTTTGTTGCCGGACCAAGTAGTTCTGACATCCATATACCTGCCGCTCAAGCTAATCCTTTACCTCCACAAAACACTGCCATGGCAGCATGGTATGCTCCACTAGTGTTACCACAACCTTTGGTTCCCTTACCAAATGACTATCAATCTAAAATTCCCCATTTCACTGGAAAAGAACCTACCACAGCTCAACAACATGTAGACGGAATGGGAGATGCATTTGATTACATGGAGATAGATGATGAGACCGTTAAAATGAGAATCTTTGCTCAAAGTTTAGGAGGAGAAGTAAAGAAGTGGTTTAAAGGCTTAACTCCTAATAGCATCCATGACCTTCCCTCATTACATCAACCATTCATAAACAAATGGGAAGTCAAAAGCAACCCTCTCTAAATACTAGCAGAGTATCAGAGCCTTAAAAGGAATCAGGGAGAGAGTGTCCATGATTACTCCACCAAGTATAACAGTGTCTACAATGCCCTTCCACCGCACATGAAACCTCCCCTAGGCATGGCCTTGGTAAAATATCCTAAGGGCTTCGATGCTGATATGGTCTATCAGCTAAGGAAAAGAGATTATGCAACTCTAGAAGACATGCAGAAGGGAGCAGTGAGTGTGGAAGCAAACTTAATTGAAAAAAGAGCTAGGCTAAGATCAGAGAAGAGGGTAACTTATAAAGATGATTACGCACCCTTAACCTCATCCTCTGATACCAAAATTGACAACCTAGTGAAGGTGATGGAGAGAATGCTTGAGAAGATAAACTTGAATGATAGAGTGCCACCAAGAGAACCTCAAAACAATCTCCAAAATAGAAATGAAACCAGAACTTTAGAAGAGAAAACAATCAAGATAGCCAATGAGACAATGACCAGTAAATTAGAGCTCCCTTCCAACAAAACTATGTAGATCAAGAGGAAGAAAGGGAGATTGAAAATTTGGGAGAAAACCATGTGAACTTGATTGGATCAGACAGTGGGGATGATGTTTTCCTCACTGAAGAAGAACAAGGTTTCTTCTCTTCAGAACCAAAAGAAGATACACATGAGGAGTCTGAAGATTATAGATTGGGGTTTGAAAATGCAATCATGGAGGTACACAAACATTATGATCTAAGAAGCAAAGGGAACATAGATAGTCTAAATGACAAAAACACTAGCTCTACTGTTAGGAAAAGTACAGAAAATTAGACTTAAAAGACAGCAAACAAAACTATCACAATAGCCAAAAGGGCTGATTTAAACAAAGAGAAAGGCAGCCAGCCAAATGTTGAACAGAGTTGCCCTAGTACCTCTGCTAGTGGCCCTGATAAAACAACTCAGATTAACAGTCCTAATAAAACCCAGCAAGTCAAAATCGTTGAAAGAAACATAAGTGAGAAAACAGATGTAAATACAACAAAAGCGATAGTTTCTTTCAACCTTGAGGGAGAGATTGCAAAGATTAAAATTAACATACCTCTCGCTGAATTAGTGACCCAGGAAGTGTACAAAAACCAGGTCCTAAAAGCTCTGAATATACATGTTGATACTGCTACTTTGAACTTAACAGATGATAAGCCAGAGTTGTTGTTTGGTCTTAAAATTGAGGGAAAATATCAAGAAGGGGATGTGCCTCCCTTCTATGTCAGTCTAAACATACATGACAAAGTTTTACACAATGCCATGCTAGATTCAAAAGCATCACACAACCTTATGCCTAAAGCAGTAATGGAAAGCTTAGGTTTAGAGATCACTAGACCCTACAAAGACTTGTACTCTTTTGATTCCAGAAAGGTCAACTGCTTGGGATTAATTAAAGATTTGTGTGTTGACTTATCCCAAATTCCTGCTAAGAATCTTGTAATGGATGTAGTAGTAGCTGACATTCCCCCAAAATATGGCATGCTTTTAACTAGATCATGGGGAGCTAAGATCCAGGGTAACCTTCAAATGGATATGTCTTATGCCACCATACCAGTATTTGGTCAAAAAAGAAGATTATATAGAGAAACTCTCATGAAATACATGGTGAGCAGCAAGGACAAATCTCACAACACTCCTGTTTATTCCACCCATTCAGATCTAGATTCCCTTATTTTATACAATGAAGATGAAGTCACCCAAACAGAGAAGGAAAACAAGCAGGACATCAGTGCACCAGAACATTCAGAATTGTCTTCCTCTCAACCTCTAGATACCTCAACTCCCAGCAGCCTTGAGCAACACAAAAAAAACGAAAATGAAACAGAAACACTTTGGAGAATGAGCTTTGATGGCTCTTGCAGCAAAAATAGTGCAGGGGTTGGTGTATGGATACACAACACAAACAAAAGACATGCCTGCAAATTAGATTTTTCATGCACTAACAACATTGCAGAGTATGAAGCCCTTCTCCTTGGCCTGCACATACTTAAAGATTTAAAGGCCAAAAGGATATCAGTATAGGGAGATTCCGAGTTGATCATCAGACAAATTAAAGGGGAATATTCAACCAAAAACCCCAGACTCAGAGAATATAGGAACACTGTTTTAGACCTCCCTAAAACTTTCAAAAAATATGAGCTTATGTTCATACCAAGAGCCCAAAATCACCTGGAAAACGAACTTGCTTTCGCCGCTAGTAACTTCCAGATACCACAAATCGATGAACGGTTCATTATAAAGGTAAAAAACAGACCAGCAGTGCCTGATAACGAAGATCATTGGCAGGTTTTTAACAATGATAAACATATAGAGGATTTCCTACAATCAAAAAATGAGTTTTCCACAGCATCACCAAGTTGCAACCATGAAAAATAATGTTCAGATGGGGAACAAATGCCTGAAACAGAGCCCCCCTCTCCTACTGATATAAATCAGTTTGATCATCTTTTCAAAGCAAATTTATCTGATGATCTAGACCAAAGGGACCTTGAAGTTCTAGAGTGTAAAGGTGATACCATACCCAAAGGCCTTGCGCCATTAGAACAGCTCTTTGATTTCAACAATGTAGCTAAAGAACCAAAAACAGAACCCGTGGAGACTAATGTGGAAGAGCACAATATAGGCAGCCCAACTGAGCCTAAAATGATTAAGTTATCTAGCACCCTTCCTGCCCACATCAAACAGCAATACCTAGCACTCTTCAGAGAATTTATAGATGTTTTTGCATGGGAGTATAAAGATTTGAAATCATATGACACTAGCATCATTCAGCACAAGATTCCTCTGAAGGAAAATCAGAAACCTTTCAGATAGAAATTAAGGAGGATAAACCCTGTCTTATTTCCTGCAGTAGAAAAAGAAATTAGGAAGATGTATGATGTAGGGATCATTGTTCCTATCAGATACTCAGAATGGGTCTCCAATTTGGTATCTGTCAAGAAGAAGACAGGGGAGATTAGGCTATGTATTGACTTCAGACACCTGAATAGAGCCTCTCTGAAAGACAACTACCCCTTGCCAAAAATGGACCACATTCTTCAGAGGGTAGTTGGGTCAAAAAGGATATCATTACTGGATGGGTTCTCGGGTTATAACCAAGTGTTAGTCCTCCCAAGCGATCAGCATAAGACAGCCTTTACCACACCTTGGGGGACATTCATGTATGTCAAAATGCCATTTGGTTTGATGAATGCAGGAACCACCTTCCAGAGGGCCATGGACATAGCCTTCTCGGAAGACATAGGCTACTTTATAATCATTTACCTTGATGATATTACTGTTTTCTCCAAAACCGATGAAGAACACTTGGAACATTTAAAGAAAGTTTTTGAGAAATGCAGAAGATTTGGCTTGTCATTAATAAATCCCAAAAAGACCCTCTTTGGCCTCCAAGAAAGGAAGCTTCTTGGTCACATAATCTCTAAAGAAGGGATCAAGATAGATCCTAAAAGAATTGATGGCATACTGAATATCAGCCACCCTAGAAATCTCAAGGAATTACAGTCTTTCATTGGGAAGATTAATTTTTTGAGGAGGTTCATCCCCAACCTTGCTGAGCTATTGAAAAACATCACTACCATGCTTAGGAAAGAAGTAGGTGTCAAATGGATAATGCAAGCTAAACAATCATTTGAACTGGTAAAGCAAGCCCTTACTCAAGCACCAGTCTTGATCAGTGCTGATTTCACCAAAGATTTCTATATTTTTTCCTTTGCATCTGAACATACAATAGTTGCAGTATTGTTGCAGAAGAATAACTTGGGGCAAGAACAACCTATATCCTTCTTCAGCAAAGCCTTAAGAGATGCCCCACTTAAATACAACATCATGGAAAAGCAAGCCTTGGCACTGGTAAAAGCATTAAAGGATTTCATGGTGTACATCTTACATTCACACATCATTGCTTTTGTGCCACACACCGTAGTCAAAGATATTCTAAGTCAGGACCCCGATGGCAAAAGGAGAAAGTGGATTGCCACTATCCTTGAATATGACTTAGAAATCAGGCCTACTAAACTCATCAAGGGGCAAGAATTAGCAAAGCTTATGGCCGAGTCTAATTTCAAAGTTCTGGATATGAATATAGTTGATGCCTTAGAAGAAATAGAAGAGTTCCCAGCACCATTTACTGAAGAAACATTCAAAAACCCTCCATGGTATGCTGATATTATTTATGTGCTGCTTTACTTAAATGCTCCTCCTTCTTTGTCGAAAACAAAAGCTAGATTTGTAAAACAGAAGGCTTTAAAATATTGCATGATAGATGGAGTTTTATATTGGAAAAATGCCGTTGGGATACTACTAAAACGCTTACTTGAGAATGACGCAGGAAAAATCATGCGTGAAATTCATGAAGGAGAATGTGGAGGGCACTTAAATTGGAAAACCACAGCAAAAAAAATCCTCAGATCAGGTTACTATTGGCCCACCCTTTTTCCAGATACCCACAAGCTAGTAATGTCTTGCCACAAATGCCAAATTTTTGATGGTAGAAGAAAGCTCTTGCCCTTACCCTTGAAGCCTATTAGTGTTGAAACACCCTTCCAACAGTGGGGTTTGGACTTCATAGGGGAAATCCATCCACCCTCCTCAGCCCAGCACAAATGGATCCTCACAGCCACAGACTATTTTACCAAATGGATAGAGGCCATACCCACTAGGAATGCTACTAACTCTGTCATTATTAAATTCCTTGAGACCAACATATTGTCCAGATTCGACTGTCCTAGAAAAATAATCACAGACAATGCTGCTACCTTTAAATCCAAAAAGATGGTTGATTTCTGCCATAAATATCAGATCACCTTGGGCCACTCTACTGCCTATTACCCCCAAGGAAATGGACTTGTTGAATCTTCCAACAAGACCCTGATCAACATCATCAAAAAGTTGTTGGAGCAGAACCAGAAAACATGGCACAGCAAGTTTGTTCATGCTTTGTAGGCTGACAGGTTAACCACCAAAAAGTCAATCAACACATCCCCCTATCAGCTGGTCTATGGCATGGATGTTGTTTTCCCAACATCCTTAGAAGTTCCAGTCATGAAACTCCTTCAAGAAGTCCAAGTTGAGGAAAATGATATGCAGAGAAGGATCAATCAGACCATCCATCTACAGCAGACCAGAGAGGAAGTTTACCAGAGAACTCAAGCAGTTCAAGAAAACATCAAAAGGCAGTTTGACAAAAAGACTAAAGCAAATGACTTCCAAGTCGGGAATGTGGTTCTCAAATGGGATTCAAGAAGGGAAGAGAAAGGAAAACATGATAAGTTTTAAAATCTGTGTAAAGGGCCCTACATTATTCATTCCTTAAGAGGGCATAATGCATTTTTCCTGCAAGAACTGAATGGTGAAGAAGTGTCGGGAGGTCCTGTCAATGGCAGGATGCTTAAACACTACTTTTGTCAAGAGTCTTAAGTTTCAGAGTTTTTTATCCATTGTACATACCATTTGCATCAAGAAAAATAAAGAAAAATACAAAAACAATAAAAAAAAAATAGAAAAGAGGGCAAAAATAAAACAAGAAAGGTATATCCCCATACCAAAAAGAGAGGTTCAAACATGCTAAAAATCTGAACCTAGAAGCATAAGGAAATATAGCTCTAACTCTCTCAAAACTTGAGCCAAAAGAAGAAGAAGCAGGACTGGTTCTAACATGCTCAAAACTTGAACTAGCAAAGAAAAGGATACAGCTCTAACAAGATCAAAACCAGAGTTGAAATGAAGGAAAAGATGACTCTAAAAAGCTCAAAATTTGAGTCAGGAAAGGAAGGAAAGATGTTTTCAGTTTTCAGAACTTCAAGCCTTCCCAATTTTGTTGTAATTTCTGCTAATTTTCAGTTCATGTGCAGCTGTTTTCATGCCATGGACCCACAGCAAACCAGACAGTCTAATCCTGGTTTGACTGTATTTTCAATTTTTGTTTTAGAATATAGAGAATGAAAACCTATCACACTATTTAATCCTGACAAGTATTAGATTAGGTAGAGAATTAAGAGTCCAACTGTTTAACCTGGGCTCTTGGAAGAAATAAGGGTAGCATTAGATAGGTTTATTTTTCTGTTTGCAAAATAAAATGTTGAAAAAGAGTTTGCCAGCCCAAGTGCACTCAAAAGAAGAAAAAATGCTAGGACAGTAGGAATGGGTAGGTAGAGATGTTGTTTTGAAGAATAATAGTTTTTTCAAGTTGTTGCAAAGGTTACTAGATCAAAAGAAGACCAATCAAGGAAAGAAAAAATGTTGCCAAATGGAAGGGCACTGGTCTGCTAAATACAGAGATTACTGAGGTTCTGGACACCTAAAGGGCAAGTTGTCCTCCCCAAGTGGAGCCACTGTTAGTCACCTATAAATTCCGATATACCAAATGGTGGCTAAGTTTGTCTTCAAACCTTCAAGAGATATATTTCCTTTGAAATCTATCATCCTTGAAGACTTATGTTTGTCCCATCCTGGAGGCTCATCTTCGCTGCTGTTTCCATCTTAAAGCCATGCAGATTCACCAAACAAAGTTGTCTCAAAGGCCACTGAAACTGCCTATTTTCACTTATTTCCCTTCATTTTCATAAAGCCTTCTTTTCATCTTTCAACCCTCCATATAACCTCCAAAGGTCTCAAATCCCCTTCAAGCCTGGTGAAAACCCCTTTACAAAGTTTGAAACCCCATCTTTACCCCTATCGGAACCTCCAAAACCCTCAAAAAACCCTTCAAAATCCTTGAAAATCTTCATTTTCGCACTAAGGCCTTAAGCCCCTTTCGGCCTTAGCCCTAGCCCCTTTTCCGCATGTGACCCACTCTACGACCAAGCGCTAAGGCCTAATCGTAAATCGCAATCGGAGTTTTCTTTCCCATCTTTCCCTTTGTTCTTCAAAATCTTCTGATGCGATGAGTTTTTATCCTCCGACCGCCAATGCGATCTGGGCCATTCATCTCTCCCGATCCAACGGCCAGGTTGTCGCCGCGCTCCATCACAAGCCCTCCATCATTTTCCCTCCAACTTAATCCTGACCGTTGATCTCTTCCGATCCGACGGCCAGCGCTTGATCGCATCGCGCAAACACAGCCTTCCCTTTTCTTTCCGATGCGATGAGTTTTTATCCTCCGACCACCGATGCGATCTGGGCCATTGATCTCTCCCGATCCAACGGCCGGGATCTCGCCGCGCTCCATCGCAAGCCCTCCATTTTCCCTCCAACTTAATCCTGACCATTGATCTCTTCTGATCCGACGACCAACGCTTGATCGCATCGCGCAAACACAGCCTTCCCTTTTCTTTCCGATGCGACGAGTCCTCTCCTCCGATCTTTCAATCTAATCTTGGTCGTTGAATCCACAAGAACCAACGGCTGAGATTCGATCGCGCTCCACTTATGAGCCCATCACCCGCGCCCGCCGATTCAATCCTGACCATTGATCAAGTTTGATCCAACGGTCAGCGCTTAATCGTGCATCGCAAATCCAAAATCCCGTTCGCGTTTCCCCCTCCGATGTCGATCCTGCGATTTAATCTCAGTCGTTGAATCCACAAGAACCAACGGCCAGGATTAGATCGCACTTTGTTCGCAGCCCCCCGTCATCGCATCCGCCGATTAGATCTGGACCGTTGAATCCACAAGAACCAATGGCCTGGATCTCATCGCGCTCTGTCCATGACCCTTCACCATCCCGACCTCCGATTAAATCTCCACCGTTGATCAAGTTACATCGGACGGTTCACATTGCTCCTGATCGTCAAACCCCGCCCTCTCATTTCTCCCCCGTCGACAAATCTCCGCCGTCCATTCCTACAGATCCGACGGTCAGGATCTAAACCACCATTCACCCCACAACTTTCTCTGTTGCATCCATTCCGCACCGTCAGATTTCCCGCCCATCATCCAATGGCTAATATCGCATTTCGCAAAAGTTTGCGACAGAACGTTAGCGCCAAATAATTTTCCGAAACCGACGGTATTGAAAGGAACAAGTGTCAAGCAACGGACCATATCGCATTTTTTTTGGCGAAACCGTTTACCACCCAAATATTTTGCGAAAATCGCTGCCGATTTTCCGCCAAACCACTTTCCCTCGCAATGTTATCTTCCGCCTTAATCTTAACCGTCGATCTCTAAGATCGAACGGCTCTCGTTGTTTTTCACCTCCATTCACTTTTCACCCGACCTTTCATATGATCCCATCGAAAGATCCCCGCCCTTGATTATTCTAATCCAACGGCCCACATTATATCACATTTCATTTCTTTCTCCATTCATCAAACCTCTCCAACGAGTTCATCGGACAATCTCCATTGTAGATCATCCTGATCTAACAGTCCCAGTTTATCCTCGCACCCAAACCTCCAAAGCACCTGGTTAGCTGCTCTGCCAGTGTTTTTTCCCCATTTTTCCGCTACAATCACATTCTTCCTCACTGCTCCTCCGCCACCCAGAGCCTTTGCAAGCAGTCTAAACCCAGCCCGCAGGATTTCATAACATATTTTCATGTGTTTGCAGGTTTTTTCATGGCTGATGAAGGAATTAATGTGATACAGTCACAGAGATGACACACATGCTCAAATAACAGTCTCAGAACCAGGAAACAAAGTCAAAAGGACCAGAAACAGAAGGCGAGGGCGTGTCAATCAACAGATCATATCCATGAACCATCAATGACCCTCCAGCTCAGCGAAATCCTCCACCTATACACAAAACACTCAGAAAAGATGATGATCACATTTCCAGTGGCAGGATACACAGCATAGAAGACCAGCATCAGTACATAAGCATTTCGAGCAATCAGCAAAAGAAAAGCATAAACAGAGCTAATACAGGTTTAAGTACAAAGAGACAGAGCAGTTAGTGATGCAGAACGATGACTGACACAGACATGACCTTTACCCATGCACACAAGTCTGCCAAGCAATTATTGCACCAGGGAAGCTACTACAAATTGTCAAAAGCAGTTATTTAGAAGTATGGGAATCCTCATAGCCCATTCTTCACTTAACTCACACCGAGAAGATAACAGTACCACTCCAGATGATTTTCTTCTCAAGGACACCCTGTGCGTGATTTCTGTCATAACAAAATGGACTCAAACAAGCTACAAAGTTATTGATCCTGTCTAGAATTCAATGAAATGTTTAAGGCACGGAGTGTAGCATTCGAAATACCTTCTCCTATCTCTGACGTTCATTAAAACTCTCTCCACCTAATTTTCTCATTTTCTCTATAAAGACTCTTCGAAGTCTCATTGTAAAGGGTTGGCATTTTGTGAATTCTAAAGTAATACATATTGCTGCTTTGAAGAAGCTTTGGTGTTCTGAAAGAGTGTGGAAGTCTCTGCGTTTTTTGTTGACGAAGGAGGCTGGACAATTGGATCCCTGAGCCTAGTTATGGTGAAGTTATCTCTATTGTTAATGTTATTTCCCATTTATCACTCTGTTTCGTTATGCTTTGACTTACTGTAGGATAAAATGTTTAGGCAGAGAAATGTATCTTAGAAGCATCTCTGACCTGTTTATCCTTCACTGTTTATATGTTTTCTGCTACTGAATATAATAGGGTAGTTTAATAGCTTTCCTGCATATTCAATTTGTTTGATTTCAAAAATGGTTAATTCAGTTGTGCTAAAGAATGTTTAGGCGTTCCCTCTTTCTTTACCACTGAATATTGTATCTGAAATCTCCCTTTAATTATTAATGCTTGCAGTTCGACAGAGGAACTTGTTTCAATCATACCCTATGTTTGTTATTGTAATTGTTGTGTTAAAGGTCCCTATAATTGCAGTCCTAGATGTCTAAGGCGTTCCCTCTTCTTCGAATGCAATTGTATGTTTTTGTTGATTGAGCCTTCAGCAGTAAATTGTAGGAGCGTTCCCCGAATCCTATTATTGATTAAAGAGGGTTTACTCTGCATTTCTCTTTCCTTAGAGTGTTTATATTGATTAAGTCCAAAGCAGTGAGCTTACTGGAGGAAATAGGGCGTTCCCCAAATCTTTTAAGCCATTGTGAAAGGGTTTAGCTTGTTTGCACTCTTAGTCCTTAATGTTCATTCCATTTCACCTATATTATTCAACAGATCGTTGACCAAGTTAGATTTTCCCTTTGGTTTCCCTTCCTTCTCAGTCAAAACTATTTGGACTTTCACATGACTCCATTGCCCAATGGCTTGTAGATTCTCATGCTCTATCTATACCACATGAAACACATTTGTCCAACCAAACAAACAAAACAAACAACCCTACACATCATAACTAGCCTAAAATCAACTTTTAAACCTTTCAAGACACATCTTTATAAACATATTGAGAGATCCCTCTCTGAGACTAGGAGGGCTACATCCTAGAGCTCTAAAGTTAGGTTTGTATGTTGCCTTGTCTTTTGGTAAGCCAATCTATCAAAACACAGGAACCCCAACAGGTATAGGTGGCAAGGCGACAACAGGCCCTAGATGAGCCTCCTTTTTCATTTAGAAATCCCATGATTGTCCCAACCCCTAGAGGGCAATGAACTGCCCTACCTTAAAGGGGTAATCACTGTTATATTCGACACATGATGCTCTTATCCTTGAGCCCCGAGCAGTTGATTAAAGAAAATCCATAAAAGGCAAAAGGCATATAAAGAAGGGTGGAAAAATCAAGGTCAGGACACCTCATATACCACGATTGCTCCCTCCTACACATTATATACCCTAGTGTGGGCTTCCCCTTACCTAGCTTCCCCTATGCCCCGATATGTGGTCCTGGATAACCCCTCTCATTCCCTATTTCGTTTCATTTATTTATCATTTGCTACCCCCATTCAAAAGATGTATCTTGGACCTATTGTCCCCTTTAAGGGTTGAAACCACTTAATAAGGTACATGGCTAACCCCCTTTGGAGTATGGAGACACTAGCACATGCCAAAGCCCACTACGGAAGGGCATGCCATTGTGAAGTGCCCACCTTGTTATCCATGATTTGTAAGCTTTTTTACATGATTACTCTAATGACTAGTTGTACTGGAAGCCTAGGGGATGCATTGGATCTTATACAGAATTGCAGGTGGTTCCCATTTGAGTGTGGTCTCCCTATACAAGGTCCTAACCCCTTAGGGGCTACATTGGCACATATAGGATGTGTGTAGAGAACCATGGGCTCCGCAGCAGCATACAACACTCCACGGATCCCCATCAATATTCAAAGACTACTAGCGATCCACTTTTGGGATGATGATGATGTGCTTGGTACACTATGCCCAGCAGGACCCACATAATCCCCACACTCTTGGCAGGTGTCCCAGGACTTGTACGATGTCATGGCAGAGTTCATTCGATCACTTGAGCCCTTGCAAAGGATTTACAAGCGTCTCTGACTCATATGAAGACCCATGGGGTCATTTATGTGCCCCCGCACCCATTGGGAGCACCACAGGTCTACTACCTGGAGAACAAGGGGCCACCCCCTTGTCCATCACATTTTGAGAAGTTTATTCATCATTATGGCACCTCTAGATATTATTAGGCCTTTGAAGGGACCCACGACATGTATATATTATTATTTGATCTCCTGAGAGGCTTACTATTCCATTTATGAGCTAGTTTGTTGGGCTTGTCACCAAAAATTAAGTTATTTGCATATTATTTTATGTTTAGAGGTTAATGTAGGCTCACTAGCTAAATCGAACTCCTAAAAGGTGTATAAATAGGAGTTAGTTGGATTCATTTGTATCATCACTCCACTTGGGATCTCTCTATCTTTAGAGAATTCCGCATTTCTTCTTGGAGGATTATAATGGATAAATAGATGAATTTTGATGTATGGACTTGGGCCATTTTTATCTTTGAGCTTCATTTTTTGCAAATGTGATGCTAGTTGGATATACTCTCTAACACTGTAAGTAAATTTTAATGATATACTCTTCTTACTACATACTGTTGAACTTCGCTATAATTAGGGCTAGTTGCTGCATCATTGGAATGTGGAATTGAGTGTCTATCTAGCCTGTTTAATGTAAGGGCCATTGTTAGATGAATGGAATGTCCTAGAGATTGTTTTATCTCGATAATCTTGCACTATTTGAATGAAGTATAAATGCTTGAAGGTCACTTTTCTTTTTTTTCCCTTAACATTGGACGAAGTTGACTTTCCGAACCTCCTTGATCAAGTTGAGTTCTCAATCATTATCATCCTTGACTCCATATCCCCAAGGGAAATAGGCATTGGTCCCTCAAAAGGGTGGTTGTTTTCCCCTTCTTTTTCACCTTTTTCCCTTTTTCCCCAAGTCTAGCCCTGATAGGTCACCTAGGGCATAAATTTCCCGATAATTCACCCACAGGAAAAATTTGATCTCTTGAAGGCTACTGCGCTAGTGGGTCCCCTCCATCTCCTTCAAATTTGAGGGAATTTCAATGGTGGAATCTCCGAGAATCCAAATCCCTAGCTCTAGGACCAATCTTTGCCTAGGCATCCCCAAGGCTAAACCCAAATAGGATCAATTTGACCTTTTGAAGCAAAATTTCTTGTCTTATCCTTTCCCCTCACCTTATCCAGGATAGGAACATCATTGGTTGCTATATTCCATCCCCGAACCTAGGTTGGGTCTACTTGGTCCCGTGTGGTCCCTTTTCCTATCAAAGACTAATCATCAAGGGCTATTTGGGAAACCAAGTTCATATAGGATTTTAGGGATTGAGAAGTACCTCTTCGAGTTGTACCCTTCTCCCTTATCCTCGCCCTTTCCCATTTGTTCTACTACAACTCAAAGTAAGTTTGTAGCCATTGCAAGAGTTGATGATGTGAATGTAGCATTGTTTTCTTATTGAGTAAATAAAATCTCCAAAGCTTAACTACCTTAAGCTTATAAAAATTGCAACAGTTGAAGATATGAATGTAGCATTATTTCTTGTCGAGTAAATAATGTCGCCACTATTTAACTACCTAGACAATGGCATAGAGTGCTTTATCACAAGTAGGGTAATTATTACTTATTGTTCCCATGAAATTCTATGCATGATCATCCATTGCACTATCTTGCTGCAATGACACTATTTCCATGGCATAACCTAAGGCATCAATTTCAATTTTGACACATTCTCCTTTAAAGCTTCAAACACCTCTCGTCTTTCCCACCACAAAAATACCTCATTACATCTAGAAAGGCACACAAATACCTTGTTAAATCTAGTCAACCCATGCAATAGGGCTACTATCTTGAAAAACCCTATGATGAACCTTGGGGATAAGGTTCAAGGTGAATTTAAGTGGGAAAACCCAACTTCTTCACCAATGCCTCTGAAACAATATTCCCCTGGCACCCTATGTCAAAATGGACTAAGCCAACCTCTTGTTGATTTGCATCTTCGCATAAAACAAGTGTTCTCACTTTTACCTCAAGTTTGGTTTGGCGTGCAGCTTCACCAACAATAATTTTTTTTCATCCACTTCATTATCTCCATCCGCCCATTCTTCTTCCTCATCCTTAGCAAGTAGGAACTTCCTCACTTTCTTGGGGGCTTTACCTGAATAAAATTTCCAACATTTGATTTTCATTATAACCAACTTTTCCACAAACTTGCATATTGTAGCTACCTTATTCCTTTCCTTTCCTTTCTTTCCATTGCCCTTCTTGGCAACAGTACAAGTTATTTTAGGAACTTTCCTCCCTTATGTCTAGAGGAGTTATCAAATGCACCCTCCTTTAAGGTACTTTCACCAACTTGCTTTTTCCTCCACACCTTGCCTCAACATATACATCATCCAATGTGTTGACGTCAAACAAAGCCAATTATTTTCGAAAATGGCTATGAAAATGTTAAACTTGTAGCTCGGATAGGTGTCTTTGCGTATGCCTTGTGTCCAAGGATGCAGAAGATAACTTAATAATTACTTATTTCCGCAATTTTTTTCTAAGTTTAAACTTAAGAAAAGCATGATAATTAATTTAATTAGTTATTATCGGCATTGTAACTCATGTTTCTAAAGTTGAGAACTTTGGAAATTAATATTTCTGTTTTGACCGGATCAAAAGAAAGTGATAAGATCAAATTTTGGCCTTTGATCTTTTCTTTGAAGATCTCAAGGAGGAAATAGGGTTATGAAAGAAATTATAAATTGCTAGAATGAGTGGGCAAAGGACACGATTTGGAGAACACATCAAGTAAGAGAGGAGGTTCGATTTGGGTGAGAAGGAAAGTCGAGCAACTGAGGAGAACAAACCGAGTTCGCAAAGAGAAGGGACCATGTTCAAGCCATCATCTGTTGAAGAGAGGGGTTGTGCCCAAGCCCAATTCGCATGAGAGAGAGGTCGAGTCTTTGGGGCTGAATTCTCTACCAAAGGAAAGCCTGTGTCCTGGGCCGAGTTCGCTAAAGAGAAAGGGGTTGTACGCTATAGAGGGAGAGGTTGTTTGTTGGGTTGTATTGTGCAGAGGAGAGGGTTCAATTTCTAGGGTTGTTCTTGGCTGTAATTCTCTGGAATTATTGTTGTAATATTTTCCTGATTCATTCTCTGAAGCCTAATAAAATCCCTATTTCCTGGATTTTCCCCAAACTAGGGTTTTCCAAGGTAAAAATTGCGTAAAAATTTATGTGCTTGGATTTCTTGTTTCTGTTGTGTATAATTTGTTAGAAGCCCAGTTATGTAATTGTCTGTAGATTTCAAATCTAATATTTTTGGGTTTTCAGTAAAAATAATTTTTTGGGAGTAAAAATCTACTAGCGCATTAATCATTTGGTTGGGCTTGGAGAAATTAATTGCAAACCTCTAACATTCTTAAACTAATTGCACATTAATGGTAGATCATATCATTGTCTTCTATGATCTACAATTTGATTGATTTCACAATTGATGGAACTCTATTGTGTATTCATCTACCTTTTGTCCTTGCTTCTGCATAAGGTATTTCCACTTGATTTTTATATCTTGTTCATAACCTACTAGATAGAACTTCTTACACATCAAGGTCATGAACTCCAAGGTTGATGTTATAGCATAGCAGCCTTCCTTGTCAACATTATCTCTAGTAGAAACTCTCCCACCATAGCTACACATCTGCCAACATTTTCAACTAAGCACCTCTAACCTTCTACATGTCTAAAAATTCATGGCATGGAAAGCACAATTCGGTTGTCTTAACCAATCATCCAACTTTTCATGATTAAGCGACCCATTGAACAACTTAATCTCCATCTTTTGTCTACATTTTGAAAGGTTGTAATATGCCAAAAGGTGACTGATAATGGATTCACCCTTTGATTAGTTGTGCTTATGACATATGCATCCCAAACTCGCCATACTTATGTTGGACTCAAAATGTGGTGGTGCAAACCCAACAATGTTTGTGGTAGCATTACCAAATGTTACAAGTATATCGCTAGTAGACTAAGAAACCAGATTCGTTGGGTGGGGCCCACGAATCCCGAATCCGTCGTATCCGATACGATATGTACGGATTCGTACCGAAATCACCGGATTCGATCGTATCCGTACAGGATACGTTGAATCTCGATCGTATCCTGTACGGATACGATCGAATCCCATACAGCCAGATTCGAGCAGCCGAAAAGTGCGATTTTGACTTATAAAAGTGCGATTTTGACAATTGTATAATGTATCAATGTATCATGTATGAGTATCTAAGATCTTAAATCTATGTTTGAATCAATGAATTTGTATGAATTTGTGTAAAAAATATCTAATTTTTAATATATTAATATATATTTTTTTAATAAAATAATATATAACGTATCGTATCCCAGACGTGTCCTGTTCCAGGGGTCATCGTATCCCGAATCCGATTCTCGAATCCTCGTATCCATCGAATCCCGAATCCCCGTATCAGGTGACTTAGCTAGTAGATCAACCGAACATTTAGGGTGGTGGCAGAAACTTGCTTGCTAGATTCAATTGGACTAAAGAACTCAAGGTATTAGCCATCGACAAAAGAAAACAACTACTGTTGCATATCTCATCAATTTTTCATTCAATTTCGCTATCATCCTGAGGTGATCCTTTATCCATTTTGGTATTGATAGCATTTCCTTAGAGTACATAATATTGTGGAACAAAATCTCACCATAGGGGTATGCCATTGTACAAATGCCTTGCAATACAACACACAAATAACAAAGATAAGTCAACCATCCATCTTCTTAAAATCTCTTCGCAAACAAAGTGAAGTCAACTCTCCACTCACTTGTGATCTCTACAATCTACAAGCAAATCAAAGAGAGAACAAAAGAAACGATGAGAAAAGATGGGGTCATTAAAAAAAATATGATCTCCCCATATAGAAAGCCATATCAAGAAGAGCCTAAGTGAAGGATGCCATGTTGAAATTTGGTTACCAAAGGACAGGTGGTTCCCTGAAGCTTTGATCTTTGGCCTAGTGAAAATTGTCCAAAAGAATTTAATTTTTCTCCTAAAGTGACTTTATAAAGTTATAAGTCAAATCTAATTTAAAAGTGACTTTAAGTGATAAAGTTACTAAGTCTAATTTTAAAATGACTTTAATAAAGTCAATGTGAAATTAGAAAGGGAAAAGTGGCTTTGGAAATAAATGACTAAGTGGGTCTTTATTAAAGTGGGGTGAATTAAAAAATAAAAAGTGAGATTTAAATGAGCATTTAATCTCAGCCCTAGATCTAAAGCTATCTGAGCCATTAGATTTAGGGATTCCCCAAAAGTCACTTAGAGTTAGGTTAAAGGAGGAAAAAGGTCATTCATTCTTTCATGAGCAAATTGAGAGAGGAGGAGAGAAACTTGAAGAGAAATTTCTGAGCGGAGGGAGAGCAGCAAAAGACACAGCAAATCCGTATAGCAGGAGGGCACACTTCCCAACGCTGAAAATCCGTACAGCAGCATTTATTGGCATGGTTACCGAGGCAGAAAATTCATACTGCAGTTTGCATGCATTTCGAGGAAAGGACAGCGTTGTTTTCGAGGAGCAGAATCAACAGTAAAGGGCACGTTTTTCAAGGCAAACTTTTTGGAAGGGACTGTTGTCATGTCCATACAGTCCATACCGACAGATTTTGGCACTTTTTTCGAGGCTGCAAGTACAGCATTTAAGGCTGTAAATTTATGTTTTGCTGTTTGGCACGATTTTCAAGGTGGAAAGTGGCACGAAAATTGAGATAAGTGGTTTTAGTGTTTGTTGTAATTTTTTACTGTGTATTGTTGTTCACTGTAAAAGCATTTTCCAGAAATAAGAGAAGCTTTCGAACTGGTTTTCCCCAAGAATTGTAAGGGGGTTTTTCCATGGTCAAGTTGACCAAAAATCAGCGTGTCTATTTTCTGTGTGGCTGATTTATTTTTCTGAGTTTTTAATTCTGCGTTTCAGCACTGTGAAATTTCCAAAATTTGTGCTTTCAGAAAATATTTATTTTTTCCAGCTTGTTGAATGTATGGCTATGGAAATGGGCATTTAACTTTACGGGAGAAATAAGGAGAAACTGAAAACTGAGGTTGGTTATCAAATTTCTACATGGTATCGAAGCTATTTTGCTGAAAAGTACAGTTTAGGACAGCAAGCTGATTTTTCACATAGAAATCATTACCTTTACTACAGCAGTGTTATTTTCAGTATTAGGACATCAAGCATGTCTTTGGGCTTGAGGGTGGAGGATAAGTTGGATGGGCATAGTAACTACAGTGTTTGGAAGGAGAGAATGCAGAGCATCTTTGAGGAGGCAAAAGTCTGAGATATCATGGTGCATACCGCACAGAACTCTGTTAATGCGCCTACTGATGCTGTTCAGTTGGCAACCTTTAATAAAAAGAATAACAAGGGTAAGAGACTGATTCTAGATGGAATCAGAGACCATTGCATTCCTCATGTGAGAGGAAAGAGATATGCTCATGAGATGTGGACAGCAATGACCAATCTCTACCAGAGTACCAATGAGAACAGGAAAATGGTCCTAAGGGAGAAGCTGAAGACCATTAAGATGGGTAAGACTGATAGTGCAGCTGGATATCTCACAAAGATTACTAATGTGAGAGATGCATTGGCAACAGTTGGAGAGGTCATTCCACCCACTAAGTTGGTGCGGATTGTATTGAATGGCCTTCCCAGTTCATGGCTGAACTTTGCTGATGGGATTTGTGCACGTGAGACCCTTCCCTCTTGGGAGAGGTTCTAGGATGATTGCATACAAACAGAAATCAGAAAGAGCTAGCTTGGGGCAGCCAAACCAGTTGAGCAGAATGAGGATGTAGCACTGTTGGCAAGAGGCAAGAAAGGCAAGGGAAAGAAGCAAGCTTCCACAAGTGTTGGTGAGGGCAAAGGCAAAGGTAAAGGTAAACAGGGGAACACGCAGAAGGACTATTCCAAGGTGAAGTGTTGGAATTGTCAGAAGATGGGACACTATGCAGTTGTGTGTCTGGAGAAGAAGAAGGGGAAGAACCAGAGCATACAAGATCGGGCGAGAGATAGAGGACTTTAACATGGCTTGACCGAGAGTCAAGGTTCATTGCTCAGAGTCCACTAGTGTAGGATCACCTGCCACACAGGTTGAGAGGGAGTGTGCACTTCCCTCCACTAGCGGAGCATCTTCAGGTATTTGGTGTGTTGACAATGGGGCTTCCTGTCATATGACAGGAGTCCGTGAGTACTTCTCGGAGCTTTCAGAGAGTGGCACTGATATAGAGGCACTACTTGGAGACGACAGCATTGTTAGAGTAGTCAATGTGGGACATTGACATTTGATAGGGAACTGAAACCTCCCTTGAAGGTGTCAGATGTTCTATATGTGCCAGGGATGAGGAAGAACCTCATATCCGTCTCAGCATTGGAGGACAGAGGATATGAGATATTGTTCAGGAGAGGACAGGTGCTGATATATCCCAGGGGCGCTCCAGCTGAGACAACTAGAGTGATTGGTGTATGCCATGCAAATTTGCATTTCAGCCCCTTTTGGCATTGAGCAGTAGTACCGGCAGCAGAGCTAGCAGTTCAAAGCTATGCGAGATTTGGCACCGCAAGATGGGGCACATGTATCATGGAGCCTTGAGGACATTGCGGGAGATCACTACAGGTGTGCCAGATTTCAGTACTGATCACTTTGATACATGCAGAGGATGTGCTATGGGCAAGTTTGCCAAATCCCCTTTTCCCAGCAGTGACAGCAGATTGACTGGGATACTTGATTTGATTCATTCTGATGTGAGCGGTCGCATGTCTCGTGTTTCCTTGAGTGGATATGAGTATTATGTTTTATTCAATGATGATCACTCTAGGAGGACCTGGATTTATTTCTTGAAGACCAAGGGTGAGGTCTTCAAGCAATTTCAAGAGTTCAGAGCTCTTGTGGAGACTCAGACAGGTCGGAATATCAAGTCCCTGAGGTCGGACAATGTAGGAGAGTACACCCTCGGTGAGTTTGTTGATTATTGTGCGGAGGCAGGCATTAGGAGAGAGTTCACAGTTCCTTACAACCCCCAGCAGAACGGGATTGCGGAGAGGAAGAACATATGCATCGAAGGGGTTGTCAAAGCCATGCTACATGATCAGGGGTTACCATTGTTTTTGTGGGCAGAGGCCTGCAACACTGCTATTTATTTGCAGAACAGGAGTCTGCATCGTGCCTTGGGGCATGTGACTCCGGAGGAGGCTTTTTCTGGGAAGAAGCCTGATGTTGGTCATCTTCGTATCTTTGGGTGTATTGCATACTCCTACGTACCCAAGGAGAAGAGGACCAAGCTAGAGCCCACCGCAGAGAAGGGTGTCTTTGTGGGCTACAATGAGACCTCGAAGGCCTTTCGGATTTATATTCCCGCACAAAGGAGAGTTGTTGTCAGGTGGGATGTGAAGTTCGAGGAGGACAGGGCTTTCAAGAGGTCATGGGAGATAGAGTACCTGGATCGGCCAGACCCTCAGGAGCAGTTGAGTCAGGCACAAGGATCCAGTGGGCAGGGATCAGGAGGATCAGGAGGTACATCGATTACGGTGTCAGGTCCATCAGTGAGTAGTGGCTCGCAGAGTCAGAGGGGTGGTGCTTTGGGCAGCATGCAGAGCAGTCCACTAGGGAGTCCACTGATGGACAGTTCACACGGTACTTCAGCATCTACAGGTTCAGGTTCAGGCAAGAGGACAGCAGACAGACAGTCAGGAGTTCAGGCTCTTGATGATGAGGAGGAGGAGTTTAATTCTCTAGTGGGAGAAGTGTGCTCAGGGAAGAGGAAGCCCAAGTGGCTTCAGGATACCTTGAGAGAGGCCACATCTGTTGCTGGGCCAAAGAGGTCGGTCAGAGAGAGCAGACCACCTGATAGGTTCTGTAGCTATGTGGCAATGGTTGTCAACATTGTTGACTCTGAGCCTTCTAACTATGAGGACGCAGCTAGCCAGCAGGTCTGGAGAGAGGCCATGCAGGAGGAGTATTCTTCTATCATGAAGAATGATGTTTGGGAGGTGGTGCTGAGGTCTGAGGGAAAATCTGTAGTTACTTCCAGATGGCTTTACAAGGTAAATCATGCTGCAGATGGCAGCATTGAGAAATTCAAGGCAAGGTTTGTGGCTAGAGGGTTCTCCCAAGTAGAGGAGTGAGACCTTCTATCTGGCTCGATATACTTCTCGATTCACCCATCATCGAGAGCAGCAGATGGGCTGGAAGATCCACTATGATGTGGAAGGACTTACTTCAATGTGTCAACACAAGAGGGAGGTACATTGAGCCATTGGGGAGTTTGAGGTGCAGGAAATCGGTCCCATGTGCGCATTGAAGAAGGCTCTTTATGGTTCAAGCAAGCTCCTGAGTTTCACCTGTGATAGAGATACATACTAAGATGGTTTCACAAAGATATGTTTAAGGCAGATCAAACCTTTTACCTTATTGATAAAAAGAGAGCCTCCTTTCATTCGGGTGTTATATGTGGAATTAATACTGGTATGATCCATAAGCGAGAGACTTATAGAAAACTCCTGCAAGAGATCTTGCGGCGGAGTTTGAGATGAAGGACATCGGCTTGATGCATTACTTTTTGGGTTTGGAGGTGTGGCAGGAGGAGGGGCATTTCTTCCTAGGACAGGGGAAGTATATTGTGGACATCCTTAGCAGATTCCACATGGAGGATTGTAGACCCATGTTGACACCGATGATCACCAACTGGAAGAAGCTTCATGCTTCGGATTCCGAGTTGGTGGATCCCACACTGTATAGACAGTTGATTGGTTCCTTGATGTATTTGGTCAACACTAGACCAGATATTTGTTTTGCAGTCAACACGATGAGTCAGTTTATGTGTGAGCCTAGGAAGGTTCACTGGGTGGCTGCGAAACACATTTTGCGGTACTTGCAGGGGACAGTGGATTATGGTCTGGACTACAGGCAGGGGGATGGAGTGAGATTGGCAGGTTACACTGATTCTGATTGGGCAGGTTGTGCTTCTGATAGGAAGAGCACTTCAGTGTGCTGTTTTGGGTTGGGTTCGGCAGTTGTGTCATGGTTCAGCCGGAAGCAGCAGTCAGTAGCATTGAGTTCAGCGGAAGCAGAGTATATGGCAGCCAGACTAGCTAGTTGTGAGGCCATCTGGCTTCGCAAGATGTTGTTTGGCTTATTTGGTCAGCCGTTGAGACCTTCAGTGATTTACTGTGATAATCAGAGTTGCATTAATCACTGAATCTAGTATTTCACATTGCAGTCAAAGTTATTACTCTCCATCAAATATCACTCTTACTCGGACTATGTTCAAAAGTGGTTTTAAAGCTTGAGACATTCTCACTCAATGAGCAGTTGGCATATTCTACCAAAGCTCACTGTGGTACATGTCTACTGTAGACAAGATGGGTGTGGGAGCAGAATCAACAATAAAGGGCATGGTTTTCGAGGCAAACTTTCTGGGCATAGAAATCGAGGAAGGGATTGTTGTCATGTCTGTACAGAATCTGTACTGTCCATATCGGCATATTCTAGCACTTTTTTCAAGGCTGCAAGTACAGCATTTAATGCTGTAATTTTTCTGTAAATTTATGCTTTGTTGTTTGGCACGATTTTCAAGGTGGAAGGTGGCACAAAAATCGAGATAAGTGGTTTTAGTGTTTGCTGTAATTTTTTACTATGTATTGTTGTTCACTGTAAAAGCATTTTCCAGAAATAAGAGAAGCTTTCGAACTGGTTTTCCCCAAGAGTTGTAAGGGGTTTTTCTAGGGTCAAGTTGTCCAAAAATCAACGTGTCTATTTTCTCTGTGTGGCTGATTTATTTTTCTGAGTTTTTATTTCTGCATTTCAGCACTGTGAAATTTCTAGAATTTGAGTTTTCAGAAAACATTTATTTTTTCCAGCTTGTTGAATGTATGGCTATGGGAATGGGCATTTAACTTTATGGGAGAAATAAGGAGAAACTGAAAACCGAGGTTGGTTATCAAATTTCTACATGCCACCATGAGAGAAACTCGTCATAGGGAAGGGATTGTTGGGTTGTAGACAACACAAGTGAAATGATGACACTATGGGAAAAATTCATTGTGGGGAACACCAAGTCACAAAGAGTGCAAGGTATGGTGTTATAACAAAAATATATGGCAAGGCCGGACAAGTTGCACAAAGTACCAGTGAAGTAATGGCACCATGTGAGAATTCATGGCACGAATGTGATGGAATAGGAAAAGATAGTTGGTCTTACAATGATTAAAAACTAATTATTATGAATCCCTTATCTTGCTGAATTATAATCTATGCATATCCCAATGGGATAATCTATATCCGATGGGATAGATGAAATCTCCCAATGGCACTCAAAATAGAGCTTTTTGAATGAGAAACTCAAACTTTAAATATCTTGAATTTCCTTCCTCGATCTATGCAAGTTATGTGTCACCACTATTGTCTCAATACTTTTCATAATCAAAAATGGAAACATAGTAACAAGCATACACACATTATTCAAAATTACATAATACACGAAATCTTTTACTAGAGAACCTTCTAGGGGAAGAAACTCCAAAATGGTCATTAATAAGACTACTTTTACAATTATAGGCTATTCATATGTCTTTACTCTTGCATTTGTCTTACAAGCTCTGCTATCATCTTCACCGGCTTTGGCATTCATTTTAGATGGTTTGGGGCTTTCCTAAACAAGTTCATCCAAGCTATCTTTCACACATCCTCCTGCAATGTTTGACCATGAGTTTGTTTTAATCCTCTTGAAGGCTTTTAGGCTTCCAATACATCACCACTCTACTCTTTGGGCTATCAATTGATGTCCATTGACTTCTTGAAGCTTCACACTCTCTCCGACTCTTGATGGGGTCTAGAAAAAAAGCACTCTCATCATCAAGGAGTTGAAACCCCCTCCTTATAGTCAGTGTCCCTTTTGTAATCCTCAAAGACTTGTTTATGCCACACCAAGAAGTTTTTAGGCTTCCTTGACCCTCCCCATTCCCAACTTCCTTCCAAGGCTTTATGACAAGCATACACACATTATTCAAAATTACATAATACACGAAATCTTTTACTAGAGAACCTTCTAGGGGAAGAAACTCCAAAATGGTCATTAATAAGACTACTTTTACAATTATAGGCTATTCATATGTCTTTACTCTTGCATTTGTCTTACAAGCTCTGCTATCATCTTCACCGGCTTTGGCATTCATTTTAGATGGTTTGGGGATTTCCTAAACAAGGTCATCCAAGCTATCTTTCACACATCCTCCTGCAATGTTTGACCATGAGTTTGTTTTAATCCTCTTGAAGACTTTTAGTCTTCCAATACATCACCACTCTACTCTTTGGGCTATCAATTGATGTCCATTGACTTCTTGAAGCTTCACACTCTCTCCGACTCTTGATGGGGTCTAGAAAAAAAGCACTCTCATCATCAAGGAGTTGAAACCCCCTCCTTATAGTCAGTTTCCCTTTTGTAATCCTCAAAGACTTGTTTATGCCACACCAAGAAGTTTTTAGGCTTCCTTGACCCTCCCATTCCCAACTTCCTTCCAAGGCTTTATGACATCTTCCCAACTCCTCCAGCATTGATACCTCAAATCTTTCCATAGATTGGCAATTATAGGCTAATCTTAGTTGTTACAGTTGTTGAACACCTAATCCTCTATGGGTAGGTGTGGAAGGCAAAGAGTCACAAAGGAGTCCAAGTGACCTTGGAAGATGAATCCAAGAGTCACACCATTGTATTATAAATGTACATCTATGGTGAATAATATGAGTATCTCATGCCTATCTTTCTATGTGTGTGTTTAGTTTCTTCATACACCATGTATGTGTTTAACATGGTATCAGAGCCAAATTTAGAGGTCCCATTAAGCTTCTGAATAGCGCTGGCCTGTGAATGTGAATGCTTGGAATCTCTCTTGACATATAACGCTCCATACTGCCAGACATTTCTGCCATATCAGAGTCGTGGGCTTTCTTCTTTGGATCTGGGCGAGTCCTCAGCAGATTCTGGGTTGAGTTTCTTGCTTATAACTGGGCCAAGTTCCCTCAAATAAAACTGGTACGATTTCTTGCAAGTTTTCTCCTTCATTCTTGCTAAGCGTGACCATTATTGGAATTGTGGGGCAGTGTTTTGAACCACTAGAAATCCTGGGTGTGAGAGCTGGCAGAGTTTGCTGGTAAAGACGAAACTTAAAGACTGATTCGAGTTGGGTAACAGAAGACTGAGATGATGTTGAAAACTCAACTGCAAGTTTGTTCAATATTCTAGAACAAGTTCTGACATGCGACTTAAACATCTTCTTGCCTGTTGATGCCCATTGCCAAGAAGCGATCCATCCAAGATGAATCTTTGTTCTTGCAGGAGGCTTGTTTCTGAAGCATTTGTGTGAAGAATGGGTGTGCCGACCACAGTGCTTGCATGGGTGAAGATCGAAACAGTGATCTTTCATATGGCCAACTCGATCACAGTGTTGGCATTTTACAATCTGTTGTTGTTGCTTTGGAAGAGGAGCAGGATCTGGAACAGATGCAAGTGAACTGTCATAAAGAAATCCGGCACTCTGAAATTTGATGGGCTTGGAGTAGTCTGGAATATGAAAGGACAACTCCTTGTCATATCCAAGACCAGTTCTGTGCTTGTTGTGGACAAGTTGTTCCCAAGGTCTGATGATGGGCTTGGGAAGTGCAAACTGAGCTGCTGCATTTGCGTGTAAATCTGCTCTTGTACAAGGAACTGAATGTGAATCGACTGCAACTTTATATTCTTGCTGCTGATGAGAGTTCTTTTCAATGTTCTGAACAGAAACAGGTTCAGAATGATGACTCTTTTGTTTTAATTCTTCTTGCTAGAGCTGAGATTCAAGCTGCAGAAGCTCAATCTTCTCTTGTGCATGTTGCAGGTAAGTTTGAATGTCAGAAAGATTGTCCTTGCTGACGTTTACCATCTCATCACCAATGGAGAGTATCAAAGTATTCACTAACTCTAATACTTCATCAAATTTGGCCATTGTGTCAGCAAAAATATAAAGGTTCAAGATCAACAAATGAGGAGTGTTTCCTTTTCAAGAAATGTGTGCAAGGAGTCCAAAAATTCTTGAAGCATACCAAGAAGCAGTTTAACTATTCCTTCAATACTATAATTCTTCTTTGCCAAAATTTGCAAGGAGCCACCAAACTAGACAATACAAATTGGTTATTGGTGGAGGCTTTTATATGTGAGTACTAGCTGAACCGATGACATATATGTTCACAATATTTATATATAACCAATTCAGTCATTCATCAATTCAACAAAGCTATGTTTAACCTCTCGGCATAGAAGAAGATATTTGCTACATGGTGTGATGGCCTCAGCAAAATATGTCAAGTGCTGCACTTCAAAATATATTCCAGCTGCTTCGCTATCTAGAATGCTATCATGTATAATGATAAATAGCCCCTGGAAATGAAGCACAAGGCTAATTCATCTTCATTTTGCAAGTTCGATTCAACTTCATTTTCCGAAATCTGAAGCCTTGAACCTTACCAAAAGAACAGAAATGCCATTATCTACTCCATATCATAGGCAGAAAATTACTGTTCCTGTAGAATTTAGCCATATTCCTTTTCAACATGAACACTTCAAGAACGATATCACATCCTATGTCATGAAACTGCTAAGAGAGAGGGCACTGTGGCCTGATATTTGCAATTGTGTTCATCTTTAAGAAGTTGTCCTACAAAACTCGTAAGTTGTTTTGTCTAAAACTCAATCAGCGATAACATGTCCATGCCCGCTTACAAACAGCACAGGAACATAACTTGACATGGATGCCTAAGGGCCTGAACTCCATGGCAGCAAGAAAATATAGAAGCTATTGATCTATCATTATCTTGTGTAATACCGTCACAACCAAGTAAGATAAACTAAGAATGTAGTAATATATACCCCTTTCTTGAATAGAAATTTGAACTGTCAGAATTAGTTGCGTTGAAAAATCTTAACTACAGCTCACCAAATTGAAATAAACGCACAGATGAGGTATTTTTATAGAATACAACTTGCTCTAGCTAAGGTAATCAGAGCATCTGAGCAACCTTCTCGTATAATTCCTGCGGCCAGTTTCTTGGTATGATACTTTGGTCGCATGCGACTTTCGATGTATGCGTGTCTATTTCATATACTCTATTTCTAGCATGTTATATTACAAAGTGGCACCCATTTTGTAAGATTCCCTTCCAGTTAACCTTCACTAGTGTCTTTTGTCAAACAGTTTGAACGTATTCTGCTGATATATCTGCTACACAAAGTGACCTTCGTTTTAGCAGCTCTCCTTAAAGAAATTGTTAAACACATACATGGTGTATGAAGAAACTAAACACACACATAGAAAGATAGGCATGAGATATTCATATTATTCACCATAGATGTACATTTATAATACAATGGTGTGACTCTTGGATTCATCTTCCAAGGTCACTTGGACTCTTTTGTGACTCTTCGCCTTCCACACCTACCCATAGAGGATTAGATGTTCAACAACAGTTTACTTTCTTGGGTTCTTGGCAGTTATGTTGACATGATATCCATGTGTGTTGACCTGTACCTTCATGATGCACACATGGCCGTCAATTTCTAGTCTATCGTTGTCAATAGGGATAACTTGGGCTTCATTAGCTTACCAAAATCCCAAACAAGTTTCCTCTTTCTTTTCTAGGTTCCTAGACCAAGTTTTATGGGTCTTTGCATGAACTCCAAAAACCCGACTCAAAAGTTCAATTTCCTTTTCCTACCACCATGTTTCCTACCTCATTGAGGTTTCTCTAGTTATTAGCATTCTCCTTCTTAATAAGGTTTCTCTCTTGGGTTTTCCAAACACTATCATGCACATGAAAAATATTCATCAAAAATTCAACCAAAATTTGATGTGATTAAAGATTTGCTTTACCATCAAGTCTTCTCAAACTTAAATTATTGTTTCAAAAGTGCACTATCTTTTTCCTAGAAATTTGGTTTCCTTTGCTTTGCAAATCATTCTTGCATTTGGTTGATAGAGGGTGCAAACCTTTTTGCTTGACACTTAGCAAGTTCAACTGCTACCTCATTCTACTGAGCAATTGTCACTTTCTCTTTACTGGGCATGTTAGTGTTTGTACCATGTAGCTCAAACAGGTATTTCCATGAATGAGTCTACTTATGGAAATCATCATTAAAGTATCCTATTCTTTTTCAAAAGTTCACTTTATTAATCAATTAATAAAGTGAACTATTCTTTTAAGTGACTTTTAATTAATAAAGTGGTAAAGTGGGTCACTTAGTATTTTAATTAAAAGAGAGACATTGATTTCACAGTTAGACCTCAACCGTTGAAGATTAGATTTTTGGCTCATGTCAAAGTTATAAAAGAGAGGGCAAAGGACAAAGACACACAGAGCATTCATTTCACAAGTCGTGTGAGTGAAGGAAAAAGTCTGAGATCTGATTTTCAACAATTGGTGAGAATTTCAACAGTAGTTCAACAAGGAAAAGGCAACCACTTTTTAGCAAGGAAAAGAGCAGCCATACAGCCCAGCAGAGCAAGTCGTCCATACAGATTTTGTACCACCATACAGATTCAGTGCAATGATATGGATTGGACGGTAGGCTGCCCCAATTTCCGTGCAACAATTATTTTCAGGTTTGTTGTTCGTTTGTTTAATTTCTCAGAGCCATTTTTCACTGTAAGGGAGCTCTTGTAAGTTCTGAAGATAATTTTGAATGATGAATTGATCGAGAAATTTCCGTGCAACAATTATTTTCAGGTTTGTTGTTCGTTTGTTTAATTTCTCAGAGCCATTTTTCACTGTAAGGGAGCTCTTGTAAGTTCTGAAGATAATTTTGAATGATGAATTGATCGAGAAGGGCAGAGTAATTGAGCACTATGTGTGATTGCTTTTCTCTTTTTCTGCTACAAGCAAAAGTTATTAATTCCAACAAGTAACTAGTTTTGATCTGTTTGCTTAGATATCTAGTTTTAGGATATTTTAACATGGTATCAGAGCAGTAGCTCTAAGAGAAAAGCAGATCTATAATTTTCAGGTTACTTCAACGAGCTTGAGAGATAAAGCTCAAGACAGCCATGCACTGACAGTGTGAAAGTTGAGGATTCACTTGATGGGGTTTCGAATTTCATGCCATGGAAGGCAAGAATCTTAGTGATCTTGAAGGAGCAAGACTTGTGGGAAGTCATGTCCAACCCTCCTCCAACTCCAACACAGACCTTAGGAGAGCATGCAGACATCAGCAGTAGTAGACCTTGAAATGTAATCAATGTGGGATAGGAAGGGCATAAAGGCACACAAAGGGTGATCGTTGAAGCTACTACGGATCATTTGATTCGGCATGTTGCAAAAGACCAGATCTAGGGAGATGTTTGATTCCTTAGTATCACTTTTTCAAAGTGATAACATGGGTCAGAAAATGATTCTCAAAACTAAGCTTAGAGAGTGCAAAATGAACCACTCTGACAATGTGGCCAGCTACCTTTTGGGGATCACACAAATCTGTAACTTGCTTGCAGTTGTTGGAGATGCTGTATTAGATGCAGAGCTAGTGAATTTTGCTCTAAATGGGTTCACCAAGGCTTGGGTACCATTCATCATGGGCATCTGTGCCTGGGAGCATCTTCCCAACTAAGAGAGACTTTGGGATGACTGCATCCAAGAGGAGACTCGTAAAGAGTCCAGGACCAGCAAGCAGGGAGGAGGAGGGGCAGATGAAACATTAGCCTTGGTCAAGAAGACGAAGAAGAACAAAGAGAAATTTTTCATCGAGAAGGGTGACAGTCAGGGAGGGGGACAACAATTTGGGCAGAAGAGAGATATGAGCAAGATCAAATGTTATATCTGCAATAAGAATAGCCACTTTGCTTCTCTGTGTTCACTGAGGAAGAAGGGCAAGGGAAAGTCACAAACAATTGCAGTGACAACAGAGACACATTTGAGCAAGCTTGCTTCCAAGTTTGAGAATGAATTTTAACTTGTGTCTTGCCTTTCTACCAGCACTATTGCTAGAAGTGCCTGGTACTTGGACAGTGGCGCCTCCAACCGCATGACAGAGGCTAGAGAGATATTCAGTAGTTTTATAGAGGATGACTCAGGGATCCATATTGAGCTTGGTGATGATGCCAAGTATGCAGTGAGGGGACAAGGGACAGTTCAGTTCCAGCTTGATTCAAGAGCGTCCTTTGATGTGCAGGAGATACTCTATGTACCTGGCATAAAGACGAACCTTTTGTCCATCTTAGTCATCAAAGACAATGGTTATGAGTTTAACTTCTGAATGGGGCAAGTGTTCATCTGGGCACAGGGAGCCAGTCCAAAGACTGCAGTGAAGATTGGAATCCGGGAGGGGTCAACCTTCTCAGGCACTAGTGCACACCAGTGAGAGCATGTGCCAACTTTGGCATAGGAAGATGGGGCATCTCCATCACAGAGCTCTACCATTACTAAGATGGATGGTCATTGGGCTTCCAGACTTCAGTCTGGACTAGCAGGGGTGTGCAAAGGGTGTGCACTTGGCAAGAATGTCAAGGCATCTTTCCCTAGCAACGAGACTCGATCCAAAGGCATTTTGGATCTAATCCATTCTAATTTAGCAAAGCCTATGTCAGTATCTTCAGTAAATGGCGCATCTTACTATGTGACCTTCATTGATGACTTCTCTATGAACACCTAGATCTACTGCATGAATACTAAGGGTGAGGGCTTCAATCAGTTCAGAGCTTTCAAAGCTAAGGTGGAGAACATGACAAGAAGGAAGGTTAAGGTGATGAAAATAGACAACGAGGTTGACGACACCTCTAATGAGTTCATTGATTTCTGCAAGGAGGCAAGGATCAAGAGGGAGAAGATAGTTTCCTACAACCCACAACAAAATGGGGTTGCAGAGAGGAAGAATCACTCTATCATCAGTGAAGTGAAGGCCATCATCCATGATCAAAGTTTGTCGATGTTTCTGTGGACCGAGGCATGCAACACAATAGTGTATTTGCGGAATAGGAGCCCACACCAGATTCTAGAGGATAAGACATCGGAGGAAGCATTCACAGACGAGAATCTTGAGATAGGACATCTCGGGATATTTGGTTATCCAATCTACATACACATTCCTGCCCTCAGGTGAGAGGGGCATCCTGATGGGATACAACAAGGATTTGAAGGCTTATAGAGTCTTCCTGACAAATCAGCGAGACACAGTGTTGAGCCGACATGTCAAGTTTGAGGAGAATTTGGCATCTAGGAAATTTCAAGTCCTACCAAAAATTTCAAAGGGTCCTCAAAAGGAGGAACTTGTTACCACGAAATATAGCAGGGGCCTAAGAGGAGAAAACCTATGGGACAACTACTACACTTAAGTCACAACAATGGGACAATGACCCACTGTCACCACAACTAAGGTCCCCTGCTCTTTATGGACTTTCACCGATGGGAGGAATCCTGGTATGATTGTGATCACTTATAATAAATATTCTAGATATTCTAGGTTTGAAGGTTCAAGGTGACAGAGCTAGAGCTCATTCGAAGAGAGGCTCAATAAAGGTACGAGGCTTCAAAGAACCAAATCACTCTCTAAGAAAACCCCTAGAAAAGAATGCACAAAACCTAGGGTTTTGAGGTTTCTCGATGGTGATAAGTATTCACAAGGTCAAGGCCCAAGAGAAGAAAGGGCTTATTATGATTTATTCCAATGAATACTAAGCTCATACAACCCTCAAAGAAGTCCCCAAGATGAGAGAGAAATACCTAGGTTTTCCCTATTAGAGTAGCACCTAGAGCAAGAAATTTTATGGATGAAACTCGGGCCAATGCCCACCAAACTTGGAGCATATGTAGCCTAGGCCCTGAGCATGATGTTTGGACCCTCGGATTCCCAAAAAATCACCTCCCTAAAATTTCACTACAAGCCCTAGATTTCTGCCCTACCTTTAGGGGACCAAAATTTAGGAGGAGAAAATATGGAGAAAGAGGAGTTTGATCACCAAAATCCTTGGACTAGTGCCTGGTCTTTTGGGCTATGGAGTCCTAGATGCATTAGATTGGCCAAATTTGTCCTCAAGGAGGTCAAAAGTTGATGTCCTAGCTACTAATCTTCAACAATTATCTACTATTAGAATATGGAATTTCCTGAAGAAAAATAACATTTCATCACTAGGAACATTCATTGCATGCTATAACATGAGTAACATATGCAAGAGCCAACCAAATAGCTTCCAAAAAAATTCTTCAACAAAATTAGGGCATAGTAGCATTTACATTAGCTGCAGCAATTACATACATTAGACATTTTCAAGAGAAAGATTTCATCAACAAAAGAACTTACAAGATAATCATGCAATATATCCATCCATATTCAAGAAGTAGCTCCAAGATAAGATCAAAAAAAAGCTCCAAATGTCATAGTGCATCCAAGATACTCCAATGGCTTCCAAAGAAAAAGTGTGAGTTCTATTATAAGAGAAGAATCCAAGTAATGATGATGAGTTCTCACAAATGAGACGCTTTTCTATTTATATGAGTCTCTCTAAATCGAATTAGCCTAATGAGCCCCCAAAATTATAAAATAATGTGATAAGAACAAGTCTTGGTGACAAGCCGACCAAGTAGCTATAACAAGTATGAAAAAACCATACATAAGTAAGTCGAAATGACGACATCATGATGAATAAGGTCTATTGGAGGGCCATGTTGAGTCCTCTAAGTGCCATGATGAGAGAGAGTGCTCCAATAAAGATGAATTAAAAAATGGCCCCTAATTTTCCATGTAAGTCATCATGTGGGGCTCCAAAGTGGGTTTGGGGCACATCTGCTAGTCTCATGGGTTTCCAAATGCAAGAAAAGCTTGTTCAATGCTTCAAATGAGGGATCTGATGATCGTGCATTCCCTCCCATGCCTCAAGGGTGAGGCAAACCTCCTCTAGGCCTTGGATCAGCTACTCTAATCATGCTAAGTTGGTTGGGTCACATTGATCCAAGTGCATCATCTCGCGAATAATGTAGGGCAATGAAAAAACCGTTGCAAGTACTGAGGGTGCCCATGGCATGAAATGATGCTCTAACACATGATGGAGTCCCATGGCTCTCAACGGCAAACGCATCCCATATAAATGTCAATATGATCCTCTGGTGAGCTTGGGCCCCAGTTAAGTTGCCCAACCCATGATGAAACAACCTGCCAATTACATATAAGATCCAATGCGCTTCCTCACCATCAGATACACTAATTCATTAGTGCATCTAAGTGAACCAAGCTTGTTAGTCAAGGTCACAAATGAGACTTCATAATGGGCTTCCCTTCCAAATTTGGGGCCTTAAGCATGTAATAGTGCTACCTCCTTAGGTAGGGGTGGCTAATAAACAACCCTATTAGGTGTTCCCAGGCCCTAAGGGGAAAGACGGGTCCAAGGTATATCCTTGAATTGTTATGGGTCATGTGAATAATGATGAGATGGATAGGGACACAGGGGTCTCAAAGCCAAATGTCGTGGTTCAAGGATGGTAATGATGAGGGATACCCGCATATTTAGCTGTATAGATGTAGGAGGGAGAAATCGTGGATACATGAGTTACCCCTGTGAAAATTTATGAAAGTTACTTTATGCAGAAATCTACTGTTATATCTAGAGTTATACTTGGTTATTAATGCTGAAATCTTCAGATTAACATCAAAGTAAACACATAACAGACTTTCACTGATTCAAATCTAAAACAGAAAAGTACATGCACAATAGACAAAGTGACACAAAATTTTCTAGACCACTGTCCCCTAAAAAAACCCAATGAGGGAAAACCGGTCTTCTGGCTGCTGGAGGGTTTACATTAATAAGTAGTTTTCTAAATATAACAAATCTGGGCACCACACTAGTTAACCCAACAGAGAAAAAGATAGATTTGCAGCTAACTTGTTACCTTGATTGATCCACACCCTCAAACGGGATTTACAAGACTCAACCAAATTTTGGCCCTAGAAACCCCAGCGCTGCCTCTGAAACCTTTGTGTCAGCCTAGTGAGCCTCTACGTGCCTTTGCGTTGGCCTGGAGAGGGCTGCGTAAACCCAGAATGGGTGACGTAGACCCTACGCTGCCCTAGAAGGGTCTCTGTGTAACCCTGGAGGATCCCTTGCTGCTCAGCGCTGCCCCAGAAGGGACTATGTAGCACCTGCGTAGCTGAAGCTGCCCTCTGCGCTGTTGCGTAACTGTTGTTGTTGCCTCTGCTTCTCTGCGCTGCCTCTTGATGCTGCTCTCTGCCTTTTGTTGATTCTTGGCACTGGGATCAGAGCATCCCCTTAGCCAACACTACCCCTCTCTGCAGCTGAAATCATAGTATTAAAAACCGGAACCGGTGACTAGACTGGTGGACCTAATGAACCGGTAACCGGACCGAAACCGGTGACTGGACCGGTGGACCTAATGAACTGGTAACCGGACCGGAACCGGTCTAACCAATACTGGTCAAGTCTAAACGAACCGGTTTTTAAAAACATACATTAAATAATTATTTTTTAATAAAAAAAAACTATTTTTAGGATTTTCAACCATGATTCCAAGCCAATAGAGACAAAATATGAAAATTTTGCTCATTTATATACCATGCAAAGGTGAATATATCAAAATGGCACCAAATGCAATACATATCATCGAAAAATACATAAGCAATTAGGCTCCAAAATGGCCCATAAAATCCAAAAACAATGCTACAAGCTATGGTCGTGGCCTAATACAAGACTACATATTAGTGATCAACAACATGATCACTCATCTTGATCAAAATCATCACCACTACTAGACAAGGGATCATCAACAAGAGCTACATAAATAATATGGCTCAGAATTTGAGGACTCCTAAAACTCCTCTACAACTTTAGTAGTAGTAGTAGTAGCAAAAATAGACATCAAAACTACAAATCAACATTAACATGGTCTCTCATGAAACTCATCATTGATTCATCGCTACTAAAAATGGGATCATCAACAAGAGATACATAAACATCATCTAGCTCAAAGTCTTTAGAGTTGGATTGCTCAACCTTATAACATGATAGAAATTGAAAAAGTTTAGCATGTCTAACCAATGATTGTGGTTTGAGTGAAGGGTTCATCACCTCAACCCTAAAATGCGGTAGAAATAGATTAGCATGCCTAACCAGTTGTTTTCCTTTGAGTGAAGGGGATATTCTTGTTAAGGCCACGATAGGGGAGTTCAACAATTAATACCACCAACATCAAAAAAGTTCAACAATCAATGCCACTAACATCAAGGTTCTTAAAGGTCTTCATGCTCTTAATCAAATGCCAATCTCATACCCTTACACATAATAGAATCAAATGGAAACATTGCAAACCCCCAAACCATGAAACCCTGAAAACCATGAAGTCTGCTGAATTTTGAGTGAAATCTAAAATTCTAGTTTCTCCATATGAAATCCAATGAGGTCTAAACCACTCATAAACATCCTGAGTCATTTCATGGTAATGTTAAAAATTTAAGTAAAAGTGACATCACTTTTACTTTAAGAATTTAACATTACCATTAATTGCCAACAAGATGTGTCAGGAAAATGAGAGGGTAGGCATGCTTTTCTTAGAGGGGATGTTTTTGGAGGAAAACAACCCTAAATTTCCCTAAAAAAAGCTCTGAAACTCACAAAAATGCATTATGTGGGGTCCATAGTTGGACTAGCAATGAACCAACCGGTTTAGGATGGAACCGGCCAGTTTGACCATAAACCGGCCGGTTCCATCCTAAATCGACCGGTTAGCACCGGTTGGACGGTTTTGAAAGCGAGGAGGATTGAACCCCGAGTTTTCCTCTGGGGTTTGCCCAAAGTCGGCTAATGGGCAGAATTTGGTTTGACACGGTTGGGTTCAAGCCGGCCCAGGTTTTTTAATACTATGGTTGAAACACTTCTGAAAATTCTTAGCAAACCCTGCCCTAGAATTTCAGCTTGGTCTCTGTGCTCTGCCTCTGTATGCATGTTCTCCAAATGACCCCAATCCTTTCCTTTATACTTTCTCGTTGGGAAACCAATGGCCATGATCATATCTTGAATCGATGGCTCAAATTAAAAGAAAGCTTGATCTGTGTGACTTAAGACAATTCCATCACATGTTTTAATTAATAAACTTTAATAATTTAATTTTCCTAAGTTAGACTTAGGTTCCTTAATTAAAATTATTAATTAATTAATTATCTCCCAAACTAGATAGAATTTCCAAAATCCTTTTCTAGGTCTTAGATATCTCATGTACTCTAGTCCCTCCACAAATTTTGGGAGCTAGAGCACATTCAATGCTACCCCAACACTCAAGAAAACTCAACAACCCAGCCTTTGTTTTTCCACCCTTCTTCATTTTCCTTTTGCCTTTTCTTGATTTTTTATTGTATTACTGCTCGGGGTTCCAGGAGATGAGAGCATGTTGTGTATGATGTAATCAGTTATTACTCCCTTAAGGAGGGGCAGTTCATCGCCCACCAGGAGTTGGGACATGCATGGGTTCCTTAATGATGTGGGGGCAATCATGGGGCCCTAGGAACCAGGGTGATGGCCCTAATGATAAGGGGTAGAACTCATGTTTGGATTTTCTCTACGTGTTATTTTAATGTCTTGACCATATTTTGCATTTTATAATATTCTTTTCTTTTGTTTCTTGCTTGTGGCCATGATATGCTTTTAATATTCTTTTAGTTGCATTAACCTCCGGGGTAACATTTCTAGGCTCGGTCCAAACATGTGGACAAGGGGAAGGAGGTGTACCAGTGCCTTGTGGACCCAATGGTCATGTGGACCTAGAGAGGGAAAATGATGAAATAGGGCTTGTAATGTGTGGAGGAGAGTGAAAAATCTGGAATAGGAAAACAAGACCATGCTACCAAACTTGAGGTTTCCGAAGTAGTGCCCTTTCTAAAGGTAGAGGCCAATATGGGAGATCCCATGGGACTAGGATTGAGGATTAACCTCCCATTTAAGGTGAGGGAACAAAACTATGGTCAAAACCCTTCCTTCTTCTAAGTCACCCAATAATCCATGCCAAAGATGCCCAAGGAAAAACAAGCATAGCACCCAATGGCACAATGAAAAACATACCTTTGGGACTGGATTGCCCACCTTCAAACATATGCTCTCGACAAATGGGCAAGGGGACATATGACTAGTTTAGGGAGCGAAGATCAAATGGCACAATGCATTGGCTACACTGGTGGTTGTCAGGGGTTATTGGTTGTCGGCTGAAGACAAATCTAGGAGAAAAAAATTCCTATGGGATCACCCACTTTTGGTGGGTAACAGAACCAAAGGAGGATCCCAAAGTAGAGACTTGCAGTAGCAAAGATAGCCAACCTTCAATGCAGGAGGAGCAATCAGCTTAGGTAGGTTGAGAAGACCTTGTAGGAAGCAAAGCAACATATTGAGCCTCCCAAGACCACTTTCTGGGAGAGTTCCTCCAAGGAAGTTTCTGACATACGTGGCTTTGATGACCAACATCATAAACTCGAAACCTTCCAACTTTGTGGAAGCAGCTAGCCAGCAGGTGTAGAGAGATGTCATGATGGAGGAGCACAACTCCATCCTGAAGAATCATGTCTACAAGATTGTGTCGAGGCCAAAGGGGAAGTCAGTTGTATCTTCCAAATGGATTTACAATGTAACGAATGCAGCAAATGGCAATGTAGAGAAATACAACGCTAGATTTGTGGCTCACAAGTTCTCTTAGAAAGAGAGAGCAGAATACGAAAAGACTTTTCCCCTATAGCCAGATACTCCTCTATTCAAGCAGTTCTTTTAATAACTTTCGAGATGGGATGAAGCATCCATCAGATGGATGTGAACCCGCCTTCCTCAATAACATCATTGAGCAAGAAGTCTACATCGAGCAACCACAAGGATTTGAGGTCTATGACAGAAAGACACATGTATGCAAGCTTAAGAAAGCCCTGCATGGACTTAAATAGGAACCCATGGCATGGTATGCCAGGCTTGACAGCTATCTGCAGCGCATATGCTTCACCAAGAGTGAGGCAGATCCCAACCTATACTTCTTGTTGGTTGGATCTAAACCCCTCATTTTGGTGTTGTTTGTGGATGATCTCATTCTGACAGGAGCAGAGACACTAACTACAAGTTGCAAGTTAGATCTAGCATCAAAGTTTGAGATGAAGAATATCAGGCCAATGCATTACTTTATGGGACTTGAGGTTTGGCAGCAACCAAGCCAAATCTTCCTCAGACAAGGGAAGTACACTGTAGAGATCCCAAAGAGATTCAAGATGGAGGACAACACACCAATAGATCCATTCTTCAGAGTCAGACTTGACCGACAGTAGACAGTACAAGTAATTGATTGGCTCATTGATGTATCTAGTCAACACTCAACTAGACATCAGATTTTCTATTAACACCCTGAGCCCATTCATGGTGGAATTAAGGGAGGTTCACTGAGTTCTAGCAAAAAGCACATGCTCATATATTTGCTGGGCACCATAGGTTATGGGTTGCAGCACCTTGGTGGAGATGGTGTGAGGTTGCAAGGATACTCAAACTCAAATTGGGCAAGTAGAGATACAGATCAAAAGAGCGCCTCCAAATGTTGTTTTAGTTTGGTGTCAGTAGTCATTTCTTGGTTCAACCAGAAGCAGACCTCAATAGCAATGAGTTCCGATGAGGCAAAGTACATGGTGACCAATCTAGCTAGTTGTGAAGCCATTTGGCTTCGCAAGCTACTCACAATATTGTTTGGTCAGAAGCTTGAGCTGACAGTGATTAGTTACAATAACCAGATTTGTATCAAGCTCTCGGAGCATCCAATGATTCACGACAAGTCAAAGCACATTGAGATCAAATACCACTTCATCAGAGATAGGGTGTTGAATGGAGTAGTCAAGCTCCAACATAATTCTACAAAGGAGCAGTTGGCAAATATTTTCCCCAAGCCCTTGGTGAAGGGCAAGTTCATCCAATTTTCAGACAAGCTTGGAATGGTGGAGAATACCTTCCTCGCTAAGAGAGAGTGTTAGTGTTGTTGTCGCACAGATTGTTCAGGGGCACTGCGACAACGGCTCAGACTGGGGGCTGTCACCTTTATCCCCAATCTCTCTCTTTAAGTTGTCTCCTTGCAGGCTAAGGGAGGTAGACCCTATTATAAATGAGGATGACAAATCCAGGAGACACAGCTAAAACATCAAATACTTATAAAATGAACGAGATTCCACAGATCTAGATTAGATATCACGTTAAGACCAGTGCCTTATGGAGTCAAACAGAATCCCGTTAGTCATCACTTACTGGTTTATAATTGCATAACGGGATTCTGTTTGACTCCATAAGGCACTGGTCTTAACGTGATATCTAATCTAGATCTGTGGAATCTCGTTCATTTTATAAGTATTTGATGTTTTAGCTGTGTCTCCTGGATTTGTCATCCTCATTCATAATAGGGTCTACCTCCCTTAACTTGCAAGGAGACAATTTAAAGAGAGAGATTGGGGATAAGAGTGACAGCCCCCAATCTGAGCCGTTGTTGCGGTGCCTGGACAATCTGTGCGACAACATTTTTTGGCGCCGTTGCCGGGGATAGAGTTTTCCTGTCCTTGGTCTTAACGACATTTTATAATCTTCAGATCTTCTCTCGCCATTCATTAGCCTGTCGCAAGGGATCACATTTTCTGGCGTCTTTCATCTCTTCATATTTTCATCGTCTTATCTTTCGTCATATCACTAATCATTTCATCATCGTATCTTTAGCACCTGGACATTTCGGTTGGCTTCTTGTTTGGGTGGCGACTCCACTTATTCATCTATTTACTCCCAAACAAGAATTCCCCCGTGATATCCATTTGCTAGCTCTCGATTATTTCTTCTGTTTTAGAATTAGTTTCATGTTCAAGTGGCGACTCCAACTCTTTCATTTCTTACAAGAGTTCCTGCCAAGAAGTTTGCTTCTTGAGGACCTTTTGACTATTCTTGAACACGGATCTGTTTCTAAAATCTTAAAAACGATATCATGGATATTTTTGCCCCGTGTAATTTCGCTAATATTCAGGGTTACCCCCATGATCTCCCTCAAATGGATAAATTACCTATCTTTCAAGGAAATGATGCAGTTAGTGTTAAATCTCATTTGTTTTCTTTCACTAACTGGTGGAATAGAATTGCAATTGCAAATAATAATTTCGATGATGTAAAAATGAAAACTTTTGTTCTTACTTTTGGCGAAGATGTTGTTGAATGGTTTACGGAAAAGCCTAATAGTTCATTCAATACTTTTGAATCCATTGTAACTGCTTTTAAGGAAAAGTATGGTGATAAAAGGGAAGATCGGCATTTGGTAATAGAGATCAGTACCATAAAAAAGAAAGAAAATGAAATGACTGAAGAATTTAACAGGAGATTTAATGGTATTCTTAGAGAAATATCTCAAACTCATAAACCTCCTGATGGATCTCTTCTGAATTTTTACATTGATGCTTTCGATTCTGATACTTCATATGAGTTAAGGCGGGCTAAAACTGCAAATTATAAGGCTTGTCAATCTTTAGCTGAGGAGATTGAAAAGGATAAGAAAGCATCTGGAATGTCCAAAACTCCAGATTTTGATAGATCTTTGACGGATACTAAGTTAAAAGAACCTCTAGAAGATGATGATGACCCTGTGAAAAGGTTAATGCAAAAGCTTGAAAGCATGGAGCTTAATCATGCTAAGAAACTTGAAAGCATGGAGCTTAGTCATGCTAAGGAAATAAGTGTCTTACAAGCTAGGTTGGTCCAAATGGAAAGAGCTCGAACGCAGAATTCCCAACCTAGAAATAATAATGCTTTGCAGAAAAGAGACCTATCTTATGAGCAGAGACCGACAAATCAATTTGAGTTTGCAAATCTTGTGGATGAAGTTCCTCCTTATTGTAGAGCCTGTAATGATCTTCATGAAGAGGCTACTTGTCCCATTGTCAAAAGGATCATAGCTAGTAGAATGGCAAGGTCAAGTCATCAAATTAATGTTGTTGGTAAGGACTATCACATGCATATAGAAGATCATGAAAGTCAGGTTAAGGAAATAGCTCAGATGATTAAGGATGTGCAACCCAATCATATGCAAATGATTCAAAACATGGAAGCTAACCAAATCAATCTTCAAAATAAGATAACTTCCATGGAAGAAAAGCATGTTAAAGAAATAAATCTCATGGAAAACAGGTTAAAGATAATGGAAGTTAATCATTCTAATCAGATGTCCATCATGGAAGCAAGACACACCCAGGAAATGACTACCATGAAGGAAAATCACTTGTTGGAGATGAGTTCCATACAGAAAAGGTTGGAAAAAATGGAAAAATTACATATACAAATGTTTCAGCGGAAATTTGATTATGAAGATTCATCAACAGATCATGAGACTTCTTGTCGGCTAAAGCCATTCCCATCTCATCATACAGAGGATTTAACTATGGCTTCAAAGGATGTTGAGAGAGACCAAGCTTATGTGTCACCTTTGACAGAGTATATCCAGAATAATATTGGTCGCGCTCCAGGATCTTCAGATATTTTGTACAAACATCTTCAAGATGAGGACAAGAAATCTACAGTGGTCTCATTGCTGACATCACAACCCACTCAAAAGAAGAGAGAAGCAAAAAAGAAGTAAGTGGTTTGATTCGTCTGATGGTCGAGAGCAGCTTGACATTTGTATAAGACAAAGTCCTACATTGTGCAAGATTGGACATGGCACATCTGAAAAGCAGCCTACCGACTTGCCTGAAAGCAGGGAAATGCTCAGCATACACTATATTGAGCACATCTGATGCCACAGGGCATCCTTTGTATTGTATCTCTAACTTTACACCTTGTTATTTCAGCATTTCATTTTGCAGTTAGAGTAGATTTACTTTTCATGTTAAGTAGAATAATAAATAAAAGAAGAGCTTCTATTTTTCATGAACTTAATGTTATATGATGATATTTGGATGGACGCTACTTATGTAATCTTGTGTGTTGCTTGGATGCAGATTCTGGATTCTCACATTCCTTCAACGAAGCAACGTGTCCCCAAGTAGAGCCAGATGTTGACCACACTTCGTCAACTACCCCATAGCAGTACACCCCCATTTTTTCAAATGGCATTCGTCATGTTCGACGTGGTTGCGCCATTCAGATTCCATCATCCAGATTTCATCGACAGTTGACATTGTTATAAATGATGTAAACCCATTCTGCATTGTTATGATGTAAATGATCTAAGTAAGACCGTCAGTGTATGTAATAGCCTAGGTAAGCCTAGTGTGTTGTTGATGATCTCTATCCTAGGAGGTTTTTTGTCTCACTGATTCACGAAAGTGATCGGCAGAGTTTTTCCCTCCAGCCTCACCCCAAAGCTAGGGTGGATTTTATCATCAGCATACTAAGTGAGTCCTAGTGTTCTATCGAGTCTTTGTAAAAAGTAGCATGAGCTACTTGGTCTACTAGATCATATTTTGAGTCGCAGAACTGGGTATTTATTTGAGGGTCTATAAAAAAGGGTTTTCCCCCTTCATATATGTAAATGTATTATCTCATGTAAAAGAGGGTTGGAAAAATAATTATAATCCCCTCTTAGTCAATTAATTAAATTTTCTGGTCAATTAATTTATAAAATCCTAAACCAGAAGTTTAATTAATTTAGGGTCCTAAATTAGGATTAAATCTTTAAAGGCAAAATTTGTGGGTCCTTGGAAAATGATTTTTGAAAGCCCCAAACCAAGGGAATATTGAGAATTTTAAGAAATATTGGACCCTTGGGCCTTGGTGGTTAAGTCAAAGTCAAAATTTTGGGGTAATTAACTCAAAAATAATATTTTTGAGTTAATTAAAATTGAATTAAATGATAAATTCGTTTTTTCCCCAAAATTTTAATTTCAACGCTCCGGATTAAAAGATAATTAAATCTTTTGGACGGGTGAGATTATTTTGACGAGGATCATCCAAACTAGCCGTTAGAGATCTAGTCCTATAAATTTAGAGGTCTTTGTCATTCTTGGATCATCCGATCTCAGAATCGTGCACTTGCTCTTAGAAGCTCTTGTAAACTTTTTGAGGAATAAAGCTAAAGACTTTGGGGTTACAAATCTGGATGTTCCTTCTCAGATCTATGTGGTGAATTGTCTCTAGACTCTGCTACTTGGTTTCTTGCATTTTATGGTTGATGGCCTTCATGGATTAATCTGCATATAGGTATCTTATGCAGTTTTCTGGGTTTATAAAATAAAATTCTAATTTTTCTGCAAAGGTCTCATGTTGTTTTCTTAAATCTCTATCGATCTAAGATCTGGATCTAAGTGTGCAGGGAATTTTTTTTTTAAGATTGGGCGTCTGGGGAAGTCTTCGGTTGGACCAGCCGACTCTCAATAAGCATAAATCTGATAAGCTCTTTATTTGTTAAATTTCGGGTCTATCTTACAATATTTGTGATTTTGCAGGGTTTCGAAGGCTTGTGCCTCTCACTAAAAATTTTAAGCTTCTGAAAATTGTGCTAAACGGATTCAGATCTGACCATGAGGGTTTTAAATTGTAAACTAGTTGTAAATTTGTAATTTTTCTGTAAGGGTTTAGTGTTTATTGACGTGTGTCTTCAGATCTGACTGATTGTTGCAGGTTACAGGTTAAATCGGAAATTTTTTTTTAGATCTAAGGCAGATCTAGCCTCCAAAGGCCAGATCTGGCCTCAGAAACCCCACAGTGGACAAATCTGGGCATTATTGATTCAAAGAATTTTTGAAATCTGGGTTTTGAAAGGATTTTAAATTTGCTGGACATTGTTTTTAAGGGCATTCAGAATCTGGCTTAAACTGAAGGAATTTTAAAGATTGTTCGGCGTTTTTGTATGTACTGGGTTTCATTGCTGTCCTCCATCAAACCGTACAAGCTGCCTAGCTGCTGTCCGAGCCTTCATCTTCTGCCTGTACGCCATCCTTTCTTCATCGTTTTCAACCCTCCCTTACTCCTTTGCATCAGCGTCCTCCTATCCAACCCTGTCTCATTTACTTGGCTGCATCCGCCCTCAGTTTCCCTCTCTGGAGTCGTTTTTCCTTTCACTGCCGTCTGCATTATTTTTCAAACTCGTCTCCCCTCCGTCTGTCCTCCGTCTTCCATCCTGCAAACACAAATCATCAATCCGCTGGACCAGTCCACGTTCCACTTCAACCCTCGACCAGCATCATCCCGCAGTCTTCACGCCACGGCCGTTCATCGATCTGTAAACACAAAACGACAAATACAAACTCAAGCCATTAAAACGCGTGTGTAAAATTTCAATAACCCTTGCGTTGTGTTTCAATACGATTTCATTTTTTTTGTATATAGTTTAGATCTAGGTTTCAGGTTTCGATTTTCATTTTTATTTTTAAGTTTAGTTTTAATTTGATCGATTTTCAGAAGTTTCGATTTGTTTGACTAGGTTAGCGTAAGTTTTATTTAGATGGGTTTCATTTTATTTTGTTTCATTTAGTTTAGTTTTCTAACTTTTAGTTTTAGTTTAAGTTTAATTTTAACTTAGTTTAATTTTTCTTAGTTTTAAGTTTAATTTTTTTAGATTAGTTTGTAGATTCGATTTTTGTTTTGTTAACTTAGTTTTAATTTTTATTTAGTTAGCTTTAGAGTTAAATTTTAATCTTAACTTTTAGTTTTAGAATTAGATTTTTAATTTGTTTAAAATAAAATAATATAAAAATATAAAAATTTTAAAATCCTAAAAAATTTAGAAAATACAAAACTTGAAAAAATTTTGAATTTTCTATGGTCAACTGAGCCTTAAAATTTTTATCTAAGTTTGACTATGGATAGTTTCATTTTTTCGAACTGGATTAAAATTGGAATATTTTTCAAGTATCTGGCTTTCTCATAATATTATTATTCATGATTGTGGTGTTTTTAATTGGATATCATCGTGATCAATCGTGGTTTAATAAGCAGCAGCTAGTCATCATTTACTGGTTTGTAATTGCATAATGGGATTCTGTTTGACTCCGTAAAGCACTAGTCTTAGCGTAATATCTAATCTAGATTTGTGAAATCCTGTTAATTTTATCCTGTATTTGGTGTTCTAGCTGTGTCTCCTGGATTTATCCTTCATTTTAAATAGGGTCTACCTCCCTTAGCCTGCAAGGAGACAACTTAAAGAGAGAGATTGGGGATAAAGGTGACAGCCCCCAGTCTGAGTCGTTGTCGCGGTGCCCTAAGCAATCTGTGCGACAACGAGTGTTATAGCTCAAACAGGTATTACCGTGAGAGTGCCTACTTATGGAAATCACCATTAAAAGCAGTGAAGCGTACATCGCGATTTCTTCAAAAAATCGCAATTTTTTCGGTCAAACAATAAAATCACCGATTTTTTGAGAGATTTTTTTATTTTCAAAAAATCGCAAAAAAACTGCGATTAGATCGGTAATAATTGCGGGCCCGTCAAACAATGACCCAATAAACTTGAAAATTCGTTTTTTTGTGTCATTTTTGCATACAGAGGACAAGAAAGAGAGCTAAGGAGGAGAATTCATCTACAAGGGCAAGAGAGGAGAAAAGTGAAGGAATTTAGCAACCCAAGCCAACAAAATTCAAGTTTGAACCAAATTTCTTCAGCAAAACATTTTTTCCAGGTATGAGCATCAAATTTGACCATTTTTTTTGTTTTTTTCTTGTTCTTCCATGGGTTTCTATCACCCATGTATTTTCCATCATTTTTGTTTGCATTTGGTTGTTTGTGTGTTTTTATTTTGGTCAAAGCTGCAAAAATTTGGTTGTTAGATTTATTTTTTTCATTTCTTCTTGTACTCCTACTTTCTTTCCATTATTTTTGCTTGAGTTTCAATGTGTATTTTTCCCATTATTCTTGCATTGAGTTGAGGGTTTTTTTTTTTAATTTTTTTTTTTTAACTTGCAATTTTTCTTGTGCCCTAGGTTCAAGCTTCAAAGTTCAAACTTCATCTTACAGTAAAACTCAAGAGTTCAACAAATTTACAAACATGCCAAGGAAATTACACCCTATGTGGGAATTTGGTGAACCTGATCAGGGGTTTAACAGATCAAATTTGACTTGCAAGTTATGTGGGCACCACATGACAAGGGAGTATACAGATTGAAATACCACCTTGCACAAGTTCCTGGACATGAATTAAGGCCTTGCACAGGTTCCTGGACATGAATTAGGGCCTTGCACAAATACGAATCCAAAAATAATTCGAAGAGCCCTCAAATCATTGGAAGGAATAGAAACAACTAAACTTAGCAAGGCAACTCTGAGTTAAATAGCAGAGTGTGGAGGTGACCATGAGAGTGGTAGTGGTTATACACCATCAGCATCTTCTACACCCAACCCCGTAGTTGCCTTATCATATTTTGTTTCTAGAACCACACCTGATGCACAGCCATTTATCTCCTCAATTATTAAAAAAGAGAGAAGGAAGAAGCTGACAAGTTGATGGGCAAGTTTTTTCTTTGAAGTGATATTCCTTTCAGTGTTGGCAGGAACAATCCCTTTTACCAGGCTGCGATTGATGCTAGTCGACCCAGGATACAAAGCCCCTTCATATGATGACTATAGAGAGCGCATTCTTCAAAATGAAAAGGTTACTGCACCAAGAGATTGGAGAAGTTAAGGGCATCATGGGAATTCACAAGATGCATTGTGATGTCAAATGGTTGGACTGATCAAAAGGGTATAACCCTTATTAACTTCTTGGTCAGTTGTCCCAAGGGGACAATGTTTATGAAATCCGTTGATGTATCTGCACATGTCAAAGATGCACGATTATTATGTAATTTATTGGATGTGTTCATTCTGAAGGTGGGTCCACAAAATGTTGTCCAAATCATAACGGACAACGCTGCAAATTACGTTTCTGCTAGAAAGATGCTTATGGAGAGGCATCCTAGCATATTTTGGACACCTTGTGCTGCACACTGCATTGATTTGATGTTGGAGGACATAGGAAAAATTCATTTTGTCAAAGATATTGTTGAATCATCAAAGAGCATTACAAAATTTATATATAAACATGCATATGTGCTTCATTTGATGAGAACATTCACCCACAAGAAGGAGTTGGTGTGCCCTACCATTACACGGTTTTCCACCAGTTTCATATCTCTTCAATCCCTCTTGAATTCTATGTGGAATTTGAATAGAATGTTTCTTTCAGAGGAGTGGCGTGCTTTGACATACAACCGCAAACCAGAGGGACAGGCCATATACAGGTTGGTTTCATATTAGGAAAGCTTCTGGGCGAGAGTACAGGAGGTGTGCAACATTACTAAACCTTTGGTAAAGGTTCTTAAATTAGTTGATGGAGAGAAGCCCGCAATGGACTACTTGTATGAGGCCATGGATAGAGCCAAATAACCCATTCGGAGCTACTGTGAAGATAAGGATGATGAGGGGTTTCAGAAACAACTTCTTGTATGGGAAGTGATTGATGAGCGATGGAACAACGCACTCCATCATCCCATTCATGCTGCAGGGATCTTCCTAAACCCTGAATTTGCTTACTCATGTGGTTTCTTATTTGATGTTGAGGTCATGGATGGCTTTTTCACTTGTGTTCAGAAGATGGGGTCATCTCCATCAGAACGTGCAGATATGTCCAAAGAAATGGAGATATACAGAATGGCAGGTGGCACATTGAGCTTTGACATGGCTGCCCAGGATAGGAATACTAAAATGCCAAGTAAGATTTAGTTTGTTTCAAAATTCATGGTCTCTTCAAGTTCATAACTTCATACTTTGCTTCAACTTTCAATTTTCAAATTTTCATTATTTTAAAATTTTTCTTATGTTTATAACTTTATAAGTTTATCTTATTTGTTGTAGATGCATGGTGGAGGAGCTACGGTGGCAGAATACCAAAACTCCAAAGGCTTGCCATTAGAATACTCAGCGAAACATGTAGCTCTTCAGGATGCGAGCGCAACTAGAGTGTATTTGAAAAAATACACAACAAAAAGCGCAACAGGTTAAAAACTTAAAATATTCCTACTGATTTTTTGAATTCATTAAATAATTTTTTTATAATTATTAATTTATTATTTATAATGTATATTATATAATTTATTAATTTATGACCCTTGTACAGGTTGGAGTCCCAACACCTCAATGACATGGCCTACGTCTACTACAATCTTAAATTGTGGGTGAGACAACTTGAGAGGACACCTGATATGGAGGCCATCTCTTTAGATGTGATTAACACCACTACTGCATGGAGGGTTGAGTCCGAGAGGCCTATCATGGAGTCAACCCCTGATTGGATAGAGCAGGAGGTAGTGGAGGGGAGGAGGAGGAGCAAGAGAAAGAGGAAGAAGTGACACCACCTACCCTTGTCACCGGTAGAGGACGTGGTCTACCACCTTTAGCTCCTTGTGCTTCAGGTTGTAGAGCACAACAAAGTCCATTGCCAACCCTGCCAGCTTCTTCTTCTAGAGGGAAAGCTGTTACATTTTCTCGCAAGAGGAGCAAAGGAAATCAGTAGTATAGGTTATTTGGTACATTCCTTTGTATATGACATTATGACTCATGATATGAGATACATTATTATATTTGTTGTTGATATTTTGAGGCTAAGTTGGGACTCAGGACTAATTATTCAGGACATGATTCACTATTATGTGTGATGTAGCACTAGACATGATATTACACATCTTATATATTAGTTTTTTTTTTCATATTTATGTGTCAATGCATTTATTTTATGTTGTGGATGCAGCTATTAAAAATATTGAAAAAAATGAATATTTTTGTATGTGTTGATTTTTTCTCGATTTTTACCGATTTTTTCTTGATTCTTACGATTTTTTCCGATTTTTCCCCTTGTCGATTTAATCTCGATCGCGATGTTCACAACATTGATTAAAAGTATCATATGCCTTTTTAGAAGTTCACTTTCTTAATTAATTAATTAAGTGAACTTGTTTTTTTATTAAAGTGACTAAAGTGGGTCACTTCATAATTTAATTAAAAGAGAGCCATTGATCTCACAATTAGATCTCAACCATTGAAGATTAGGTTTTTTGCTCATGTCAAAGTTATAAAAAAAGAGAGGGAAAAGGACAGAGACACACATAGCATTCATTTCACAGGTCACGTGAGAGAAGGAGAAAATTAGAGATATGATTTTCACCCATTGGTGAGGATTTCAACAGTAGTTCAACAAGGAGAAAGCAGCCAGTGTTTAGCAAGTACAGGCATCCAGCCAGCAACAAGGAAAAGAGCAACCATATATCCCAACATAGCAGGTCATGCAGCGATTGATACGGATTCAGTAACGTTGTATAGATTATGTACAATGGTATGGAATGGAGGGCATGTTGCTTTGATTTTCGTGCAAACTATAACTTTTAGGTTTATTGTTCATTTGATTGACTTCTTAGAGCCATTTTTCCTTGTAAGGGAGCTCTTGTAAGTTTTAAAGATAGTTTTGAAAGATAAACTAATCTAGAAGGGAAGAAATATTTGTGCATTGTATGTGATTGCTTTTCTTATTTTCCACTGCATGCAAAAGTTAATAATTCCAACAAGTAACTAGGTCTTATCTATTTGCTTAGATAGTAGACTTTTGGATATTTTAACAGAGCATAGTTGCCCTTATGCACAACAAATGCATGTTTATCCATTCATGCAAATTTTCCCTTTGTTTCATGAACTCCTTACTCAATGTTCGAAAATTAGGGTCCTTGCTCCTTGCATCCCTGTCGAGCACAACATAACATGCTTACCTCTTTGCACAACTAGTTCCTTAAGCAATTCTTCGCTTATGACCTAGATCTTTGCTCAATAACCATATTTTGTTGATGTTTGTAGCTTGGGCAGGTACTTCTGCATAGGCCTAAGTGTGTAAGCATGCAAAAGTTTCCCAATGTCTCCTTAGAACACTGGCTCAAGTGTGAGCAGGTTGCTAATGTAACTTAACCTAAGTGTTAAATTTAGATAACAATGGTGTTCTATGCTTGATGCACTTTTACTTCAATCTTTCTTAGGCCCAATACAAAATAGCAATCATATAAATTTGAAAGTAAAATGTTGATAGAACATAATAATAGATCAATAGAAGACAAGCCAAATATAAATCAAATTTACAATTCCTTATGTCCAGCAAAGATATGAGATATTGTTGCGTTACGACGGTCAGTGAGATGCTTCAACCAGCAAAGTCTTTCTCATTCAGCCATCACTTTCATGTGTCACACCCACAACCCTCAAAGACAGCTCATCACAAGTCAATGCAAGTCAAACCCGAGACAACGCAGGCATCTTTAGAAAAGTCAACGCAACAAACTAGGGCTTTGGTCAAACACCCTGGAATTCCTCGATTTTAGTGCCCAGCTATACGGCCTCCTAAAATCGAAATTTTTGTAGAAGGTTGAGGTCAAACGAGGTTGACCATGGTCAACGCTGCAGCAGAAAAGCCCTAAACTGATCAGCACAAAAAATAGAAAGCCCTAAACAGATCAGCGCAGAAAACAGCAGCTTCGCTCCACACGTTTGAGGGGAAAAAGGCCTCCAAAGGCTATCGAACCAATCAGATCACAATGAGAGAATGTGTGATGATATGATGATAAAAAATTACCTCCAAGTCTCTCCAATTTATATTCATCAATGAGGGTGTGTGACACATCTCTTAGGCATGTGCAATAAATCTGGCCGACCTTGCACATGTGGAAAATAAATTCAAAATCAATGTTCTGTTCATCTGATAAAGATGATCTTTAGATCAATCTTGCACCTCTTCGAAAGAGGAATCCAACAAAAATATGACCATCGTCATATGAGCAGTGCAACATGGATTTTGGACCTAGTTGCCCAAAATTAACACTAAGTCTTAGGAAAAAGTACATATTATTATGTTGGCTTGTTGAGCTAAAGAAACTTAGGAAAAGTAAAATAGGTTAGTTTAGTGAATATGTTTTAATCTCAACTATTAATCTCCAGTGAGGCGAGATTTAATCTCAGTCGTCAATCACTTTAGAGATTAGGGTTAAGATTTAGCTCAATGAAAAGTTGTAAAAGCAAGGCTAGGGAGATTGGAAAGACATAGTACAACAGCACAAGATTAAGAGAGGCTTCTCAGTGAGTGGTGGGTCCTAAGAAGGGCAACAAAGAGATCCAGATCAGCGAAGGAAGGGTGATCACCCAGATCAAATCCAGAGTTGTAAGTAATTCCTCAGTTCGGTCATTATCCCAGGACGGAGCCCAATTTTGGATTATTAATGAAAATATTTGATTGGGAAAAATTTGTGTGTCGTTTTTTTATGAGATTGGTTAATTTATCTTTGCTTTTACCAAGTTAAGAACCTAGTTGTGTAAGTTATTTAATAGTCTATAATCTGCTAAGTTAATGATTTATCAAGTTCTAGGTTTAATGGATCTAAGATCGTATCAGAGCTAGATCTCGGAGAACTGATCTCAAGGTGCCAAGTTCGTAAGGGACCTGGCCACGATCGTATAGTGGAATTTTTTTTTAGGGCTGAAGAAATCAACCGTACAATGTTCAGTTTGAAATTTTTTTGGGCGTACAAGTTTATAGTGTGGGAGGAAGGGCAGGGGGGTAGGGGGGCGATTTTTTTGAGATAATAAAACTAAGCAAGTGGGGGCTGGTTGGGTGGTCAATACGTCCGATAGCCCACCTAATCAAGCAAGTGAGGCCTGATTCGGTGGTCAATAGGTCGGATAGCCCACTGCTATGAATAAAATATATATAAAATAATACAAATAATATAAAAAACAATAATAATTATAAATGATAAATTAACTAGTAATTAGTTAATGAAGAGGCATGTCCCAAAGGACATGAGCATTAGTGAAGGGCTCCCTACCTAGGGTATATAAGCAAACCCTCATTCTCATTTGTAATCATCTCTTATCTTACATCAATTATTATATACAATATTCAATATACAGTTACATGTCTTACAATGGGCATTTATGTCTTTGAAGTATTTTAAAGATTTCCACTGCGTATATGACTTTTGGTCTTTTCACCCACCCAGCCACCACAAGCAACTAATGGGAAAGAGCCATAGCCAACAATGAAATCGAACACACTGTAGCAACCATAGGCTAGTAGTGCCGCACGCAAAGAAGTGATTAGCCATGTTTAATTTTCTTGAAATTTTGCAACTACTTAGATGATTTATGAAAACTGAACTAGTTAACTTATCACCAAGATACAGAATTTTTCAACAATAAATATGCAAGAAGATAAAGCACATAGATAAAGACACAATAACACAAATTCAACACAATAATTTTCTAAACAACCCAACTAGGAAAACCCTCTCCTGGTTGTCGGTTTTATTGAGAAAATTCTAAGCAATGAGATTTCTTTACAAGGCAATACTATTTCAAAGAACACACAATTGTTCTTACTACTTCGACTAAGCTTGAAACACCCTATAAATAAACCTTAACCAACTCCTCCTTTCTTGCACATTTTCTGCCCTATTTCCTGGCGTTGGAATTCTCCTATTTCCTAGCACAGAATAGGCTCCTAACTTATAGGAATTTACTCCTAAATCCTAGTGCAAACCAACAAGGAAATTCTCTCCTCTGCTTTGCGTACAGGCTCCTTAATATGCTCTCCTAGCAACAACCTCTCTCACACACACAACCTTGTGCATACAAGAATGATCCAAGTTGTGCCTTTATCCTCCTTTTATGCAATTCGATCATGCTATAAGTGGCAAATACAATTTTAGAACCACAAGTTGAGTTTGACTTGTTTAATAAGTCAACTCCTAGTTTAACACGTCCTTGGTTCAATCAAGAATAAAGCTCATCAACTCGAATTTTTCTAAATATGAACTCGCACTTGGATAGCTACATAATTGAGCCTCCATATTTGCACATGAACAAACTAACTTGTCCACTTCATGAACTCATACTTGACAAAAGGAAAACAAATTGAAGTCTTTCTTGACTAAGGCACAAGTCAAGAAGACCTTCTATTGAAGAATGTAACTAGTGTAAGGTCTTCATAATTGTACTTGTCAAAAGAAAAGAAAAAGAAATTTTATTGTAAAAGAAAAATATTTTTGAAGCAATGGGTTTCATGCTCTTTTATTTATTTTCTAGGTCATAGCCTCCATTGAAGGCTTCTAGGTTTTGTCAAGGGTCAAAAGAGTGTTTGTCACATTTATTAGACCCGTCTTCGGCATTTGTATCATGTAAAGAAATTTATTGTGAGTCAAAAATAGTCATTTTGTCACTCCTCACCAAGTCGGCCCTATCCTGGAGAAGTCGGCCCAGTTAAAGGGAATTTGACCTTGTGGAAGCAATATATATAGAGACAGTTCGACTCATTTGGAGTGCACTCTCAACAAGTTCGATCTACAAGAGAAAGAGGATAAAAAGAAGAGTGAATTCAAGAAAGAAAAAAAATTGAAGTTTGGAGCATCTCTCTCTCTCTCTCACGTGCAATTTTTATAGGGTTTCTAGGCAAGTTGCAGGGGCCAAAGTTTCTTAAGTAGTTGCAAGTCTGAAATTTTGTAGCTCGGAGGCTGAAATTCTGGATCGAAGCAATTTTTGAGGAGCTGACACTTGGAGGATTTGGCAGAGTTTGCCTACATAAACGAAGGGCAAACGCAGCGATTGCAGGAAGTCTTTGTGTAGATCAAAAGGGTCTTGGATTGTCTCATTTTGATTTAATATACTAGTGGAAGAGTTGGACCAGGTTTTCCCCTAGATAGAGGTTTTGCCCTAGCTGAGTGTCTATATCTTGTGTTCCTTGTTCTTGTGATCTTCATACATTTTGATTTGGTAATTGTTTGATGAAAGATAACAAAATTAAGAAGTAAAAGAAGCCAACATACATCACAAGTAATTATCGAGAAAAAGAGGAAGCAAACCCTAATATCTACATGCATTGATTTCTCAACATGGTATCAGAGCTAAGGCGAAGGACTACTTGACGATCACTTTGTTGGAAGGAAGGAAAGCAACCTTGGAAGAAAAGATCACTCTCTCAATGGCAATCTATTTGAAGATGGGACTCAATCTCTTAAAAACTGCAGGAAGCTTTGTTGGAAGGATCATCTACAATCTATCTAATGTTGATTTTTGGGTAGCATCGAATGTGCTCTAGCTCCGAAACTTTGTGGAGGGGCTAGAACACATGAGATCTCCAAGACCCAGAATTTGTTTGGAGAAATTCCACCCGGAGCTTAAGTTATTCAAATAATTGATTATTTTAATGGAGACCCTAAGTCTAACTTAGGGAAATTAAATAAAGTGAATTAATTTAAACATGTGGGTGAGAATGTTCTAAGTTACGAGGATCAAGTTTTTTCTAATCTTAGTCGTCGATTAGAGATTAGATCACGGTCGTTGATTCGTCAACAAGAAAAGTATTAAAGGAAGGCTTGGGGTCAGTTGGAGAGGATACACAGAGTAGCAGCACTTGAGCTAAGTCGAAATTCTAGGGTGCGATTTGCTGAGAATTTAGGAGTGAGCTTGCAGTGCAGTGAGGGGCAGTTCGGCAGCGGGATTTTCTTCCAAGACCGAGAATACAATAACAAAGAGGCAGATCAGCACCAGAGTGGCAACGCAGAGCCAGCAGGGCTCTGCACAGAGGTGACGCAGAGCCAACAAGGCTCACGCAGAGGGACGCAGAACCAGAGTGGGTGACGCAGTCACTAAGAGAGATGCGTTGGGGTTTCTGTGGGGCAGATCAGGCAGCCATCCAGCATTTTGATTTCTGAGCCAGGAAGGCTCAAGGAAAGGGTGATGCAGCCACTAAGAGAGGTGACGCAATCCATCTTGTTGTAGTCATCGCTCAGCAGCACTTGGAGGTTGTGCAGACACCTGTGGGATTTCTTCATCCAATTGCTGGATCAGCCATAATATCTGTCTTCAGATAGAGGTACTTCTGCCGAGGATTTTCTCTATTGGGTGAGCCATATTGGTACCCTAGTTTGTATTCAAAAATCTTCTTAATAATAAAACCCTCAAGAGTTGTTGCATCGGTTTTCCCGCATTGGGTTTTTCCGGGGACATTTGTCCGAAAAATTTGTGTGTCCTTTGTCTGCATGATTGCTTATTCTTCAGTACTTGATCTATATAATTATGTAGGTTTCAGTGTATTTACTTCAATGTTTTCATGATTAATTCATAAAATAATTTGTTGAGTTAAATAAACAAATAGAGAAGTAAATAAGATTTACTGCAATAGGATTTCTGTTTAGAGGATTCAGAAATTTTCACATGGTATCAGAGCATCTGCAGATCAGGAAGAGCTGAAGCCATCAGCAGAAGACCGAAGAAAATTTGCCGCGGGAAGGTAGCTGTCCCAAGTGACAGCGCAGATCCAGAAGAGGCAAATAGGGGTGACGCAATCACCAAAAGGGCTCACGCAGAGCCTGCATCAGCCAGCTAGGGTGACGTTGTAGCTACAGCAGTGGCAACGCAGTGTTTGTTGGGCCAGCGTAGGGGTTTCAAACCTCCATCTTTCTGGTTGCCGTGGCTGGAAGTGCATATCATTTTTCTTCAGTAGTTGCTGGTGGGGCATTGTTTATGTTGGTGCAGAACAGTGTCTAGCAGAGCGTGACAAAGTAGAGGGAACCAGTTCTTCAGCAGACTTCTTGCCAAGAAGTCTAGATCCAATGCTGATCAGCAGCAAAGACTGATAGGACAGGACTGATTCGACATCAATTGGCGGTGGATTTCCGGGAGGGAAATCATTTTTTTTTAGGGAGCGGATTCCTTAGAGGGTTTATAGTGCCAAGAAACTCAGATCTGAGTTTTGTTGGGGCAGCAGCAAAAGAGGGAGAAGTGAACCAGTTCGACATCTTTCAGTTGAGCATAGATGGCCACACATGGACTGAGGGATCAAGACAGGTTGGATGGAGCATCCAACTTTGTCATCTGGAAGGCCAAAACCCTGTCAGTACTGGATGAGCATCGTATCAAGCATCTCGCCGAGAGTGTAGTTGTTGTCCTTGTTGATGCTGAAACTCTCGAGAAATATGAGGAAGCTCAAGCGAAGGCTGAGCACTTGATCATGGACAAAGTCAAGGATCATGTGGTCCCACACATTGTTGAAAAGAACACGGCACATGAGATGTGGACTTCTTTGACCACATTGTATCAAGGGACTTCTGTTCAGAGGAGGATGCTTCTTGAGAATCAACTTCGCTTATTCATGATGTTGAAGGGAGAAGAGATCAACCCATCCCTCATTAGATTGAAGGCGATCGGTGATCAACTAGTTGCCGTAGGGGCTACACCCGATGAAGGTCTTATGCTAAGGACTACTCTGAATGCAGTTTCCGATGAGTGGGAGAACTTTGTCCAAGGCATCTTGGGCAGAGCAACACTTCCAAGTTGGGAAAACATGTGGGCAACTCTTCGACAAGAAGAGATCAGGAGGATGACCAAGGCGGGCATGAGCAACGGAGGGATCAAGATCCAGGAGGAGGAGGAGGAAGATGCGGCTCTTGCATCTAAGGGACAGCATGGGTAGCAAAGGAAGAAGAAGAAGGACCTTTCAAAGGTCAAATGCTTCAGGTGTGGTGAACTAGGACATTTCGCCACAACTTGCCCCATGAAAAAGAAGGTCAAGGAAGATTCTGATTCAAAGGTTGTCGCAGCTAAGGACGATAGTGGAGATGATGACGATGTGGCCATGAGTGCTCATGTGCCTTGAGAGAAGAGGTGGGGCGACGTTGATCTATAGTTCTTTCAAACTGCAATGGAAAAAGGGCAGGATCCTTGAGGTGTCTCAAACTCTAGGATCACATATGAGCTACAGGAACCCTTAATGACAGTAGCAGGATGAGTGGAGTTAGTTGATGCAGAGGATGACAGAGCAGCATTGGCAGAGCTAGGACGTTCAAGTCTTGAGCAGCGCAGAGCAAAGGCAGCAGCAACGCAGAGATTGATGGATTTCAACAGCGTAGAGGCAGTGCTCACACAGTGCAGTACAGTAGCAGCGCAGAGGCAGTGCTCACGCAATGCAGTGTAGTAGCAGTGCAGAGCTCTAAAGGGTCAGCGCAGATTAGCAGCAGGGGGTGCTTCAGTATCGAGGTACACTCAGACTGACTTGTATGTCAAGCCTTTGGGATGTTTCGGTTGCTTAACTCTCAGCAACTGAGTTGCAGTGCAGCAGTTAGTAATGGCAATGCTATGGGCAACATGATGCAGCGTTTGAGAGGGAGCTGCAGTACAGATGAGGCAGTGACATGGGCAGCAGTACAAAAGGCAGCAGCGCAGTGGATGAGGGGTAGTAGCGCAGAGGATCGATGTCTTGGATCAGGGTGATGCTTCAGGTTGAAGTGTTGCTAGAGCACATTCCTCGCTAAGAGGGAGTGTTGATTTTTGGGTAGCATCAGATGTGCTCTAGCTCCGAAACTTTGTGGAGGGGGCTAGAACACATGAGCTCTCCAAGACCCAGAAATCATTTGGAGAAATTCCACCCAGAGTTTAAGTTATTCAAATAATTAATTATTTTAATGGAAACCCTAAGTCTAACTTAGGGAAATTAAATAATTAAAGTGAATTAATTTAAACATGTGGGTGAGAATGTTCTAAGTGACGAGGCTCAAGTCTTTTCTAATCTTAGTCATCGATTAGAGATTAGATCACGGTCGTTGATCCGTCAACAGGAAAAGTATTAAAGGAAAGCTTGGGGTCAGTTGGAGAGGACACACAGAGTAGCAACACTTAATCTAGGTCGAAAATATGGGGCGCAGTTTGCTGAGAATTTCGGAGTGAGCTTCCCGTGTAGTGAGGGGCAGTTCGTCCGCGGGATTTTCCTCTTAGGCCGAGAATACAATAACAGAGAGGAAGATTGGCACCAGAGAGGAAATGCAATCCCAGGAGGGGTGACGCAGAGCCAGCAGGGCTTACGAGAGGTGACGCAGAGCTTGCAGGGTTCACGCAGAGGGACGCAGATCCAGAGAGGGTGACACAATGACTCAAAGAGTTGCGCTGGGGTTTCTGTGGGGCAGATAGGGCAGCCATCCAGCGTTTTGATTTCTGAGCCAAGAAGGCCCGAGGAAAGGCTGATGCAGCCACTAGGAGAGGTGACGCAGTCCAGCTTATTGTAGCCATCTCTTAATAGCACTTGGAGGTTGCGCAGATACCTGTGGGGTTTCTTCATCCAGTTGTTGGATCAGCCATAGTATCCGTCTCCGAATAGAGGTACTTCTACCGAGGATTTTCTCTGTTGGGTGAGCCATATTGGCACCCTAGTTTGTATTCAGAAATCTTCTTAATAATAAAACCCTCAAGAGTTGTTGCACCAGTTTTCCCGCATTGGGTTTTTCCGGGGACATTTGTCCGAAAAATTTGTGTGTCCTTTGTCTGCATGATTGCTTATTCTTCAGTACTTGATCTGTATAATTATGTAAGTTGCAGTGTATTTACTTCAATGTTTTCATGATTAATTCAGAAAATAACTTGTTAAGTTAAATAAACAAGTAGGATAAGTAAATCAGATTAACTGCAGTAGGATTTTTGTTTAGAGGATTCATAAATTTTCACATCTAAGAGAGTCAAGGATGGAGGATTCTTGGTTGCACTTACAAGTACAATTGATGATGAGAATGCATGGATTATTGATAGTAGAGCCTCCAAACACATGACAAGAGAAAGTAGACAACTTCAAACTCTATCAAAGGGATCATCATCACATGTAGTAGAGCTTGTAGACAACAATAGTTATGCAATTAAAGGTCTTGGATCTACATCATTGGAGCTAGAAAGTGGAGGAAAGCTACATCTCAACAACATTCTCTGTGTGGGTTTGAAAAAGAATTTACTTTCCATTTCCTGTTTAGAAGATAAAGAAGATAGAGTTGCTTTTGTAGATGGTAAAGTTTTGGTTTGGCGAAAGGATTCCAGTTTTGAAAAGGCAAGAATTATTGGGATTCGAGAAGGAAGATTATATAGGGTTATAACACCATCTCCTCAAACCCTTGCTCACATGGAGATTAGTTCCATCAAACTTTGGCATAGAAGATATGGACACATTCACTATAAGATAATACCATGTCTTAAGTCAAATGATGAAGGGCATCCCCAACATCAAGGAGGACCATGAAGGGTTTGCAAAGGATGTGCTTTGGGAAATAATACTTGGAAACCTTTTACAAGCAATGAAACAAGTCTAAAGAAATTCTAGACCTCATTCATTCCGATGTATGTGGACCTATGTCTGTTAAATCTCTTGGAGGCCACCTATACTATGTGACCTTCATTGATGATCACTCTAGAAAGACATGGCTCTATCTTCTCAAGTCAAAGGATGAAGTATTTGAAAAGTTCAAGGAATTTAGATCCAAAGTAGAAACTCTAACTGAAAGAAAGATAAAGACCCTTAAATCTAACAATGGGGGTGAATATACTTCTAAAGAACTTATAGCTTATTGCAAAGAAGATAGCATTAAGAGGGAGTTCATAATTCCCTACTGGAGTGTAAAAACTCTGGTAAACTTTATAAGTATATATTATTATTCATAAAATATGAGATGATTACAAATGGGGATCACCAATACTTTAAATACAGCCCTACGGTGTCCCTTGGCGAAGAGGCATGATCGTTGATCATGCCCTTCCATATTAATAAACCTAAGATAACTATATCTAACTAATAATTAATAAAATACACATAACATTGCCCCTCTCTTAAAGATGCTTTGTCCTCAAAGCATACGTAATGATGGACAACGTTGACGAACGCCTGGGTTTCTTGAGCGGTGGGCTCTTGCTTCCCACATTTTAAAAAGATCGTGGAGCAACTTCTCGAGCTCAATCTATTGGTGATGTGGATAGCGACAAGATTTGATATTGATAGGGTCGGATCCTTTCTTGACTTCTATTGGATGTTCGTGTTTCCTATCGGGAAGCACTTTTATGGGTAGATCTTGGAATACTTTTTCGTGTTTCTGAACTATTCCTTGTTCCTCTGATGACTCTTCATGGTTTCTTTTTGTAGATAACATTTCTAATTGATGACATTGTACTGTAGATGCTGGCGCTCCTTTTCGAATCATCTTCGTCATCGGAGATGAAGATACGACTTGATTTTCTGGGGCTTGGAATCCATACAATCTGTGTTTCTGCCCTTTCCATTTAAAGCTTATAAACTGCTTTTGATGGTTGGCAAAATAGGTACCTAAGGTTTGTAGTCATTGAATACCTAAGACCACATCTACTCCTTGTAATGGAACGGTGTAGAATGAAGATTCTAAATTAAAGTTTTTTTATTTGTAGTTTGACCTTATGGCATTTCCCTACTTGCTGAATCTTCTTACCATCGGCCACCATTACCTTCATATTAGGCATGGGGAAGGTAAAGATGTTGAGTCTTTTCGCCATGGTTGAATCTAGAAAATTGTGGGTACTCCCAGTGTCGATGAGAACCATTACATTGTTGTTCTTAATATGTCCTCTTAACTTTAGGGTCTGAGGCTGTGATATGCCTGTCATAGCTGATAATGACACTTGCAGAATGGTTTCGTCATCCACTTCTGGAGAGAACTCGATGGTGTCTTCTAATCCTTCTATATATGAATCATTATTGTTAACGTCATTAGTTGCTTCACAGCTGTATAGATTTTTTGCTTTTCCATTAGCACATCTGTGCTTAGGGTCCCACTTTTCACTGCAACGTTTGCACTTGCCCTCTCTCATTCTTTGTTTTTCCACATTATATTTTTCTTCTTCACGAAGATGGGGTGGGACATATTTTGTGTCATCTATATTTTCAGATTGAGGAAATCTTTGTCTCGAATATATTCTTTCTAATTTTGACCACGATAACCTTTCAAATTTCTTTTCAGCAGCTTTTGCTTTTTGCTTTGCTATTTCTACTGATGTAATGTCGTGAAGTTCAAGCTCTTCTTGTATATGGATTTTAAGTCCTGAGATGAAAGACTGGATTAGACGAGATTCTGACAATCCCGGTACTCGTGTTGCCAAGGTCTCCCATTCTCGAGTGTACTCATCCACATCTCCTTTTTGGCGTAATTTGATTAATGTTGAAAAAACCTTTTCCTCTTTTATACCTTGGAATCTTTTAAAGAATGCATCCTTAAATTTCCTCCAACTGATAGCAAGTGTCGTCTTTTTCCACCACATATACCAATTATATGCTTCTCCTTCCATTTTCATGGAAGCGTGCTTAATTTTTTCGTCATCACTATCAATGTCATAAATCTCAAAATATTCTTCAGCTTTATTAAGCCATGCAATGCTATTTTTTTCATTACCGTCAAACTTAGGTAGCTCGATTTTTGCTCTTCGATGATATGCTAACGATGGGACGAGAAATGGGTATTGATTAGCAAATGCATTCCACAGCTGCTTATTTTGAGAATCTGCATTACTATCTTTGTGATGATTTGGGGAGTCGATTTTTTCCTGATGCTCCTCCAAGTTCCCTGAATCTGCGGAATTGTTCTGTTGATTTTGTTCCATATTAGGGAATATGGGTTGTTGTATCTGACTTATCCTATCTATCTTATCATCTATCTTATCGAAGAGCTCCGTCATCTTGTTCATTGCTTCGCTATGCTTTTCTGTGGCCCCGTGATGATTTAGCCACATTTGTCTTTCTATTCGATTCGTCATATCTTGAACCTTTTTGATATCGTTGGAGCTCCCTGCAACTGTACCTTCGAGACTGACTAATCTTTTTCCAAAGTCATCTGAATTATTATTGATTTGCTTCTCAAGATCCAACAATTTTTTTGGAAATCGGCCATCGACATTGATGATGTCATTTAGCGCGTATGTGGTGGGGAATAATTTCTACCAGTATTTTATTTTTTTATTTTTTTTAAATAATATTAATAATTTTTATTATTATTATTATTATTATTATAATTATATATATATATCTATATATAATTCAAATATATATATATATATATATATATATATATATATATAATTCAAATACATATATATATATATATATATATATTTTAAATAATAATAATAATAATAACTATTATTATTATTATTATTATTTGAATTATATATATATATATGGGGAAAAAAAATTTGTTAACTTTGAAAAGTCACGTTGTTTTGAAAAGGGGGAATGGGTTTTAATACCATGGGCTTCCAAAACCACGAGCTTGATAACCACGAGCAATTACTCTTCCTTATTTCTTTTTCCTTTTTAATTTTAATTTGTCTTGGTATGTACGTATATGTACTTCTTTATATATATCTTTTTTTTCTTTTTCTTTTTCTTTTTTTCTTTTGGAACTATTTTCTTTTAAATGTTTTCTTTTTCTTTTTAATTTATTCTCCCCTTTATGTTAACTTTCCTTCTCTCTTAAAGAGGGCAAGTGTGGGAAAAATCTGCAATTTTTTTTTTTTAAAACAAATGTTGCTGCCCACAAGCACTTGGTTTTTAAAAAAATATGCAATTCTGGAATTTTCTTGTAATTCCTTAATTCCTTCAGCAATTCTGCACTTGGTTTTAAAAATTTCTGCAATTTCCTTAGAAATTCTTTAATCTGATGATCACACAGATCCAAAAGAGCGATGGCTCTGATACCAATGTAGTGTAAAAACACTGGTAAACTTTATAAGTATATATTGTTATTGATAAAAGATGAGATGATTACGAATGGGGATCGCCAAGGCTTTAAATACAGTGCTACGGTGTCCCTTGGCGAAGAGGCATGATTAATAAACCTAAGATAACTATATCTAACTAATAATTAATAAAATATACATAACACCTACAATCCCGAACAAAATGGAGTAGCAGAAAGGAAAAATAAAACCATTGAAGAATGCATAAGAACTATTACATTTGATCAAGACCTACCAAAATTTCTATGGGGAGAAGCAACTATGACAGTTGTATACATACAAAATAGAAGTCCCCATAGAATCCTTGATAATATGACACCAGAGGAAACATTCTCATGAAGGAAGCCATGTGTAGACCATCTTTGAATCTTTGGATGTCCTGCATACATTAATGTTCCAAAAGACAAGCGAAAAAGTTAGACTCTACAAGTATGAAAGGCATATTCGTTGGTTATAACCTCCATCAAAAGCTTATAGAATCTACATCAAAGAAGAAAGACGAATCGAAGTTAGTATAGATGTTATATTTGATGAAAATCATGCCTACAAAAGATCCAAGGATATACCTATGTAATCCGATGAAGAAGATGCACCACTATTTGAAGAAGCAGAGCAACATTACAACTCTCCTACAAGTCAAGAAGAAGAAGGACCAAGTGAACCTATTCAACCTACAATCATTCCCGAAACAAAGAAGAGGCCAAATTGGTTAAAAGCTACACTTGAAGATGTCGAAGGACATGGAGCAGCAAAAGGAAATTTCAGAGAAAGCAAAAGACCGAAAAGATACTCGGGATATGCAGCATACATGACAAAGTTAATTGAAGCAGAACCAACTACCTTTGAAGAAGTCGCTCAACAAGAAGAATGGAAGAAAGCAATGCAAGAAGAATATCAATCTATCATGAAGAAAGGGGTTTGGGAAATCGTTCGTAGACCTATTGACAAATCTGTATCTTTGGTTTCTTTAGCAACCACTATGGGATGGAATATCCATCAAATGGATGTCAAAACAACCTTTCTAATTGGAACCATAAATGAAGAAGTGTATATTGAACAACCGGAAGGCTTTGAGATAAATCGCAGGGAAACTCATGTTTGCATATTAAAAAAAGCCCTATATGGATTGAAACAAGCTCCTAGGGCTTGGTACACAAGAATGGATGCATATCTTCTAAGGAATGGCTTTGTCAAAAGTTTTGTCGATGTAAACCTCTACATCCAAATAGTGAAGAATGAACCAATTATTATACTATTATTTGTGGACGATTTATTTGTTATAGGTGTGGAGTGAAGAATTCTAGAATTGAAGAAGATGTTGGCAGCAGAATTTGAAATGAAAGACATGGGACTTGTTGGATGGTGTTCTCATTAATGTCAACCCTGGGTTTTGCCTATGTTTGACTTTAACTAAAACACCAATCATTGATGCCAAATTGATAATGAACACTTCTTATAATTGTCTAGATTACAATAAGTTGGATGCTCCATTGTCAAATGGTTGAAAACCTAGGTCTCCGGGTTTGGGTTCCCTGGACTGAGGACATACCCTGACTTTGTCGAGGGTTTTTGAAGTGGAAAATTATTTTGTCTCAGAGATCCACGTCATCGGATTTTCCTCTAAAAGATGTTTCCGGTGGGTATGCGGTTTGCCTCGTAGTTCCTCTTGGTTTGAGAAAAATTTGAATTTGAAGTTGATGACCCTAGTTGGTGAGCTACATCCCCAAGGGGTGGGCATGGCATAATTTTACTGGTTATGGGTATCAAACTCAAGCAAGAAGGGTTCCTCATTATGCCTTACGGAAAACGAAGGGCTCCTCATCATACCTTGTGGAATCAACCTCTTAACTAACCTAATCCTCTCATTAATAGGGCAATGACTCTCCTTACTTAGGACATATGGTAACCGAGTAAAGTATGATCATTAAATAAATCAATATTATCAATGGTGTCTAAGCTCAAGTCTCCTCCAACGTTTACATTAGGAGGCCCTTACTAATTTATGAAACCAATTTCTAAACTAACTAAATCCTAAAACCCAAAACGCTACACTAAAAGCGCAGCATTCATTCTAATTAGGGCCTATGAAAAATTAATTATTAATATTTATTAAATAAGTCAATATTTTAGAGTGTCTAAACTCCTATTCTCCTCCAACAATCATTTGTAAAGCCCCTAACTAGCCTAACCACATACTATAAAATAAGACCTAAACCTAAACTCCAAAACACATTAAAAATCAACGAACTATTCTTGTGACTAGCTCTGAAATTTTCTGACTTCCTGAGGTAAAAACAGCGAAAAAGTTTCAGTGGGTTAGGGCCTTTGTGATAGGTCTTTTGGTTCGATCTTGCAGGTCTGATCTCTTGCAAAGAGAGCAAAGGGACTGCTGATTGAAGGATAACTATCAAGTTACAGTCTTCGGCCTTCAAATCAGTTAAGTTAGTCTTCAATTAACTTGGATCTGATTCAAATTGCCTGTAAGTGGTTTCGGTCCTGTACAATATTATATTTTCTGTTTGGAGCGTGTGTTTAGAAGTAATGTACAGGTCTTAATCACACACTTTCGGCCCTCTAAGGACATCCATTACAGCATAGTCTAGTCTTAATTTGTTTTCACTGTTGGATGAGAGTTACGCTACCTTTTGAAGGGATATTCATTACAACTCAATCTTAAAATTTGTTTGGTGTTTAGTGCTTAGTTTGGGCATCAAGAGTAAACTTTATAGCAGTCAATTAGTCTTCTAGGGTAGTGATAGGAAGAACAAGGTCTGATAGGTCTGTCTAGGTTTGTTTCATGTTTTTTTTTTGTTCACCTACTGTTGTCAATATATGACAACAATTCTCACCGTAATCTCATTACGTATCAGTGACTATCTTCAAAAATGCACTACGTCAATCATTGACTTCACAACCATGGTAGGATCAAATGCACTAAGGCAATCATTGACTTCAAAGTCTAGTGGAATTTAAAATACATTGTATAAATTATATATATATATATATATATATATATAAGACCCTGACATGACTTGACATTTAATCTTGGCTGTCTTAATAAAACAGCGACCTTTGATGAATAAACACTTGTTGACTGTCCTAGGTTAACAGTTAGAACAATGACATTTTGGCACACAAGTTCTTTGATACAGTGACATTCCTTGTGTAGCAGTGGGATTGTGAAATTATTGTGGTGCCTAAAATTAAGCAAATTAACCAGAAAATCCTTTTTACTCCAGTTTAATGCCAGATTGAGTCTAAAAATCCTAATTGGTCATTCCAACAATATAAAGACTTAATGTGAAATTTTAAACAGACAGAAAATTAAATCTCAGCAGAATACCTGGAACTGGTATGAGTTGGAGGTGTTTTGGACTGTGGCTCTTCTCGCAGATGCAGCTGATGTGTTACCAAACCAATCTTTACCTCCCACCCTATCTGGGATCTACCTGTACAGTTCCCAGATCCCGTGCCCAGAATTCCAAGAACAATCGAGGTTCCCTTTCCTTTCTCTGCCTGTGGTGCTAGTTTGTAATTTTGTCCTCTGTTTCTCAAAAAAATACCGCCCTTTTCAAACCTTTCTTCCTTCCTTCCTTTCTTCCTTCATTCACCGTTTTTATATAAGAATATTATTTTCTGCTAAACGGTGGTTGCCTCATCATGCTTCTTGCATTTAATGAATTCAGATGACTTTACAATATGAGGTGGAATCACTTTTAACTATGACGGTTGGTGTTTTGATTTACTAAAATAATATATAGTCATAATGATTTGAATATTATTTTATTCTTATAACATATCAGGTTTAATAATAAAGTTTATGGATTTGATTTATTAATATATATTTTGGGTTATATACAAGGTGGTAAATCTATGAATAAACTCAACATATTCAATATATTTCTTACTTGCTATATATATTCATTCTATTTATGGGTGTTAGGTATTTAATTCATTTATCTTATATTTAGACATTATTCATGAGTAGTTGATATATATATATACTAGTGCAATGTATGTGATGCATGCATATGTAACTATCATATGCATGCGAATATTGCTGTGCTACTTGTGATTCGAGATAGGTTGTTACAATTATGTTGAGCAACCTATGAGATAGCTGAGTCTTGGTGTTTGATTTGATATATGCAGTGATCTGATATATAGGTTTCATGATATAATAATATATATAACTCATTACTTGACAGTGACCGTTGTGTAATTCAAAACTTTAGTAACTGTCCTAGTGTAATAGTGCAAACAATGACATTGCCAATGACATTATAACATTGAGATTGGCATCTTGTTAATAGCCTGAGACTTATTGACATAAGTAACAGCTAAGGTTATGATCTGTGATAGTGACTCATTTTAATGAACAGGGGTTCTTGCCTTGATAAGTATTGTCATTGACTTGACAAATGAATGTAATACAACACTCACCTGAAATGTGACTTAGCGACCTGATATAATTGACTTGACAAAACTGAGAATGTGACAATAGTAGACTTTAGATAGTGACTGACATAGAGACATGACATAACAAGTGATTTGAAACTTTGAATTTGACTTGATAGAACTATGTTGAATATGATTTGACATACTGACGCACTACCTTGATCTGACCTTTAGACTGTAGTGACTGTGATAACCTAGGGTTCGTACTAGATGTCTTGTAGTAAGTGACATAAGTGTGACCTTACAGGGCAGCAGGTCTTTCAGAACAATATCATCTTGTTGTACAATTTATTGACGTGAAAATGGACAGCAGAGTATGATCCGTGATCAACTGTGAAACGACATATGCTGGTATCTCTCTGCGGGTAGAGCTTGAAAGCATTGGAAGCAGGTCATAGGAATGACCTGAGGCATCTTGGATTGTGTCATTATAAGACACGTGTGTTCGTCACTTGCAGCAGTACAGGCAGTTTGGCAGTGTTGTATGGTAGCCAACTTTATGAGCTCATGAACGCTCATATATTCATATGCAGTGCAGTGATTCAGCAGTGATGTGCAGTGACCTGTGTGAGCAGTGACATGCAGAGATGTGCAGTGGTCAGTGGTAGCAGTTAGTACAGTGATGAGCAGTGATCAGATTGTGCAGTTGTCAGTTGATTTGGCAGTGTGGATAGTCAGGGTTTGATATGCAGTGAGCAACATTGTGCAGTGATCAGTTTGAACAGTATTGTGCAGTGTTGTCAGTGACTACTAGGATTTGACAGGATATACAATACAGCACAATCTTCTATTCAGCTTTCTTATATTGATTCAAAGCACAGGGGGATCTCGTCTACAAAATTGTGAAACGTGGTGTGTCGACTCTTCAGGGTGATTGGAGAAACCTTCAAGTAGTGGCCTGAGAACACTTCAGGGTGGTGCTAAGGCAGGTCGTAGCCTGCACAGGGTGTTGAGGTGTCATTTTGTTAATTTTGTACAACTAGGTCCAAACTCCATGTTGTGATGCTCAGATGAAGATGCCAATATTTTTATTGGATTCCTCTTTCAGAGAGGTGCAAGATCGATCTAAAGATCATCTTGATCCAATGAGCAGAACATTTATTTTAAATTTATTCAAAATATGTGCAAGTCGGCCTGAAATGAAACGTAGGCTTGAAGCCCCAGCAGTTGTGTCACACACCCTCATTGATGGATATAAATTGGTCAACGTTGGAGGACATTTTCACTCATCCATCACATCACATCCTCTCTCCTCATTTGATTGGTTCGAGCATCTATTGGAGTCTCTTCTTCACTCACATGTGGGAAAAAGCAGCAGCTAGGGTTTCCAGCGCAGAAATTGACCAGCGTTGACTTTGGTCAACGCTTGGTCAAATTGACCCGAAACTCTCCCAAAACTTCGATCTCATCAATCCGCATTTTTTGGCACAAAAACCGAGGTTGGACATTGACTTTGACTTGGCTGCATTGAATTTGACTTGGCTGTGTCTATTGTGTTGACCGTTGACTTTGACAGCGTTGACTTTTGGGGTTAACTGATTTGGCTGTCCTAGAGGGTTGTGTGACACTTCTAGTTGGCAGACCGTATTGAGACTTTGCTGGTTGAAGCATCCTGTTGACCGCCGTAACGCACCAACACACTTATATATTTTGGTTTGTCTTCTGTCGATCTACTGGTATGTTCTTTCAACATTTTACTTTCTTGTTTATGTGATTGCTAACCGATATTGGGATAAAAAGTAAAGTTGCATCACGCATAGAACATTTACAAAAATTTACATGGTATCAGAGCTGAGGTGAAGACAAAGCCCTAGTTTGTAGCAATCACCGAAAAAGAGCATGGGTACCTCAAACTACAATGGCTTTAAAGCTGATGACAAACTGACTGGGAAGGAAGACTTCCATGCTTGGAAGATGACATTGGATCTTAACTTGGAAGACCAAGATGTCATGGACTATGGGCAGGGTAAAATCCAAGAGCCTCCATCCACTGCATCTGTTGTCATCAAGACTAAGTACAAGAAGGGGGAAATCAAAGCAAAGCTGATGATCAGGGACTCAATTCATAAGAGTCTGGTTGCCTACATCTCTGAGTTGGGCACATCCAAAGAGATGTATGATAAGTTGGTCAACATGTTCAAGGCCAACAATGCGAATCAACTCCTATTCTTCAAGAACCAATTGAAGAATCTGAAAAAAGGCAAGGAGGAGTTTGTTCAATCATATTTTCTGAAGCTAACCGAAATCAGGAATAATCTTCTGGCTATTGGGGAGACAATAGCTAATCGAGAGATGGTTCTCACCGCACTTGGAGTTCTCTCATCCGAATGGCATGTATTCAACACTACCATTCTCAATAACAATGTCATACCTGATTTTGACGAAGTACTATCGAGATGCGTACAAGAAGAGACAAGGATGAAGGAATATGAAAATGAAGGAAATGTTGCCTTCACTACTCGTGCTAAGAAGAAGAACTTTGGTGGTCCAAGGAACAAAGGAAGAGCAGGGGCCCAAGGAAAGAAAGGCAAATGTTACACTCGTCACAAGCCAGGTCACTATGCTAGAGAATGCCCTTTCAAGAAGGATTCTCCTGATGATGATGACAACAACAACAACCGGAGGAATGGAAATCAAAAGAACAACAAGTTCAGAGGGAAGAGGAAGGCTGCCTTCGGCGAAAATGGGCAACCTTTCAAAAGGTCGAGAAATTCCGGGTATGAGGAATCAAATGTTGTTGATGATAAAAGAAGTGAATTCATTCCTGTATCTGCCCTCTCTGTTGCATCTCCACCCGACACTATAGATGTTTGGTCGATAGATAGTGGTGCCTCAAGGCACATCACTGGGTTCAAGGAAGCACTTTCTGATATGGTTGAGAAGGATGTTAATCTGAAAATTATCCTTGGAGATAATGCCACATATCCCGTGAAAGGGACAGGGACTGTGACCCTCCAGTTGTCTCAAGGTCAAGTCCTCCGCTTGCAAGATGTACTATATGTACCTGATTTGAAGAAGAACCTTGTGTCTATATCGGCGATGGAAGACAAAGGTTTCAATGTGGCATTCATTGATGGGAAGGTGTGTATCTGGAAGAAGAGTTTCAAGGAAGCTATCACGATTGGGTTTAAAGTTGATACACTCTACCAAGTTGGAGGAAGTCCACTGGGAGCGATGACGTGTGATACTATTCGACAGACTGAACTATGGCACTGGAGGTTTGGACACCTTCACTACAAAGCCCTTCTCGAAGCAAGGAAAGCGGTGACAGGGATGCCTGAGTTCACAAATGATCATGAAGGTGTGTGTTAGTTAGGGTTGTGCCGAAGGAAAGCATATAAGGGGACCTTACCCCTCAAGTGTCACAAAGACATCTGATGTCTTGCAATTGATACATTTTGATCTGTCTGGTATGCTGCCTGTGACATCCTTGGGAGGATGTTCTTATTATATGACATTCATAGATGACTTCTCTCGCAAAACCTCGACATACTTCTTGAAGAAGAAGGATGAGGCTTTCATGTGGTTCCGACCTTCAAAGCCTTGGTGGAAAATCTGACAGGGAAGAAGATCAAGATATTGAGGACTGATAATGGCACTGAATATGAGACGAAAGAGTTCAAGAACCTTTGTAGAGAAGCTGGCATCAAGAGGGAGACCACAACTGTCTGTACTCCTAAGAAGAATGGCGTTGCTGAACAAAAGAACGAGACCATTGCGGAAGTTGCCCGTGACATGCTATGTGACCAAGGTCTTCCAAAGTTTCTGTGGGGAGAAGCTGCAAACACTCCTGTGTACATACAAAATCAATGCCTGCATTCCGCTCTGGACTCCAAAACTCCCGAAGAGGTTTTCTCTGGTAAGAAACCTGACGTCTCACATTTTAGAGTTTTTGGATGTTTTGTTTATTTTCATGTGCCGAAGGAGAGGAGGAGCAAGTTGGATGCTTCTGGAAAGAAGGGAATGTTTGTGGGCTATAACGAAACTTCGAAGGCCTATAGAGTCTATGTGCCCGGTCAAAGGGAAGTGGAAATATGCCACGATGTTCCCTTTGACGAAGATGCTTCCCTGAGGAAAGTAGCCAATCTTCCGAGATCTGAGGAAGATCATGAAGCAAGGCCTGGAAATCAAGAAGAACCGAAGGATGAGATGATGCCCGATATTGAAGGACCGATGGACCCTATTGATCCACCTCTTTCAATGAGGAAAAGACCATCATGGCTCAGGGACATTCTCGAGGATGCCGAGAATCATATGGCCCCAAGGGGGACATTCCATGAAAGCGAGAAGCTGAATAGATACCAAGGGTATCTAGCAGCCATGAGTACTATTGTACAATCAGAGCCTGGATCTTTTGAGGAAGTCGTAAAGCATCAAGCCTGGAAGGATGCTATGCAGGAAGAATATGAGTCCATTATGAAGAATGATGTCTGGGATGTGGTTCCAAGACCGAAGGATAAAGCAATTGTCACCTCAAAATGGCTCTATAAGATCAAGCATGGATCTGATGGTAGTGCTAAAAATTTCAAGGCAAGTTCATTGCCCGTGGCTTCTCTCAAAAGGAAGGCATAGACTATGATGACATATTTGCACCTGTGGCCCGATATACCACCATCCGATCTATCATAGCCCTTGTTGCTTCGTAAGGATGGAATCTTCATCAGATGGATGTGAAGACCGCATCTCTGCATGGTGCGATAAAGGAAGAGGTGTATGTGGAGCAACCTCTGGGGTTCGAAGTCTAGGATCGGGACACCCATGTCTGCAGGTTGAAAAAAGCCCCCTCTATGGGTTGAAGCAAGCACCCAAAGCTTGGTACAAGAGGATAGATAGCTACCTGATGAAGTTGGGCTTTACTCGTAGTAATGCTGATCCGAACCTTTACTTCAAGGTTGATAGAGAAAAGCCTCTCATTCTGGTGTTGTATGTGGACGACCTCTTCCTGACAAGTGCTGACCCTCTCATTCATCAGTGCAAGAGGGAGTTCGAGATGAAGGACCTAGGACTGATGCACTACTTCCTAGGCCTGGAGGTCTGGCAGAGACCTGGCGAGATTTTTCTTTCTCAAGGAAAATATATTGCGAAGCTTCTGCAAAGATTTGGTATGGTGGACTGTAAGTCCATGTAGACACCAATGGAGCTCAACTTTAAGAAGTTGAGCGGTAGCGCTGCTGGGCCCTTGCTAGCAAATCCTAATGAGTATCGTCAACTCGTAGGGGCCCTGATGTTCTTAGTGAATGCCCGTTCGGACGTATGTTTTGCAGTGAACACTTTGAGTCAACATATGGTTAAGCCTCATCACTTTCACTGGGTTGGTGCCAAGAATCTGTTGAGATATCTTCAGGGCACGATAAACCATGGGCTGAGATACACTGCCGGGAGCGTGACACTCCATGGATATACTGATGTCGATTGGGCTAGCAGTGTGGTGGATCGTAAGAGCACATCGGGATGCTACTTCACACTTGGTTCTGCTTCGATATCATGGATGAGCAGGAAGCAGAAGTCGATGGCTTTGAGCACCGTAGAGGTCGAATACATTGCAACGAGTATGGCCTCTTGTGAAGCAGTATGGTTGCGAAAGCTCTTCAGTGAGCTGTTTGGGCATGTGCTAGATACCGCCATGATACTCTGTGATAACCAGAGTGGGATTCGGTTGTCCGAGAATCCCGTGTTCCACGATCAATCCAATCATATTGATATCAGGTACCACTTTATCTGGGATATGGTACAGCGAGGCGCCATAAGGCTCGATCATATAGGAACTAATGAGCAGGTTGCAGACATTCTCACAAAGCCCTTGGGGAAGGTCAAGTTCCTAACCTTCCGTGAGAATCTTGAAATCGTGGAATGACCCTATTCTGAGGTCCTGTTGGACGATGAGCTCTAGGAACTCTGGGGGGCTTTGGGGATAGCTTCTCGGAGCTATAAGCACACACAGGGCTAGGCTTGTCGAACCTTGTGGTGCTTCTGCCCCACCGTTATGATATTGAGTTGGTTCACCTCTCATGATCTGTGCCCCATATGCATCCTACCCATTGAGTCTCAGACTCATGGGAAGTACCTCTCATTTGGCCAGTGAGGTGGGAAAAGCTAGAGACCAGTAGCAAAGACCGATGGACGCATCGGAGATTGTCATACTCTCTATGTCTAGGATGGCACGTGTCCAACCACTTGATTTGGGATCAAGTCTAGTGAGGTTTCGGACCTACAACAAACTTCGGGTCAGGTAAACCAACTTCGGGTTGGTATGTGACTCTTTTGAGTCTTATAGAGGTTTCGGACCTCTGGGCTGAATCTATCAGCCGGGAATGATGTCTTCGTGACTGACCCACTTTTGTTCTGAAATAAAAAGGCCAGCAAAGCAAGTTACGACGGGATGATGCACGATGTTTGGACTGCACAAGTGGATGGAGTTCTCCCTAGTTGAGAGGGAGTGTTAATTTTGGACAACTAGGTCCAAACTCCATGTTGTGATGCTCAGATGAAGATGCAAATATTTTTATTGGATTTCTCTTTCGGAGAGGTGCAAGATCGATCTAAAGATCATCTTGATCCAATGAGCAGAACATTTATTTTGAATTTATTCAAAATATATGCAAGTCGGCCTGAAATGAAATGTAGGCTTGAAGCCCCAACAATTGTGTCACACACCATCATTGATGGATATAAATTGGTCAACGTTGGAGGACATTTTCACTCATCCATCACATCACTTCCTCTCTCCTCATCTGATTGGTTTGAGCATCTATTGGAGTCTCTTCTTCACTCACACGTGGGAAAAAGCAGTAGCTAGGGTTTCGAATTGTTTAGGGTTTCCAGCGCAGAAATTGACCAGCGTTGACTTGGTTCAAGCATCTATTGGAGTCTCTTCTTCACTCACACGTGGGAAAAAGCAGCAGCTAGGGTTTCGGATTGTCTAGTGTTTCCAGCGCAGAAATTGACCAGCGTTGACTTCAATCAACGCTTGGTCAAATTGACCTAAAACTCTCCCAAAACTTCGATCTCATCAATCCGCATTTTTGGCACAAAAACCGAGGTTGGACGTTGACTTTGACTTGCATGTGTTGACTTTTCTGTTGTTTGCGTTGACTGTGATAGTGTTGACTTTCGTTGACTTTTGGGGTTGACTGATCTGGCTGTCCTAGAGGGTTGTGTGACACTTCTAGTTGGCTGACCGTATTGAGACTTGATAGTTGAAGCATCCTGTTGACCGCTGTAACGCACCAACACACTTACATATTTTGGCTTGTCTTCTGTCGATCTACTGGTATGTTCTATCAGCATTTTACATTCTTGTTTATGTGATTGCTGACTAATATTGGGATAAAAAGTAAAGTTGCATCAAGCATAGAACATCTACAAAAATTTACAAGTTGGGATTGATAAATTACAAGGCGATGAAGCATCCTTCCAACAACAGCCGGTAAACAGAGTGTTGGGGAACTCGTCAAGTTGAGGCCTAACTTATAGGGCGTTGGGGCATCCTTCCGATTGCAGCAGGTTATTAGGGTGTAGTAGCATCCTATAGGTTGTAGCCTATAAATCAAGGTGTTGGATCCTTCTTCAATTGTGGTTGAAAACTTGATGCAATTAATTTTATTTTAATAAAGAGAAGACAATTACTAAGAAGCGTTCAGTGGTTTTTGAGCCCAGAGGGGGTTTTCCACCTAAAAATCGTGTGTCTTCTATTTATATTTCTGCATTGTTGTATGGTGTTGTTTACTGGTTTTTTTATCTGACATTGAATTATAATAATGTTGTTGAAGATTAACTAATGCTCTAAAAAAGATTAATAAAGTGCTAATTGCTAAGAAATATAGATCCACCCCCCTCCCCACCCCCCCGCTCAGTGTTTCCAACAGGACTCATGCATTACTACTTGGGCTTGGAAGTTTGGCAGAAACTAGGTGAGAAAAATCTTGGTCAAGGATACATAATCAAGATGTTACAAAAGTTCAGTATGATGAATTCCAAGCCTATGACTACTCCCATGATCACAAATCTAAAGAAGTTGAGAAACTTAGACTCTAGTCGCGTTGATCCTACAAATTATCATAATTTGGTGGGCTCTTTCATGTACTTTGTGAATATTAGACCTAATATATGCTTTGTTGTAAACATTCTTAGCCAATATCAGTTGGAGCCTCGTCATGATCATTGTATAGTTTCCAAGCACATTTTAACTTTTCAGATACTTATGTGGAACTATTCATCGCTACCTAAAGCATGATGGGAAGGAAGTTCGATTGACAGGTTTTACTGATTCTGAGTATGTTGTTGCATGTGAAGTAGGAAAAGAAGCAGTTTGGTTAAGAAAACTCGTATTAGATTTGTTTAGAGGGCCACTAGATCCTACAGTGATAAATTGTGATAATCAAAGCAGCATCAAGATGTCTGAAGACCCCATGTTTCATGCTAGGACGAAGCATATTAACAAGAAGTACAATTACATTAGAAGTTTGGTGCAGGATGGGGTCATGAAGCTACAATATATTCCGACAGATGAGCAGGTAGTCGAAGTGTTGACGAAGTCTCTTCCAAATAAGAAGTTTGAATATTTCGGAAGCATGCTTGGATTGGTTGATATTACAAATTTAGTAGATAGGGAAAGATGAAGCATCTTGGGGCGACAAGAAGCTTGGGAGGAAATTTGTTGGTCTGTGATGATGTCTAGATCCCAATGTAGGGAGGGTGGCATTGGTCATGGAGCTCTAACCTTGGATACAGACCTAGATCCCTGGGTTGGCGTTAGAACTAGAGCCTGATGGTACCTATAGAGGCTAAAGCTTGGAACACACCTTAGTCCCACCCGGTTAGATACACTGGTCAGGTATCTAATCTGTAGCATTGCATGTGCTATATCTCTTCATAGATTACGGCATTTTGAGTTCATCCATGTACCTATGTATATATGTAATTATGAATACCTCCCTAGTTAAGAGGGAGTGTTGAAGAATGTAAGTAGTGTCGGTCTTCATAATTGTATTTGTCAAAAGAAGAGAAAAAGAAATTTTATTGTAAAAGAAAAATATTTTTGAAGCATGGGTTTCATGCTCTTTTATTTATTTTCTAGGTCATAGCCTCCAATGAAGGCTTCTAGTTTTGTCAAGAGTCAAAATAGTATTTGTCGCATTTATTAGACCCTTCTTGGGCATTTGTATCATGTAAAGAAATTTATTTTGATTCAAAAATAGTCATTTTGTCCCTCCTCACCAAGTCGGCCCTATCCTAGAGAAGTTGGCCCAGTTAAAGGGAATTCGACCCTGTGGAAGCTGTATATATAGAGACAATTCGACTCATTTGAAGCCCACACTCAACAAGTTCGATCTGCAAGAGAAAGAGGACAAAAAGAAGAGTGATTGCAAGAAAGAAGACCTAATTCAAGGAAGAAAAAAAATCTAGGTTTGGAGCATCTCTCTCTCACACGTGCGAGTTTTCTAGGGTTTCTAGGCAAGTTGTAGGGGCCGAAATTTTTGAAGTAGCTACAGGTCTGAAATTTTGTAGCTGGGAGGCCGAAATTCTAGATCGAAGCAATTTTTGAGGAGCTAACACTTGGAGGATTTCGCAGAGTATGTCGACAAAAAGGAAGGGTTGACTTGGTGACTGGAGGAATTCTTTGTCTAGGTCAAAAGGGTCTTGGATTGTCTCATTTTTATTTAATCTACTAGTGGAAGAGTTGGATTATGTTTTCCCCTAGATAGGGGTTTTTCCCTGGCTGAGTGCTTATATCTATTATCTTGTGTTCCTTGTTCTTGTGATCTTCATACATTTTGATTTGGTAATTGCTTGATGAAAGATAACATAATTAAGAAGTAAAAGAAGCCAACATACATCGCAAGTAATTATCAAGAAAAAAGAGGAATCAAACCCTAATATCTACATGCATTGTTTTCTCAACACCCTCGCTACTATTTTTAACACTCCCTCTTAGCAAGGAAGGTTCTTCTGGAAGAACCTCATCCACTTCGATCTGTCTCCAATGTTGAGAAATCTATATGGCAGCACTTCGGGTGATTTCTCTTACTTGATAATTGCTTGTGATATTATATTAACTTCTTCTTGTTCTTATTATGTTATCTTTCATCAAATAATTACCAAAACCATAAAACAATGAAGATCACAAAAACAATTAACACAAGATGTAGGCTCTCAGCTAAGGCAAAACCCCTCTCTTAGGGGAAAACCCAATCAAAATTCTTCTCTTCTTATAGAAACAGCTTCAAATGAGAAATCCAAGACCAAAAACCCTAGATCAAGACCTCCTCCAAGCACCAAGTCAGCCCTTCCAACTAGTCAAAGTCAAACCAAGTCAACAAGGGCCAAACCCTTCCAGAACTACTGCAAACCAGAATTTCGGCCCCCAGCATCTAAATTTCAGACCTACAGTAGGTCTACAACTTTGTCCCCCTGCAACATCTCAAAATTTCGCAAGTGTGATAGATAATAGTCCAGAAACTAGGTCAGAACTTTGATTTTCCTTCCTCCTTGCTTCAGTGTCTCTCTCCTTTGACTTTCTTAGCTTCTTAATTGAATTTCGCACTCTTCTATTTGCAAATTGAACTTCTTGTGATAAGGTTTGCTAATGAGGTCAAAATCACTTGTATTTATATCCTTTTCAAGGGGTCGAATAGCCTCTTCTAGGCCGATTTGGACTGGCAGGGCCGACTTGGTCTTGGAGATCAATATTGACAATTTTGACCCAAAAATAATTCTTCTTTCTTGTTACAAATTTCCCAATAGGGTCTTATATATAGAACAAAGACTCTCTTGACTCACGATACATCTCTTATTGACCTAACAAACCCTAGGAGCATGAAATGTATGCTTGACCTAGATGACCACTTAAATGGAGCATGAAATCCATGTTTGAAAAAATTAAAATAATATTTTTCTTTTTTTCTTTCTTATTTTGATAGATACATAAGATATGCATAATCACATGAGTACAATGACAATGATGAAGACCAAACATAGTTACATTTTCAACAATTCCTCTTAACTAGAGAGGTAGTCATTATTGTACAACCAATAAAAGGATTCTCTGAAGAGTTCTCATAAGAAGAGTATCATAAACAACATGCACAATGTTAGGGATCTAGATACCATCTAAGCTAACTGCCAAGGTATCAACCCATCTAGTTACCATATAGGCTACCTTCCAGGTACCATCCCAGCAGGGATCCAGGTGTCATCTAGACTACCTGCCAAGCCACCAACCCTAACAAGGTTCTAGGTATCTTCTAGGCTACCTGCTGAGATACCAACTCAACAAGGATCTTGGTGTCATCTAGGCTACCTGCCAAGACACCAAACCTAATAGTGTTCTAGGTATCATCTTAGCTACCTGCTAACATACCAACTCAAAGTACCATCATACAGGCTAATTTGTCTAAGGTACAACAACTCATCATCTTTCCCTCTCAATCAAATAGGAGATATCAATCAATCCAAGCATGCTTCTCAAATACTCAAGCTTCTTATTGGGGAGAGATTTAGTCAAAATATCAACTACCTGTTCATCTGTCGAAATATACTTTAGCTCCATGACCCCATCTTGTACCAAACTTTGAATATAATGGTACTTATTATTAATATGCTTAGTCCTAGCATGAAACACGGGGTCCTCTTTCAACCTTATGTTGCTTTGGTTATCACAATATATAACAGTGGGATCCATCAATTCTCCAAATAAATCAAATAGAAGCTTCCTAAACCAAACAGCGTCCTTTCCAATCTCACAAGCAGCAACGTATTCAACTTCATCCTTCAATCATCAATATGCTCAATAGATGAAAACTTCAATATTATCAGGGTTTCTGAAGCTCCCTCTTTCCATCATGCTCATTATTATTGTTTTCACCTAAAATTTTCCTAGTTGTGGGAGAAAACCCCTAAGGTAACCTCTAACCACTTTAGGATTTGAAGTTGTCCCTTCCAATCCAAAGAGGGATCTCTCTTTGACTCTGCTACTCTAGGTCACAACAGTAACAGGTCTTAAATATGCTTAGTAGCCAGATCAAGTATGATTAATAACGAATTGGTTGGAGAATGGGAAATTGCACCATTGGGCATGGAATCATAAGGTTGATCTCAATGAAATTTCCAAGAACTAGTGGCAAGATATACAGGGATCAAAGGCATAAAGACAATGTCCACTTTAGACTTTCAAAATATCTAGCTGGTGCGTAGAAGGAGGAAACAGTCCATTACATAAATTAACAATTGAATTTTTTGCAACTTTAGAGGATAAAAATGAAATATTTGAACTAGCGACATAAAGCATCTAAGCAAATGAATTCTACTTATTTATAGATCTTTTTCAGATATGAAGAGCTAATAATCATGAGAATTACAAAGAAAATGAACAGCAGTAGGAGGACTTATTTGTAGACATTGCCAATAGAATCTCTAATAAGCACATCAAGAACTTTTATCTTGGATTTTCCATTAACATCAAGAAACCAAATATACACAATATAGTATTTTCTTCTGCCAAGAACCAACCCTAATCTGTTACAATTCCTCTAATTTATACAAAAATTACGTAAGTTTTGAGATCCACAATTTCTGGAAAGTTTTTAATACAAAATACTAAAAATATATACATATCCTACCAAGATACAAAAGAAATAGATAAGAAAACATCCCCATCCATCTTCAGTTTGTTGTCAAGTCGAATTGATGAGGTGGCTCTCCAACTTAACGTTGAATGGGCATTTTTCTAAAAATCAAAAAAAAAAAAATGTGGTAAATTTCTAAAAAATAGGCTTCGAAGAGCGATTTGAAATTTTCAAACTGTAATTGTTGTGTAAAAACTGAAAGAGGTTTTTGTAAATGAGCTTGTTCCTATAAAAAACCTCTTTTGGTTTTTTAAAATTCATCACCACCTTCTCGGAAATCGCACCCAAAGTTAATGGCTAAAACAAGAAATCATTAAATATTTAAATCTGGAAACATGGGCTACAAAGATTCCTTCATATATTCCAAACCATGACACTTGCGTAAAAACTGAGAGAGGTTTTTGTAAATCAACCCGTTCCCAACAAAAAAAAAATGGCTTTCAAGAAGTCATTTCCAACTGTTCAGAAAATGCTCTTGAAGAAGACGACTAAAACAAGGAAAAAAAAGAGTGATATAGGCGTTGAAAAATCATTTCGTAGCACCCCTACGAAATGAAACTTATAGTGGCTTTTGAAATGAAACTAAGTGTGGATTAGATTTAAAATTTGCATTGGTCATTAATTTACACAAAATCTTAAGATACTTCTCTATCCATAAAAATTTTATTGACTTGTAACCCAAACTAATTTAAAGGTGTTTTAACATGACTTTCCTCTCAGACTTCAAAAGGAACTGAACCAAGCCAAGATAGAGTTGACTTTTTCAGGAATTTTCAACCTTTGGAAATGTAAAAAACAGTGCTAACAATTATCATGAGGTCATCATCAAGCACGAGATTTGATTTTTGTTCTTACATTTTCTCATATAGTTTTCCCAATTTTGAAAACCATCTTCATTTACCTACAATTTTTATCAACAAGTACAACCAAGCAAAAAATGTACACATACAAGAGCATGAAGTTAATTCTGTCAATTTAGGGTTATCATGACTTCAAAAGAGTGCATCTAGGCTTTTGCTTACAAACTTTAGATATCCCATGACATAACCCTTATTAGGGTTTTTATCACATACCTTAAGTTCTATCTGCAAACCCTAGAAATCACAAGTTAGGGCTTCAAGAGGGAACAAATAATAAGGGTTATAGTTTTCACTATTCTAGGATTTTTTTCTAATTCAATTCCCATCTAGGTTTTACGAACCCTAGATACCAAAAACCTTCAAAAATGTAAAGTCTTCAAACCCTAGATTCTAATCATGCAAAAATATGCCATCTTCAAACCCTAAAACTTTCATTGTCTTTTAGACCTATCATAAATACATTACACAAGCCTAACATACCTCACATGCAAAGACTATGCATTATTAACTAAATGACCGTACCTCCTTTCAATTTTTACTTTAAGATTGAACTGCTCCCTCTGAATCAAAGCTTCTTTTAAATTCAAAGTTCTTCCAAGATTTAAATCTCCCTTCGAGGTTCCCTCTGAATCTAGCCACAATCTTTTGACTTCTTCTTTCACAGACAGTCTTTAGAATATACCTACAATCCTTTTCAGGGAGATCATAAAAGGAAAAGATATAGTCAAGCAATGTATATAAAAACAAAGTACTAAGTTAAAGAAAATAATAGTATAAGAAGAGAGATAGAGCACTTATCTTTCAATAATTCCCTTTCTGTTCAGTAGTCTTTTAAGAGACTACATCAGATGTTGATCATTATCTTTAGGTTCAACTATCATGTCTTCCATCTCGAAGAGTTCCAAACTTTATCCAAAACTTATCCATACCATGTTCATGTTCAAGTTATCAAGCATATTCTTCTTCTTTCAGACAACCATCTAGTCTACTTCTTTTGAACGAATTGCCTCTTTTCTTGAAGATGAGACTTCCTTCATGCTATAATTGTACCTGCAAACTTCTTATTCTCTTAACATGTCATAATGATTTTTCTATATATTGAAAAGTTTTTTTCATGATTTTATTCTTGTAGAGGATCCTTGTGATCCTTATGATGCCAAAGTGTTGTTGCATGAATAGGTCCAAAACCTTATATTCTTGCTAGATGACTACTTCCAATGCAACTGTCTATCTGCATTCAAACTATTTTAATGCCATATACTTCTTTCCATGATGTCATGAAAATTCAATAAAAGAGATCCTTGGGATTTACAACCTTCGGCTTCTTTTCAGATTCTTTTTTATCTACAACTGTGTGAGCTCCATCCCTTTCTTGTATCTTATTGTTCATTCTATTTTGAGGATTCTTAGGATAATTACATCCATAACATTTCATTTTAGACATATCTTGTCTTCCTCGAATTGGTTCTTTTGATGAGGTTCAAACTTTCCAAACCCTCCTTTCTTCTACTTCTTTCCTTTAGTAGCAAAAGCTTGAGACTTTTCATATGTGACTTTATACTTCTTCATAACTAGAACTAGATCATCCTTGATGGATTCAATGAGAATCCTTTTAATCCTCTCTTCACTTTTAAAGTACTTTGTCCAATCTCCATTCTTATTTTTGCTTAGTTCTGCAACTACACTTGTCAATAGACACTTGAAGATGATATTCCTTGATGCCTTCAAGAGGTATCCTTCTTGCTTTGATGATAGTCCCAAGGTGCTTGTCACTTCTTAAGACTTCTTTAATGATGCTCCAAAGGTACTTGATATTTCTTCAAACTTAATTTAATGATGGTCCCAAGATTCTTGTTTTCTTCAAAGACTTTCTAGAAGATCTTTCAAGACAAAGAGATCCTTCTTCAAGATAATGACCTACAGTAGGTCTTCCAATTAAAGAGAGAGAAACTTTCTTCTTTCTACCTTGCAAATGATGCCTTCCAAAGTCCTCAAAATATCTTCCAAGATGCTTCTTTCAAGATGTTCCAAGATGTCTTCAAAAGTCGTTTCTCAAGATGATCTCTTGTAAACAAGAGCCTCTTAGTCTAGTAGCCTTCCTTCAAGATGAATGATGAGCCTTCTTTCCTTAAAGCTTCTCCTTCCATTCTTCCTTATGTTCTTCCTTGTGACTCTCTTGTGTCCTTTCTTATGTCCTTCCAAGATGATTATAACACATGTCCTCTTCTTATATCTTCAAGAGTGATCTCCAAGTTGCCTCTTCCTTCTTCGCCTTAGCTCTGATACCATACTGAGAAATCTATATGGCAGCACTTAGTGTGATTTCTCTTACTTGATAATTGTTTGTGATATATATTAACTTCTTCTTGTTCTTATTATGTTATCTTTCATCAAACAATTACCAAAACCATAAAACAATGAACACAAGATGTAGGCTCTCAGCTAGGGAAAAAACCCTCTCTTAGGGGAAAACCCAGTCAAAATTCTTCTCTTATATACACAGCTTCAAATGAAAAATCCAAGACCAAAAACCCTAGATCAAGATCTCCTCCAAGCAACAAGTCAGCACTCCAACAAAATCCCTTCCAACTAGTCAAAGTCAAACCAAGTCAACAAGGGCCAAAACCTTCTAGAACTGTTGCAAACTTAGAATTTCGTCCCCCAACACCTAAATTTCGGACCTGCAATAGGTCTGAAACTTCAGCCCATTGCAACATCTCAGAATTTCGCACGAGTGATAGAAAATAGTCCAGAAACTAGGTCAAAACATTGATTTTCCTTCCTCCTTGCTTCAGCTTCTCTCTCCTTGACTTTATTGGCTTCTTCCGTGAATTTTGCACTCTTATATTTGTAGATCGAACTTCTTGTGATAATGGCTGCTAATGAGGTCAAAATCACTTGTATTTATACCCTTTTCAAGGGGTCGAATAGCCTCTTCTAGGCTGACTTAGACTGGCAGGGCCAACTTGGTCTTGGAGGTCAATATTGACAATTTTGACTCAAAAATAATTCTTCTTTCTTGTTACAAATTGCCCAATAAGGCCTTATATATAGGACAAAGACTCTTGGCTCATGACACGTCTCTTATTGACTTGACAAACCCTAGGAGCATGAAATGCATGCTTGACCTAGATGACCACTTAAATGGAGCATGAAACCCATGCTTGAAAAATAGTACTTTTCTTTCTTTTTTTCTTTCTTCTTTTGATAGACACAGAAGATATACATAATGACATGAGTATAATGACAATTATGAAGACCAAACATAGTTACATTTTCAACATCCAACACTACCATGTTCTCCGTTGCTGCAGTTGCTCCCTTCGAACTAGAAAACTTCCTTGCTTTCTTCCGCAGAATCTGATCTGGAGACCTGTTTTTTCCAACCATACTCTATGAGTCTATCACTTCAGTCATAAGTGCCATGTACCTCGTGTATCTCGGTGGCTGCTTCTATTGGCTAAAATTGATACTGGAAGATTCAACTCTCTCCGGATCTACCTTAAACAAATCTTCTGCCCACTTGGCTCGAACTCTCCCTATACTGGGAGTCATTGACTAAGTGGTTGCCTCCACTCGCCCTAGGCACTGCTCCTCATCATCCTACTAGTCAGCCAACTGCCAACTAGCCCAGACTCAAACTGAGATAATGGCTAAGGCTCCATCTTGAGAACTTCCTGCCTTGTTGCTCAACACTATACATGTCTCTACCTAGAACTTGTAGAGATTCTTCATCCTCACACCTATCGGCTTCTTACAGCTAGAACCTAAGCGTTGGATGTAATCCTTACCTCTGTTGAAAATGACATGGGTAGCTACCGAAACAAGATTATGCTTAAGGCCTAGAACCTAAGAAGCCGGATTCATCCTCCCCCCCTCGTGTCACGAATCCCATGAATCGGACACGATTCTCTAGGACATGTGTCGGATTCTCGTGTCCAACGTGTCTTGCAGCGTGCCTGGAGTACACCCATCTATCATTGTTGAAGTTTGTAGATACATGGTTTGCCTCTTCATTCATCATGTTAAAGAGGTCAAGGGAGGTTTAGACCGCTCTTGGGGCCATGGTTATTTCAGATTTTTGGTCTTTTTGGAGAAAGACAGATCAAGCAGCCTCAAAAAGAGTCAAGGACACAGTGTTAGATGATGCTTGGTGGGAGAGGGTAGATCTCACTATTAAGATCATGGACCCTATCATTGCTTTGCTACGATTTGCAGATACAGACCAACCCATCCTAGGAGAGGTTTACGAGGGATGGGATTCCATGATTGAGTCTATGAGGACCATTATTTTACAGAGTGAGTGCCCTGAGTATGAGACATCATCAAAGGCCTTCTTCACCACCATATAGGATATTCTTATCAGTGGATGGGACAAGAATTGCACACCTTTGCATTGTTTGGCTCACTCATTGAACCCAAATACTACAGCCATAAGTGGTTGAATGGTGGACCTTCCCGCGGATTCCCTCCTCACATGGATGGTGAAATTTCATAGAGGAGGAAGGATGCAATGAGGCGGATATTTCAAGATAGGGCATCCCTTCATGAGGTGGAGGATGCCTTTATAGAGTTTTCCACTGGCACTGGGCGATTTGCAAGCTATGATGTGATTAGAGATAGGGGGGCTAAGAAGATCTATTCTTGGTGGGCAACTCATGTGGCAACAAGCCCTCCTCTACAGTAGTTAGCCATGAGGCTCCTCTCTCGGGTGACTTCATCCTCTTGTTGCGAGAGGAATTGGAGCACATATGGGAATTTATATAGTGTCAAGAAGAGCAGGCTTGAGCAGTCCAAGGCAGAGACAATGGTGTATGTGCACACCAACCTTCGTCTTATTTACAGGGAAAGGGATGAGTGGTTGAAGGGAAAGACAAAGATGTGGGATGTCTTTCCTGATGATATGGGTCTGGGCAACAGTGTTGATTTGGCAATGGCCAACTTGGATCTTAAGACCCAGTGCTAGAACTTGTCACTTTTGATGATGGTGATACTCTTGAGGGGTCATCCCCCACACCAACAGATGCAGAGGTTACATTAGATACAGCAAAGGAGGATGCAACAAAGGAGAGTAGTGGTGACCATGACAATGATGTTGATTTTCATGATGATGATGATTGATGACTCATGAGCTACCCACTACCTTGTAATTTTTGGATTTGTTATTTCTATTTGCCATTGGCATTGCTACTACGATCTACCTATGTAACACATTTTGATTTTGATGACATAATGAGAAAGTTGTAGTTTCTTGTCTTTCTCTTATTGAATCATTGATCAATTTGTCACAATTGTATTTGTATGCATAATGTTACATTGTACAACTTACAAATTTTTAATTTACAATGTAGAATCTAGATCTATGTCTGAATTTGTATCATGAATGAGAATCTGTGTAAGAAATATCTATTTATTATTAATTTTTAATATATATATATATATAATGTGTCCTACGTGTCCTGTTCCGGGGGGGTCTACGTGCCTGTGTCAAAAACTCGAATTTCCGTGTCCTGCATGTCCCGTGTCCCTGTGTTAGGTGACTTAGCCTAGAACATAGAGGACATCTCTAAGATGGAGAGGATTACCTGACTCTCTCTGAAAGTTGACAGTACTAACTCCTCTAGCTACATACATGCCATAATCTCCTAGCTCAATCTGAAACTGCATGTCCTTCTCCTTCAAGTGTCTGAAATTCTTCTTGTTCCCAGTCATGTGGAAGGATGCTCCTGAATCAATATACCATATGTTGTTGTCTGTTAAGCTTTCCATGCAAACTATCAATGAGAAATCTTTCTCGAACTGGGCAGAAAATGCATCTACCTCTATTGATGTAGCTACATGATCCTTACTGGTATAGAAATTTCTGAATATTAACACTTATGCAAAAAATATTACTGTTAATCTGGTTAAGCTCCTCCTACTTAGATAAGTTACTAACTGAATAAATTCAAGTTAACATCGAAGCAAAATACATAACAGACTCTACCAATTCAAATCTAGAATAAGCACATGCACACATTGACAAAGTGACACAGTTATTTCTGAACAAATAGTCCCCGGAAAAACCCAATGTGGTAAAACCGGTCTCTGGCTGCTGGAGGGTTCTATTATTAAGAATTTTTCTGAATACACAAATCTGGGTTCCAGATCTAGAAAACCCGACAGAGAAAACACTAGATCTACAGCTCACTGGCTGACCTAGGGCCAAAATAATGATTGATCCACACCCTCAAACGGGATTTACAAAACTCAACCAAGATTAGGGCCTAGAAACCCCAGCGCTGCCCCTGAAAGGCTTTGCGTCAGCCTCTGAAGCCCCTGAAAGCCTCTGTGTCAGCCTTGGAAGTCCTCCAAACTCTCAACGCTGCTCCAAAAGGGACTGTGTTACCCCAGACTGGGTGACGCAGTCACTACGCTGCCCCTGAAGGGTCTTTGCGTAACCCTTGAGGATTTCCTACTGAAAATCACACTGTCCTTAGAGAGACTGCGTTGTCCTTGCTACTGCTGTTGTTGCCTTCCTCTGTGTTGTCCTTGAGTTGATCTCTGCCTCTTGTGTATTCTAGACCCCGGGATCAGATCATCCCCTTGGTCTAAATTCCCCTCTCTGCAACTGAAAAACTTCTGATTATTCTTAGCAAACCCTGCCCTAGAATCTCATCTTAGCTTTAGTGCTCTGCCTCTATGTGTCTTCACAAATGACCCCAAGCCTTTCCTTTATACTTTTCCATTGACAAATCAACGGCCATGATCAGATCTTGAATCAATGGCTAAGATTAAAAGAAAGCATGATCCGTGTGACTTAAGACAATTTCATTACATGTTTAATTAAATTCACTTCAATTATTTAAGTTCCTTAAGTTTTAACTTAGGAAATACATTAAAATAATTAATTAATTTAATATCTCCTAAACCAGATGAAATTTCCCAAATCCATTTCTGGGTCTTGTAGATCAAGTGTACTCTAGTCCTTCCTCAAAACTTGGGAGCTAGAGCACAACTGATGCTACCCCAAATACACAAAATCTCAACACTCCCTCTTAGCATCAAGGGTGTGCTCTAGCAATACATCACACTATGCATTACAAGACTTTGAGTACTGGTTTTGTGTTGTGGAAGCTTGGCCTGTTGCCACTCAACTCTGCACTGTTGCTGCCATTCTGTATTGTTGCCCATGACACTGCCACTGCCACTGCAACCTCTGTAATGCAGCTCCCTCTCAATATGTTGCATCTGTGCAGCTCATAGCACTGCCACTGCTGATCTGCTGCACTGCAACTTCAGTTGTTGAAAGAAACAACTGAATCTCCTGCCCAATCTTTGACAAACAAGTTTGATGGGCTGCATCCTCATCACTGAAGCTCCATAGGCTACAGATCTATGTTGGCACCTAAAGAACGATGCATGGCTACAGCTCAGACTGAGTAATCAAACTCCCTCTGCACCACTGAAGTCACATCAGCTCCTTGTGCTCAAATCTATCACGTTGTTGTTGCACTGCGTTGTCCCTCTGAAGCTCTCCGTGTTGTTACAGCTCTGCACTGCGTAAGTAGCACTGCTCTGCGTTGTTGAAGTCACATCAGCCTCTACGCTGCTACTGCTTCTACGCTGCTGCTGCTTTGCTCTGCGCTGCTCCTCCCAAACTTCAAATCTGCCTCTGCTTCTGCCTCATCTGTGATCTATGCACCCACTGCTCCACTTGTCCTGCTACTGTCTTAAGGCTGTCGTAGCTCGCTTGTGATCCAAGAGATGAGCTGCTCAAGGATCCTGCCTCTCTTCCATGTAGCTCCTCTACATGTCCATGTCACCCCACCTTCCTGGTTCATGAGCACTCATGGCTGCATCATCTTCTGACCTATCATCTGTCACGGCTGCTTTGGAAGAAGATGCTTCCTTGTCCTTCTTCTTCTGAGGACAATGGCTGGAAAAATGTCCCATTTCACCACACTGGAAGCACTTGATCTTTGAAAGATCATTCTTCTTCTTTGGCTACTTCTTCAATGCCAAGGCTGCATCTTCCTCATCTTCCTTCTTCACTTTGCTCAATCCTGGGCTGTGCTGCCTCTTGGTGAATCTGCGGAGTTCTTCTTGATGCAGAATTGACCACAAGTTGTCCCAATCTAGGAAGTCCGCTCTGCCCAAGATACTTTGGACAAAGGTTTCCCACTCATCCGTGACTGCATTGAGGGCAGTCCTGACTATCACAGCATCATCCACCGTTGCACCCGTTGCAGTCAGCTAATCTTTGATTGACTGCAGTCTAAAGAGGAAGTGCTCCATGTCTTCTCCCTTGGTCATCATGAATGACCTCATTTGGGTCTCCAACAACATTTTTCTTTGGACAGACTTTCCCTCATACAGGGAAGTCAAGGCCTTCCACATCTCGTTAGTTGTCTTCTTCTCAGCTATGTGTGGTACAATATGGTCCTTGCTACTATCCATAATCAGCTGTTTGGCATGTCCAGCAGCTTATGCTTCCTAGGGAGATCCGCATTTGTCGGTGTGGCCAGAGGCTGCTCTGCATGGTCTCTTAGATCGTACGCCTCAAGGACAATCAGGATCCTTGCCTTCCAAACCAAAAAGTTTGAGAGGCCATCTAGCCTATCCTGATCATGCAGTCCATGAGGAGCCATCTACTCAGAATGTGTCGGAACTTCCTTTTCTCTTTGCTAGAGAAATGGATCTAAGGCCCTTGGTGAAACAGGTGCCTTCTGCTCCCTCTGACACTTGATTTCCCTTCTTGGAAATCTACCAAATCAACTATGATTTAGCTTCTTCTTTAATCCTCTAATCAAATTCTAAGTTTCCTTTGGCAAGAAACTTCCTGAGAAGCTAATCTCCTCCCAATCTTTGTCACTCGTGCTAAGGCTGAAAATCTGAAAACTTCAGAATTTTAACCCCACCAGCTCTTCTGAATTTCTACAGCCTTTATGCAGTCTTTTCTGGATCTAACAGATTCAGATCTGAATCACACCGGTTGGCTTTAGACCAAACCAACATTGTTTCTGAGCTACCTCTGCGCAGTAATTGCGTGGGCTTGCTAGGACACAGCGGTGGATAGCGTCACCCTTCCCTCTGCGTGAATCTGCTCCTGAAAACTGCGATGTCCCTTCAGATCTGCGTTTCTGCTGCTTTCTGTAGCTAGAACCTTCAGTCTCTTCAGCTGGTGTCCCTCCGCAATTACTCTGATACCATGTAGAAATTTCTGAATCTTAACACTTATGCAAAAATTATTACTGTTAATCTGGTTAAGCTCCTCCTACTTAGATAAGTTATTAACTAAATAAATTCAAATTAACATCGAAGCAAAACACACAACAGATCTCTACCAATTCAGATCTAGAATAAGCACATGCACACATTGCAAAGTGACAATTATTTCTGGACAAATAGTCCCCAGAAAAACCCAATGTGGGAAAACCGGTCTCTGGCTACTGGAGGGTTCTATTATTAAGAATATTTCTGAATACACAAATATGGGTTCCAGATCTGGAAAGCCTGACAAAGAAAACACTAGATCTACAACTCACTAGTTGATCTAGGGCCAAAACAATGATTGATCCACACCCTCAAACGGGATTTACAGAACTCGGCCAAGATTAGGGCCTAGAAACCCCAGCGCTACCCCTGAAAGGCTCTGCGTCAGCCTCTAAAGCCCCTAAAAGCCTCTGCGTCAGCCTCTGAAGCCCCTAAAAGCCTCTGTGTCAGCGTTGGAAGTCCTCCAAACTCTCAGGGCTGCTCCGAAAGGGACTGTGTTACCCCAAACTGGGTGACGCAATCACTACGCTGCCCCTGAAGGGTCTCTGCGTAACCCCTGAGGGTTTCCTACTGAAAATCATGCTGTCCTTGGAGAGACGGCGCTGTCCTTGCTGCTGCTGCTGCTGCCTTCCTCTGCACTGTACTTGAGCTGATCTCTGCCTCTTGTGTATTCTAAACCTCGGGATCAGATCGTTCCCTTGGTCTAAATTCCTCTTTCTGCAACTGAAACACTTCTGAGTATTCTTAGCAAACCCTGCCCTAGAATCTCAGCTTAGCTTCAGTGTTCTGCCTCTGTGTGTCTACACAAATGACCCCAAGCCTTTTCTTTATACTTTTCTCATTGACAAATCATCGGCCATGATCAGATCTTGAATCAATGGTTAAGATTAAAAAAGAGCTTGATCCGTGTGACTTAAGACAATTTCATCACATGTTTAATTAAATTCACTTTAATTATTTAAGTTCCCTAAGTTTTAACTTAGAAAATACATTAAAATAATTAATTAATTTAATATCTCCTAAACCAGATGAAATTTCCCAAATCCATTTCTGGGTCTTGTAGATCAAGTGTACTCTAGTCCTTCCTCAAAATTTGAGAGCTAGAGCACAACTAATGCTACCCCAAATACACAAAATCTCAACAACTAGACTCCTTCCGATTAGGACAGTTAGTGGCATAGTGTCTGAACACATGGCAATGGAAGCACTTGATCTTGCTCAGATCCTTCTTCTTGCCTTTCTGATTGGACTCGGACTCTCCTTGGCCCTTCTTTCCCTTGGCCTTGCAACCTTTTCCTATCAGGGCAAAGTTCTCCTCATCCTCTATTAGAACTTCTCTACTAGCTCTCGTTCCTCGCCGAATTTCTTCTTGAACATAATCACTCCATAACCTTTCCCAACTAGGAATATTCTCTCTGCCACTCACTGCGCATCCTAGAAACCACTCTTTTAAGACTATGAAGTCCTAGTAGAGAAAAGCTCACAAGGTCACTCTCTAATACAGTGACACCCAAACCACCTAGCTCATCTCGAACCTAAGTGAACTTTGAAAGATATGTGATGATGGGCTCATTTTTTCTCATTCGGATACTTCTTAGCTTCTCTTTGAGAGCAAGCTTCCTGGCATCACGAATACCCTGAAACAAATCCAAGATGGCTTTGAACCTGAGTTGCACGAAATGGGGAAATGGAAACAAGTTTCCGAAATGGGAAGCGATATGAAACGCGACCTCCCCAAATTTTGGAAACGGGGAAACACGATATATGTGTGTGTGTGTGTGTGTGTGTGTTTTATGATTTCACATAACATTTCTTAAATGTCCTAAATTCTAATATATATATGTGTGTGTGTGTGTGTGTGTGTGTGTGTGTGTGTTTTATGATATATATATGTGTGTGTGTGTGTGTGTGTTCTTGTATGTTTTATGATATATATATATATATATATATATATATATATATATATATATTTAGGACATTTAAGAAATGTTATGTGAAATCATAAAACATACAAGATAAATTCAAAGCATAAACTATTACAAGTTACAACACATTTACTCATGAATGATAACAAACACATAATGAAAATAGCAATATCGGAATATCCAAAACCAGCCTTTATTATATATCAAAATCTCAAAATCAACCTTTATTATATCAATGAGGCTGCAAGTACAATAAAGTCAAAAGACTAAAACTCATTATCAAAATCCTCATCAAATATAGCAGCAGAAGCATGCTCAGCAGTGGATGGTGTAGCTGAAGAAGAGGTTTGGCTAATTCCACTTCTATGATCCTGGTCTTCAATATTCAAGGCAACAAGAGAGAGATCCAAATCAGGATTTTCTGGATCCACATCCCATTCTTTAGAAGGACCATTGCCATATTTTGGACCCCTACGAGATGCAAGGCGAAGGTTGGAGTGCACATAAACAAGATCCTCTGCATTCTATGAGCCCAACCTGTTGCGCTTCACAAAATGAATAAAACCATAGGTGCTCCAATTCCTTTCTGTTGATGAAGAGCTTACCGCTTGTGAAAGGAGGCAAACGGCAAGGTTTTGCAAATGTACACCATTTTCTCCATGACAAATCCACCACCTAACTGGATTCATGGTGCTTCTCTCCTCCAAAGATGATATATCTGAATAATCATCTATTTTTGCAGTAAAACTGGCAAATTCTTCCTTCACCTCCCTGTGTAGATGAGCTGGAAAAATTCTCATAAGGGCTTTTTTCACCACATTAACCATCTCTTCCCATTGCTTTGAGAAATAAGTTCTTCATCATAAAATTTTGGGTTCAAGGCATGTGCTAAAGTGTGCAATGGAGTGTTGAAATTGTTCCACCTATCAACAATGATTTTCTTGATTAATTCAGCAAAATGATCATATACAAACAAAAGTTATGGAGACTCTTGTAAAATGATTTCCATGGTTTTCTCAACCATGGAATCCATGCCATCATATACCTCTCCTAAGAAAGGTTGGTCAGTGTCAGCATTCCGAAGAAGCTCAAATGCAGGGGTTGTGAACATTAGCAAGAAATCTATCTTGCTCCACCAATCCTCATCAAGGCACAATCTACGCACCATAGATCCCCCGCTCTGAATCTATCTGTCTCCACTTAGCCCAAAGTTGACTCACCACCATAGACACTAATGCTTGTTTAACCTCAACAAGGCGACGTAACATTATGAAGTTTGAGGCATATCTTGTCTCAGCAACTTTTAACAACTCCAATTTGGAGTACTCTCGAAATATTGTCTAAGGAGAGCGAACAACATTGAATGGGATACCACATGCATAGATGTACCGAGCTACTCTGGAATCAACTTCTTCTCTTGCTTGCACATTCACCAGTTTAGCAATTCTGCTATCTTTAACTGTACCGGATGCCCCTCCGAATGGTGGTTGTTCTGGCTATTGAGTGCCTCTCCTCTTCCTTGCTTCAACTACAATCCTTGGCTCAATGTTTGCTGGATTTTTAGCTTGACTAAGATCATCATGCTTTCTTTTAATTCCATCAGTCTGATCTTACTCACTTTGATATTCCCTCCTTGCCGCAGGGTTTGATGTTTTCGTTCAACCTGCAATCCCTTGTCCTCCTCCATGCAAAAGATGTACCTTCACTCTTCGGTAAGAGCCCTTGTAAGAATTATTGCAAAGATTACATCGCCATTCCCATGAGCCGCCACCTCCACATCTTTGCAGCTTCTCAACATGCCTCCAAAGAGGATAATATTTAGCCCTTGGGTTGGCCTTCGGGTTTGAACTTGAACCTTGGATGGAAGCCATTGCTGCAAAAAAAAAAAAAAATTAAAAAAACAAATATGTAAATAAAAAACGATTTTTATAATTTTGGTAGCATAAACCCTTGAAAAATAGACGAAACAATGGGGAAAACCCAAGAAATTGAATGCTTCTTACCCAAATTAATTTTGTGTAGTTGAAGCTACCCCAAAATGCCAGAAAAAACAAGAGAAATATGGTTGTAGCTGAGCCAAAAACCAAGAATGCCGTAGCTGGAAACTTCGCATTCCAAATCTGCTTTTGAAATCTCTTTCTCTTGCTGCTGAAATCTCCTTTACTCACTGGTGAAAACACCCTAGCTGAAGAACTACTCTCTTCCCCCTTTCTCCTCACTAAAATCGCTCTTCTCCAAGTGAAACGACTTGCTCAATTCATATGATGAGAGAATGAGGCGAATCGTCTTTTTATAAGTTTAGAAAGCCATCTAGAAGCATCCAAAAGACAAACTAAACAATTAAAATAATATTAGAAGGCATGAAAACCAAAATAAAAATTTAAAAATAAAAATAAAAAGGCACAACTTAAAACACTTTTGAGGGAAGGAAACGCGGTCGTACGGCCTGGAAACGCATTTCCGTTTCGGTTTTTGGGTGAAATAGGGCCTAGACCCACATTTCCTACAAAGCTTTGAACATCTCATATGTTGTCTTATTTTCATAAAGATGAGGAATAATATGGTCTTTGACCCCCTCTAGAATGAGCCTCTTCGCCTTGGTATCATTATGAGTATGTTGGGCCAACTGTTGGGGATCGTGGTGGTGGTATGGCATTCTTGACAAACTCTCACACCCCGTTATCTTCCAACACTATTGTGATTTGCTCCTTCCATGCACAGAAATTTGAGGCCTCCTCTAAACTGTGATCTGACTTTTTAGTCCTAGGAATGCCATTCTGCTATCCAAGGAACTATTTTTCTCTACTCTTCAAAATCTGCCCTCATTAATCAACTTTGCTCCACCAAAGTCAATGAACTTTTAGGGCTTGACAAGGCTGCCACCTATCAGTGATATTACTCCACCAATATCACAAAACTTGGGCACAAAACATTGTTGTTCAATACTCTTACTGACAACCCTTCCATTAGGAACAAGGCTCCATAGAGATTAGCCTACTCACAGCCCAAACACAGACCTTACACACCTCGACCCACTGTCAAGATCACTAACAGACTTCAATCACCTTCAATTGGCCTCGTCTCCACGTATCAGTCCCTCACTGTTCTCTTGTCATAACCCTCCTTTTTTGCCCAACACTTCACTCTTCTGCTTAGTTATATGAGGCTAGGTCTGCAGTCTTACTTCAAGCCTGTAATTCCAAAACTTGACCGAAAAAGCCTCTCCCCTACGCTTCTACCTGAGGTAAATCTGGCCTCCAATTCGCAACAAAACACTTCCTTTTTAGCCTTCTTATCAGCAAATTAGGGCCTCGGCACTCCTCCCACAACACAGAAGTTCGGCCCTTTAGATAGACAGCAGACCAAGGTCGTTATCCCTTCCTCAATGCACAGAACCATAGCAAATTAATCACAGACCTAGGCAGAATATTTGAGGTAGTGTAACCCTGAATAGAGCCCTAACTAGGGCATCGTAGAAACCACAGAATGGTGACTTTGACTAGCCTGAAATCTTTGCGCACGGGCCTCCTTTGTCCCTTCTCTGTGTGTTGGTCTTTATGTGGATCTCTACTCTAATAGCTTGTTCAATTTCCTTGAAATTCTGCAACAACTTAGATTATTTCTGAAAACTGTAGTTAACTTATCACCAAGATACAGAATTTCTCAACAATAGATATGCAACTGAATAAAGCATAGAGATAAAGACACAATCACATAGATTCAACACAATAATTTTTCTAGGAAACCCAACTGGGAAACTCTCTCCTTGTTGTAGATTTTATTGAGAAAATTCTAAGCAACCAGATTTCTTTACAAGGCAATATTGCTTCACAGAAAACACAATTGTTCTTACTGCTTAGACTAAGCTTGAAACACCCTGCAAATAACCCTGAACCAGCTCCTCCTTGCTTGCGCAGTTACTGCCCTATTTTCTAGTGCTGGAAATCTCTTATTTCCTAGCGCAAATAAGCTCCTATCTTTTAGGAATTTACTCCTTAATCCTAGTGCACACCAGCAAGGAAATTCTCTCCTCTAATCTGCATACAGGCTCCTCCTTAATACGCTCTCCTAGCAACAACCTCTCTCACACACACAACCTTGAGCATACAAGAATGATCCAAGTTGTGCCTTCGTCCTCCTTTTATGCAATTTGATCATGCTATACCTGGCAAATACAATTTTAAAACCACAAGTTGAGTTCGACTTGTTAACTAAGTCAACTCCTAGTTCAACACATCCTTGCTTCAATCAAGATTGAAGCTCATCAACTCGTCTTTTTCTAAATATGAACTCGCACTTGGATATCTACATAACTGAGCCTCCATATATGTGCATGAACAAACTAACTCGTCCACTTCGTGAACTCGTACTTGACAAAAGGAAAACAAATCAAAGTCTTTCTTGACTAAGGCAAAAGTCAAGAAGACCACCTTCACTACTATTTTCAACAAGTGACTCGCGAGGGAAGGTTGCACAAGGGTCCTATAAGCGAATTAGTCATAGACAACACAAAGCCACAACCATTGTAGGTTAGCCACCAGGGAAGTGAACAGGAGTAGTCGGCAAGAAGAAGGGACCCGTCAGTAACAAGGTCGAGACGGTCAAACAATCAAGCACGGAGAACGAATTGTAGTTGGTCGAGACACAATGAGTGAAGCAAAATCTAGGATAAGGGTGAGTACCGCCAAAGGTCACAGCAAGACTTAGAAACGACAACCAAGAGCAAGAGCCATCACAAACCACCTAGCCACTTGTTATGGGGTCGATTCGTTGGAAAGAAAGTTGCACGAGGCAGAGAGAGAGTTCAGCAGGCAGCGATGGTAGAGCATGTTAACTCGAGGAAGGAGAACCACAGCAAGCAGCAAGGGCGTGGCATGTTGAAATTTGGTACGGAGGGACAGTGGTTCCCTAAGGCTTTGATCTTTTGGCATAGGGGAAAAAGTGTCCAAAGAATTTAATTTTTCTCCTAAAGTAACTTTATAAATTTTTTTTATAAAGTTAAATCTAATTTAAAAGTGACTTAAGTGATAAAGTTACTAAAGTGACTTTATAAAGTTATAAAGTCAAATCTAATTTTAAAGTTACTTTAAGTGATAAAGTTACTAAAGTTAAAGTGACTTTAAATAAAGTCAATGTAAAATTAGAAAGGAAAAAGTGACTTTGGAAATAAAAGACTAAGTGGGTCTTTATTAAAGTGGGGTGAATTAAAAAATAGAAAGTGAGATTTAAATGAGCATTTAATCTCAAACCCTAGATCTCAATCTATCTCAGCCCATTGGATTTAGGGATTCCCCAAAAGTCACTTAGGGTTAGGTTAAAGGAGGAAAAAGGAGGAAAAGGTCATTCATTCTTTCATGAGCTGATTGAGAGAAGAGGAGAAGGAGAGCAAGGGGAGATTTCCGAGCAGAGAGGAGAAAGAGAGCATCGATAGAAACTTCAAGCAAAGTCCGTACAGAGAACAAGGAGGCACGGATTCCAAGGCGAGAAATCCCAGTACGGCAAGTGTTGGTGAACATTTTTTTCGAGGGGGAGAGGCACTAGCTTTTCAAGGAGAACCGTACAGTGCCTCGACATTTAATCGTGGGGCGAGTCTGGGCAATGTAAAATCGAGGAGAGAGACTCACGCTGGGTGGGTACGATTACGGAAATCCGTACGACGGCCCTCAGATCAAATTTCGCAGCACTGATTTCGAGGCAAAGGAGCTTGCAGATTTTGAGGAGAAGCGACAGTGGGTTTTCAGTACAGTACAAAGTACAGACGAGCACGGCCGTATATAGGGCACAAAAATCGAGAAGCTCATTCGACGATTCATCGTTGTCATAAATGTCGTAAAAATTTTCTGTTTTGGGTTTTTTCTCGCTTTTGCACGTTTTCCAAGGCGGAGTGAATGCACGGAAATCAAGATAAGTACTCGTTGTTTAGTTGCTGAAATTTTTGCTGTAATTTTCGCTCTCGTACGTAAAAAGCATTTTTTTCGAAATAAGAAGGAGCTCTCAAGATCTGGTTTTCCCAAGAGTTGTAGGGGGTTTTTTCCAGGTCAAGTTGACCAAAAAATCTCGGTGTTCAAATGTGTTGAATGACTGCTTCAGCTTGTGTGTGTTTTGTTTTATTTCTCGTAGTTTCAAAGATTCGCTAAAGTTTTCCGGAATTTGTGTTTCAACAAAGTAATTTGTGTTTCAGAAAAGTAACTTGTGTTTCAAAGAAGTGATTTACGTTTCGAAAGAAAGTGATTGTTGTTTCGAAGAAATAAAAATTATTTTTTTTCCGAGTTTTGAATGTAAGGATATGGGAAAAGGGCATTTAACCAAAAGGAGAAATAAGTGATACGAAACCGGGGTTGGGGAAACAGGAAATTTCTACATGGTATCGAGCTTGAGTGCTGGAAAGAGCTAGTTTGAGACAGCAAGGAGGAGAAATTACGACTCGCTGATTTTTCACTCGGAAAATTCCAGCAAGCCGATTTTTTCACAAACAACAGATTTTTACCTTTTACTACGAGCGGTTGTTATTTTTTTCGATTTTAGGACAGCGGATGTCATTGGGGACCGAGGGTGGAGGATAGGTTGGATGGGCATTCCAACTACGACATTTGGAAGGAGAGAATGCGAGTATCTTTGAGGAGGCGTAAGTACTGGGACATTATGGTACATACCACACGATAACCCCGTGAATGTGCCCACCGATGCTACTCGACCTGTAAAAGCATATAATAAAAAGAACAAGGGTAAGAGGTCGGATTCTGAGACGGAATCAAAGACCATTGCATTCCTCATGTGAGAGGAAGAGAAATGTTCATGAGATGTGGACAAGCATTGTCCAATCTCTACCGTAGTACCAATGAGAACCGAAAAATGGTCCCGAAAGAGAAAATGAAGACCATTAAGATGGGCAATGATAGTGCAGTGGATATCTCACAAAAAGATTACTAATGTGAGAGATGAGTTGGCGCGATTGGAGAGGCCATTCCACCCACCGAGTTGGTGCTGATTGCGTCTGAATGGCCTCCCCGCTCAAGGATGAACTTTGTCGATGGAGTTTGTGCACGTGAGACCCTTTCCCCACATGGGAGAGGCTTTGGGATGATTGCATTCGGACAGAGATCGGAGAAAGGTCGACTTTGAGGGCAGCCAAGCCGGCTTGAGCGAGGATGAGGATGTAGCACGCTAAGCGTGACGCAAGAAAGGCAAAGGGAAGAAGCGAGGCTTCCACAAGCAATGGTGGGGGGCAAAGGCAAAGGTAAAGGTAAACGGATAACTCACACGAAGGACTATTCCAAAGTGAAGTGTTGGAATTGTCGAAGATGGGACACTATGCGCTTGTGTGTCCCAGGAGAAGAAGAAGAAGAAGGGGAAGAACTGCGAGCATGGCAAACTTCTGAGCAGAGGTTGAGGACTTTGCGGATCGCTTTGACAGGGAGTTTGGGTTCATTGCGTGTGAGTCTTCTAGTGCGTGAGTACACCGCTACACGGGTTCGGAGGGAGCGATGCATTTCTCGATTGTGAGCATCTTCGGGTATCTCGTCATGTGGACGGTGGGGGCTTCACGTCACATGACAGAGTCCGTGAGTACTTCTCGGAAGCTTTCGTGAGAGTGGCACCGATGTAGAGGTAGTACTCGATGATGACAGAGTTGTTAGAGCGCTTGGGTGTGGGAACATTGATCATTTCGTGAGGAGTCCAAACCTCCCTTGAAGGTGTCGATGTTCTTTATGTGCCAGGGGATGAGGAAGAACCTCATATCAGTCTCTGCCTTTGAGGACGAGAGGATATGAGATACTATTCGAGGAGGACAGTGTTGATGTGATCCTGGGGGCACTCAGCCCGATTCGGCCTAGAGTGATAGGTGTACGCCATGCAAGGTGTACAAGTTTGCATTCGGGATCCCTTTTGGCATTGAGCAAACAGATACGACGGCCCACAAGCAAGCGGGCTCGAGAGTGCGGTGTGAGATTTGCACCGGCAGATGGGGCACATGCATCATGGAGCCTTGAGGACTTTGCGGGAGATCACTACAGTGTGCCGTATTTCGCATGCGATCACTTTGATACTTGCGTAGGATGTGCGATGGGCAAGTTTACCAAATCCCTCTTTTCCCCGAGCGACGACGAGTCCCGAGCGGCTGGGATACTTGATTTGATTCATTCCGATGTGAGCGGTCGGATGTCTCATGTTTCCTTGAGTGGATATGAGTACTTATGTGTTATTCATTGATGATCACTCCCGAGGAGGACACTGATTTATTTCTTGAAGACCAAGAGTGAGGTCTTCAAGCGGTTTCAGAGTTCCGAGCTCTTGTGGAGACACGGCACGAGTCGGAAGATCAAGTCCCCGAGGTCTGACAATGGAGGAGAGTACACTTGGGAGAGTTTGTTGACTATTGTGGGGGAGGGCGAGTGCATTAGGAGGGGAGCTCACTGGCTCCTACAACCCCTGCCACGAACGGGGTTGCTGAGAGGAAGAACGAGATCCATCTGAGAGAGCACGCCAAAGCCATGTTACATGATCAAAGGGGTTGCCATTGTTTTTTGTGGGCGGGAGGCCCGCAACAGCACGAGTATTTCACTTGCGAACGAGGAGTCAGCATCGTGCCTTGGGGCACATGACTCGATGAGGAGGCTTTTTCCCGGGGAAGAAGCCGATATGGGCCATCTTCGTATCTTTGGGTGCATGACATACTCCTACATACCCAAGGAGAAGAGGACCAAACTAGAGCCCACCGCGGGAGAAGGGTATCTTTGTGGGTTGCGGTTGAGACCTCCAAGGCCTTTCGGATTTACATTCTCGCGCAGAGGGAAGGTTGTTGTCGAACAGATGTGAAGTTCGAGGAGGACAGGGGGCCTTTAGGAGGTCACGGGAGTTAGAGTATCCGGATCAGCCCGGGACCCTCGGCAGCTAGCTGAGTCGGGGCCGCAGGGGGATCCAGTGCAAGGTGGATCGGGGAGGATCCGGAGGTACATCTATAGACGATGTCGTGTCCGTCGCTGGGGAGTGGCTCAGCAGAGTCGAGAGGGTGGTGCTATGGGCGCACGCGAGAGCATCTGAGCGAGTGCAGCACCGGGGAGTCCACGCGATGGACGAGCTTCACACTGTACTCTCAAGATCTACGAGGTTCGAGCAGCGTGAGGACAAGCAGACGGACGGTCGGGAGTTCAGGCTCCCCGATGTTGAGGAGGAGGAGTTTTATTCTCCCGGCGGGGGAGAAGTGCACTCAGGGGAAGAGGAAGCCCAAGTGGCTTCGGGACACCTCGAGAGATGCCACATCCGTTGCCGAGCCTAAGAGGCCTGGGCCGAGAGAGCAGACCACCTCGAGAGGTTCTGTAGCTATGTGGCAATGGCTACCAGACGATCCTTGACTCCGAGCCTTCTAGCTATGAGGGGAGGCGGCTAGCCGCAGGTGCGGAGAGAGGCCATGCGGGAGGAGTATTCTTCTATCATGAAGAATGATGTTTGGGAGGTGGTGCTGAGGCCCGAGGGCAAATGCGTGCGTTACTTCCGGATAGCTTTACAAAAGGGTAGAAAGCATGCCGCAGATGGCGACATTGAGAAATTCAAAGCGAGGTTTGTGGCTAGAGGGTTCTCCCCGAGGTAGAGGGAGTTGATTATGAGGAGACCTTCGCTCCCGGTGGCTCGATATACTCGATTCGCTCCATTATATCGATAGCGACGCAGAGATGGGTTGAAGATCCACCGTGATGGATGTGAAGACCGCATTTCCTCAATGGCTTCATACAAAGGAGGAGGTGTACATTGAGCGACCACGTGGGCTTTGAGGTGCATGGGGAAGGAGTCCCATGTGTGCAGACCGAAGAAGGCCCTTTATGGCTCGAGGCAAGCTCCCGGGAGCTTGGTACTCTGTAGATAGATACTTACTTGCAGTAAGATGGGTTTCACAAAGAGTGAGGCGGGATCCGAACCTTTACTATATTGTGATAGGTGAGGAGCCTCATCTTAAGTGCTTGTATGTGGATGACTTAGTCATTACAGTCGAAAGTAGAGACTCATGAAAGCACCGCAAGAGAGATCTGCGGCGGAGTTTGAGATGAAGGACATCGGCTTGATGCATTACTTTTTTGGGTTTGGAGGTGTGGGCGGGAGGAGGAGCATTTCTTCTCGGGACAGGGGAAGTATATTGTGGACATCCTTGGCGGATTCCACATGGAGGATTGTAGACCCATGTCGACACCGATGATCACCAACCGGAAGAAGCTTCATGCTTCGGATTCCGAGTTGGTGGATCCCACATTGTACGAAATACAGATGATTGGTTCCTTGATGTATTTGGTCAACACTAGACCCGTGATATTTGTTTTTGCAGATCAACACGATGAGTCGAGTTTATGTGTGAGCCTAGGAAGGTTCATCGGGTGGTCGCAAAACACATTTTGCGATACTTGGCGGACGAGTGGATTATGGTCCTGACTACGGGAGCGGGGGGATGGAGTGAGATTGGCGTGTTACACCGATCTCGATTAGCGAGTTGTGCTTCGATAGGAAGAGCACTTCGTGGTGTTGTTTTGGGTTGGGTTCGGCAAAGCTTGTGTCATGGTTCAAATTAGGGAGACGGCGGACAGACGCATTGAGTTCGACGTAAGCAGGTATATGGCGACCGGTCTAGCTAGTTGTGAGGCCATCCGGCTTCGCAAGATGTTGTTTGGCTTATTTGTCGTACTGTTGAGACCTTCGATGATTTGCGTCGTGATAATCGGAGTTGCATTAAACTCACTGAGAATCCAGTATTTCATGACGAGGTCAAAGCATATCTAGGGATAAAATATCACTTCATCGGAGACTATGTTCGGGAAAGGAGTCAGAAGCTTGAGTATATTCCCACCGATGAGCGAGTTGTGATATTCTTACCAAAGCCTTACCATCAGGGGCAAGCATGTCTACTTCGAGAGACAAGATGGGTGTGGTGAGGAACACCTTCCTCAGAAGAGGGAGTGTTGGAAATTTGGTCTGGGAGGACGTGTGGTTCCCTAAGGCTTTGATCTTTGGCCTAGGGAAAAGTGTCCAAAAGAATTTAATTTTTTCTCCTAAAGTAACTTTATAATTTTTTTTATAAAGTTAAATCTAATTTAAAAAGTGACTTAAGTGATAAAATTACTAAAGTGACTTTATAAAGTTATAAAGTCAAATCTAATTTTAAAGTGACTTTTAAGTGATAAAGTTACTAAAGTTAAAGTGACTTTAAATAAAGTCAATGTAAAATTAGAAAGGAAAAAAGTGACTTTGGAAATAAAAGACTAAGTGGGTCTTTATTAAAGTGGGGTGAATTAAAAAATAGAAAGTGAGATTTAAATGAGCATTTAATCTCAAATTTCCCTAGATCTCAATCTATCTCGTGCCATTGGATTTAGGGATTCCCCAAAAGTCACTTAGGGTTAGGTTAAAGGAGAGAAAAGGAGGAAAAGGTCATTCATTCTTTCATGGAGCAGATTGAGAGAAGAGGAGAAGGAGAGCAAGGGAGATTGCGAGCGAGAGAGGAGAAAGAGAGTAAAGCGATAGAAACTTCAAGAAAGTCCGATACGACGACAAGGAGGCACGGATTCCAAGGGCGAAACCAAGTACAGCAAGTGTTGGGCACATTTTTCGAGGGAGAGGCACGAGCTTTCAAGGAGAACCGTCTGATGGCTTCGAGCCAGATTTAGGGTGCAGGCAGTCTCAGGGCACGAAATCGAGGAGAGAGACCACGCTGCGTGGTACGGATGCCGTGAAATCCGCATGTATGTACGCATCGGTTCGGCACAGATTTTCGAGGCAAAGGAGCGCTAGATTTTGAGGAGAACGAGCACTGGTTTTCCGTACAGTCTGACATGCGACGATGCGACAGCCGCTGTTGAGCACAAAAATCGAGAGCCTATTCAAAGATTTAATGCTTTGTCATAAATGCCTGTAAAATTTTTCACTGCTTTTGGGTTTTTTTCTGCTTTTGCACGTTTTCTGGGCGTGAGTGAATGCACGGAAATCGAGATAAATCTTGTTGTTTAATGTTTGAAATTTTTGTCTGTAATTTCCCCGCCTCTCTCGTAAAAGCATTTTTTTCGAAAATAAGAAGGAGCTCTCAAGATCAGTTTTCCCCAAGAGTTGTAGGGGGTTTTTCCAGGTCCAAGTTGACCAAAAATCTCAGTGTTCAAATGTGTTGAATGACTGTTTCAGCTTGCTGTGTGTTTTGTTTTATTTCTGTAGTTTCAGCATTCTGTAAAAGTTTTCCAGAATTTGTGTTTCAGCAAAGTAATTTGTGTTTCAGCAAAGTAACTTTTGTTTCAGCAAAGTGATTTCTGTTTCAGCAAAGTGATTGTTGTTTCAGCAAATAAAAATTATTTTTTCTGAGTGTTGAATGTAAGGATATGGGAAAGGGCATTTAACCAAAAGGAGAAATAAGTGATACTGAAACCGGGGTTGGGAAACAGGAAATTTCTACATGGCACAACAAGGGAAACATTAGGGATAAACAGGGTTGCGAGCTAATTGGTACAACACAAGTTGAGTACAGTTGAGCTGCTTGATAGAGCATCAATAGAGGCAGTTGGAGGCAGTCAAAGACAAAGTCGTCATCATAGGTTGACAGGCAACTAAAACAGCAGATACATACCCCAATGTTGAGTTTTCCAAGGAAGGTGATGACACGCATGACAAGTTACGCAGTCAACAGCCAAGTGAAATCAGCGAGATTTGGCAAAATGGCTGCAATGGGGCTTCAGTACGAAGACATATTAGACAGAGAATCAAACTTCCTACCTTGGAAGGCTAGTGTCACCTTGGTACTCAAGGAAATTTGGGAGATTGTTGGGACCGAGATCACAGAGCTATCAAATCCTTAGGAAAGGGCCTTCCTAGCAAAGAAGGAGATAAAGGCACTAAGGGTACTTGAGAATGCCATGAAGGAACATTTCATCCCTCACTCAACCAAAAGAAGATGGCTAAGGAGATGTTCAAAGCCTTAGTAGGATTATACCAAAGTGAGACAATAAATAAGAAGATGGTATTGAAAGATATGCTTTGGACTGCGCAAATGAAGAAATCCGACTCAATGATGAGTTTTCTAATGAAGATCACACAGATTAATGATCAGCTTGCAGCAGTGGAAGAAAAGGTAGAAGACTCAAAACTAGTAAATGTGGCGTTGAACAAGTTCTCAGAGGCATGGGATCTATTCATCAGAGCAGTCTGTGCTCAAGATAAACTACCCACATTTGATAGGCTTGGTATGACTGCATACCAAAGGAAATCAAGTTACAGTCAAAGGGAAAAATCATCAAACAGGTAAATGATGAGAACGTGGCTTTGATTGCAAAAGGAAAAGGAAAGAGCTCGAGTAGCAGTGAAGAGTCAGCCTCATAGCCAAAGAAGAAGAAGGACTTGACTAAGGTCAAGTGTTTCTCCTGTGATAAGATGGGACGCTATGCTTCACAGTGTCCAGATAGGAAGAAAGGGGGAAGGGCATGCAGTTAGCTATAGCTACATCGGCAAAAGCTTAGGATGAGTTTGCCAGGAAACTCGAGGCGGAATTCGCACTTGTTTCCTACCTTACCTCAAGCACATTACCCGTGAGCGCATGGCAGCTAGATAGCAAAGCCACAAGACATATGACACGAACACGAAAGCAGTTCACCAACATAACCAAGTGGGACTCAGAATTGGATGTAAAGTTGATACAAAGCATGCAGTAAAGGGGGTTGGAACAATGGTATTCCTACTTGAGTCAGGAAGCAAGACGGAAGTGAAGGACGTGTTATGGGTGTCGAAACTCAGGTGGAGCTTTCTCTCAGTCTCAATGATCAAGAAGGGGTTTGGTGTAACATTCCAGGATGGACAGACACTTATCAAGCCTAAGGGATCTAGCTCAACCAGTGGCCACATCTTGGAGTAGGTTAAATGAACAACCAGCCTATTTGAGCCACAACAAGAAGCAAAGTAGTGACAAACAACAAGAAGCAAGTAGCTCTGGCGGTTGAACAGTTCATAGGGAATCAACATTCAGGTTAAAGTGGGAAGGAGCAGTCAACTGATTCCTCCAAATTTGTCAAGAAGGTCTCTTGGTATGAGATGACCTTAGAGGATGTTCATGAACAAGAAACTTCTAGGAAAAAGTTCACAAGAAACAGGTATTCGAGGATGATGGCAGGGAAGTCTTCCAGTTCAGAGGGAGTAGCCACGGTAGCAGATGCAAGTCCAAGATCAGAGCCAGTTCTAGGTAGTTGAAGTACATCCTTTACTAAGAGGGAGTGTTGATGTTTGTAGCTTGGGCAAGTACTGTTGCACAGGACTAAGTGTCTAGGCATGCAGAAGTCAGAACACCTGCTCAAGTGTGAGCAAGTTGTTAATGTAACTTAGCCTAAGTCTAACTTAGGAAAAAGCACATATTATTATGTTGGCTTATTGAGCTAAAGAAACTTAGGAAAAGTAAAGTAAATGACTTTAGTGAATATGTTTTAATCTCAATCGTTGATCTCAAGTGAGGCGATATTTAATCTTGAATGTCAACCACTTTGGAGATTACGATTAAGATTTAACTCAATGTAAAGTTATTAAAGCAAGGCTAGAGAGATGGGAAAGACACACTACAATAGCACAAGATTGAGAGAGGCTTCTCAGTGAGTGTTAGGTCTGAGGAAGGGCAATAAGCAAATTTGGATCAGCCAAGGAGTGTTGATCAACTGAATCAGAATCGGGGTAGTAAATAATTCCTCAATTGGACCATTATCCCAAGATAGGATCCCAAGTAAGTTTGGATTATTAATTAAAAACTTTGATTGGGTAGAATCTATGTGTCGTTTTGTTTTTAGATTGGTTATTTTATTTTTGCTTCTGCTAATTCAGTTAAGAGCCTAGTAGTGTAAGTTATTCAATAGATCTGCAATCTACTAGGTTAATGATTTAGCGGGTGCTAGGTTTAACGAAATCTAACACACTTGCCCTATGCTTATCAAAACTAAATTTAGATGAATCTTTCACTTCTATCTATCTCTAACTCAGTCTACCATGGGACTTAACCTTTTTGGAATCCAATTTTGGATCAAGGGTATAGGACTAGGGATGAGGAACAAGGAGTTTCACCCCATTGGTTAAGGTTTTATTTACATAAGCTTTTCCCAATATCTTATTATAACAGTGGAGGCACTTGGAGGTAGGCATTGAATTTATGACACCAAGAGATGATGACTATGTATCAATGTTCCACCAAGTCCCCTGGAGGTGGGAGCGAGGGGGCAAGGGAGCGCGGGAGCGGCCTATGCAAAAGCTCCCTACCAATTTTCAGGAAACGTGGGGGGGCGTCGGAGTCATAAAAATTATAAAATATAAAAATATATATAATATTATAATATTATATATGATATATCATTGGAAAATTTAATAATAAATATTTATAATGCAATTGTATTTTTCATTTTTGCAAGGAATGTTTATACAATCATCATACACCTACATCATGAAAGATAAATCATAAATGATAAAATTTTAAAATTTTAAATCGATGAATGATGAATCATCTAACTGAAGCAAATTTAAAAGTTAAAAGTTAAAACATACATCATAGATTCATATGTAACTTTGTAACTGTATAATCATTAATGTAACTACTAGCAATGTACAATGAAAATAAAGTTTAAGATATCATATGAGTCATGACATATATGATATTATATCAAGATTCAAAATAAACTTTAAACTGAAGTTTACAACTCAAGTCTGAAACATAAATATTAAAACTTAAAAGCAAATAAGTTTAAAGTTATGTTTGCAACAATGAAACATAAAACATAAAACATAACTTCTTCCACCTGCCTTCCATTTTATGTTAAGGGTTGGGCTATACAAGTGCGCATGATACAATGATACAATGAAAACAAATGAAACCTAAAAATTAATTTAATTAAACAATCGATTATTAAAATATATATATATATATATATATATATATATATATATATATATATATATATATATTCTTTTTCTTTTTTTTAATTGTGGGCCCCACACGCCCCCTCACGCTCCCTTCACGCTCCCTCACGCTCCTGAAAGCACCCTCGACCCCGTCCCCTCACGCTCCCTAAAGCACCCTCGACCCCTCAATCTGAGGAAACGTCCCCCTTAATTTTTTGATTTTTGGGAGCATCGGAAAACGTCCCCTGGAAGTCCCCAAGACCCCGGAGCACGAGGGGGCGAGGATTCTAGACCCCTAGGTGGGGGGGCGAGTCCCCATGTAACACTGCTATGTATGTATATAGATGCAAGCCCATCCTCACATTCTCCTTAAGGAAAACACAATTGACTAGGTTCCCTTATCACAGACTTTACCTAACATCTTGAGGTAGTTATGAGGGGGGGGCGTGGGTGTTAGGGCTTCAACTTATGACCCAAGGAGGTGTTGCCTTGCTTGTAAAAATTACAAACTCAAGCCCACCCCCATGTTTGCCTTAAGATCCTTAAGGTGAACACAATCGATTAGTTTCCACTCCCACGAGCTTTACCATGCTCCTTGAGATAGGCATAGGGGAGGCACAGCTTGAACTTATGACATTGGTAGGTGATGACCCACATGTAGATATTATAGACCCAAGCCCACCCCGTGTTCTTCTTTAAGGCCCAACAAAATTTTTGTCAATTGGGTTGTCGTTTAGCGGTAAATTAGTGGAGGTTTACCACAACTAGCCCATGTTCAATTCTTAATGCAACCTCTTGAAGCCCTACCTAAGAATCTATGAAGTGACACTCCAAGGGTCTAGACCCCACTTCCACCAAAAGATGAGGTTATCATTAAAAATTAAAAAACATCTCCCTGTAAAAGGTCAATAATCTATGTTTCCGTTCTATAGATTATTATTTAAGAAACTCAAACACACAAATCAACAGCATCACATCTAGCTATCTAAACTAGTCTTAATAGCGAGGAAAATATTTCATGTGCTTGCAGAAATTTGAAGGTATTATACTTGATTCCTAGCTAAGAAGATTAAAAGACGGCTTACAGCCATTTTGACTCTTGAAGATTATATATCAGCATGTCAGTACACAGAGGACACAAGTTTCCTTTGATTACACTTGAAAATCATATCTAGATCTGCATTAGCATTTTATGGATTCATGGATTCATCTCAAATGGAATGGACCAATGAGCTGACACTTGTTGGGTTAGGGCCCACCCTCTCTTCAAGGGATGCAAAGATAAATTCTGAGTGAAATCATGAGTGGATAGACCATGAAGATTGAAAATTTGTGAGTGGCCAAGAGTTGATCTTTCTAGCCACATTGAGAATGTGGATGCCATGGAGTTATGCTCGAGCTTTGAGCATCATCAACTCAAAATAAAAGAAATCATAAACTTTCGACAAGGTGTCCAAAATTTTCGACAATGACATGACCACAATGTCTTATTTAGTTGATTCATGTATTTCTTTGATGTGGCAGATTCATGTATCTCTTTAATGTGGCACAGACCAATTAGCAGTGTTCCACTTGTAAGAATTCAAGATGGATGCTAGAGTGAGACATAAAGAATTTACAGTGGCCAACAGGCTCTGGGGATTTATTTCTGAATTTTGAGAAGCTCATAATTTAAGCGATTTTTAACTGTTATTTTATACTCTTGCTAATCGCAAATAAATTAATTATATCTTCATGCGAAAAAATTTCATGTCCGTGCAGTGCTAATTTGGAGCTCAACTAAAAGAGATGAAACCCTTCAATTTTTTGTAGTTGAGAAAGAAGGTCATTTGCATAAAGTTGTACACTTTTATTAAAGTGATTTTCACTTCCATGGCGTTACAAAAGGATCGACATGGTATTGCCTTAGTCATTATTGACTGAGATATAAATCATCTTTTACAGTAAGGAAACTGCCAAGTTTTTCACTTTGCAGAGACTTATCACTGGATAAGATCATCACCGTTTCAAGACACTCGGGAGTTGAAAAACTGTGTTATTACTTAATAGATGCAATTTAAACAATAACCAAATTCAAGGTACTTGATCGGGTGAAAAGAAGCTTAATTAATAAAGCATAAAAATGCAAAAGTAGTGAAGATAGGATATGTGGGCAAATGAACAATTACCTTTTATCAAAGGGAGTGAATGGAATCTCAAAGAATTAACATTGGCGTTAGCTTCAGTATCAATCCAAATTACAATTTCCCCGAAACAGCAACATGGGAATTAGTGCCAAAAGAATTGTTAGTTCCATCTAAACTATGAAACGTCTCGAATAACCAAGCATTGAATTAGCCATGCCAAGCAATGTACAAGAAAACAAAATACCTTTTAACTACAGGAAAAAGTCCAGCATGTTCAATTGAGCACAAAGAAAGGATTTACAACACCAGAGTTCTAAAACTCACAGAAATTGCAAATACATAATATTTCATGCACCTGAAATGCTGAACCAACCAATACAAGAGGAGGGATCCTTTGCTCTTTGAAACTTTCTTTTCAAAATATCTAAAGACGTCAACCCCATCAAATTATCTGACAAGTTCATCAGCACTCCCTCTAAAGCCAGCGATTCCCACTGCATTATTTTACTATGGTTGAAACTTATGTCTCAGAAGGGATCTAAATTGTCAGATACATTGCTTTCTCCAATAAAAATCACACAGAACGCATTGCCTTGGCGTTATACCACAACATGTCTATGTATACACAAAATGCTTCTGTAGGAACCTGGAAAGAAAATTTGAACAGAAACCCATCTAATTTTGCATGAAGACAGCACCAGAAGGCATCAGAGCTTGAAAGAGAATCAAAACAGGCCTATAATCTTAGGACATCAAACTCCATCGTAGGTATTTCAAAAAGAGTTTGGCTAAAGCGGGCTAAATTTGAGAAGGTGGGGGGAGGGGCACTTTTCTCTACTCTTCAAGCTCTTGGTCTTCATAGGCAAGCCTTCACCATTCTGATTTCCTTGGCACAAGTTCAATAACCCCTCATCGGGAAATGCATTGAAATCCACTGCAGACGCCTAGCCAAACCCCAAATAGAATTGTGCAAACTACCACATCTATAATCAACACCAGCCTGACATTACGCCACCACATTCTCTGAGCAAGCTGCTGCCCTTTATTCCTGAAGCTAGCACTCTTCTGTAATGACAACCCACCTGGGCAGTTACCATCGACAATTACCTCGAGCCCATTACTCGTATCCAATGCCTTGCTGCCATTCTCCCGGATAATATCCATAACCTCAGTGGCCTGATCCTTCTTTTTCTTCTTTCCATGGCCCAACAGGGGCTCGTGATTCAAATCCTGAATTTGGGCATTATCATACACAGGTAGAGAATCTTTGGGAGAATTAAATACCTGGACTGGATGCGTTTTAGCAGGTTGGGATTTCGATTCTTCCTCCATCAAGCGATCCTTTTCTATTTGAGGAACACCCACAAGAGGAGCCACAAGGCGCTTGTAAACAGGACCGAATTCTTTATCAAAACAGCACGAACTGAGCCCTTCACAACCTCTCTTCTTTAACAATTTCTTGAACTCATCTCTGACATGCTCGAGAAATACAAAAACCTGCGGTTTCCCGAGCGCTTCGTCCACTATGGCACAGTAAACAAATGGGCCGTCCATTAGAAAACTGTACATTTTTCTTCTTGTGGTATGCGTGAATCGGCTGTGTAAAGGCGGAACCCTCTCTAAACATTGCGCTGCTACTTCCTCCAGCTCTGCATCGCCTTCGCTGTGCTCTGCCAGAATCATGGCAGCCTTGGAAACGCATGAAAAGTACACCAAATTTAGCACAGACTGGTACGCCATCAGATTTAGCAGGATCCACAACCTTGGACGATTACAGACTGGTGGATCTGAAATGGGTGTTCCGTTCGATCCTTAGAAGAAAAATTGTATTCAGCACTGAAGATTTTGCAGTCGGGGTTTGTTACATCACCAAAATGGGTGTTCTGTTCGATCCGTCAAAAAAAATTGTATGCAGCGCTGCAGATTTTGCAGTTTGGGGTTTGTTACATCACCACCACGAATCTGAAAAGATCATTTCAATTCAAACTCGTGGGCTCTGCAGTCGATGTTTATCTGAAATTTTGATGAATAAATTCGACGAAATAACGTACGATCTCCATCCATACGAAGTGGGCTGCCAACATTATAAGGCCTTCAGAGCTGCCCATCTATTTCGTGCAATTAAAATATCCATTTTCTGACATTTCCTGTCGGCGATATTGGGGATCCATCCATTAAATTTGAAAAAAAAAATCAGTGGCAAAAGCGATATATGATATTTTATTGGGATTTATTTTGACGATGTACCGTGGAAACTGTAAATTTTTGAAAGGTCTTCAGTTTTTGGAACACAATGCGGGGCCTGCTCGGAAATATTGACAAAGCTATGATAATTGCGAGATCTGTTGAACTTTAGCCATCCCATCACAATCCTCCCAAGGCGCCATCCTCCCCAATTTGCAGGTTGGTTGGGCCTTGGAAAGTTTAAAGGCATAACTGGTGATCACGGATCAATACCTCCTAAAGGCCTTGCCTGGTTGTCAGGTTTCTAAATTATCCTTAAAAACGTGTGCCTCACCAACGCAAGTTTATTCTCTTATTTTAGAAGTTCTGATGTAACGAAATCAAGTCAACACGGCATTGTGGATCTCACAAAAATGAAGAAATAGCAGAAATGGTGATAAATACCATGTCCATATATAGGGAAGGTCGTGTCGTAAGTGGCCCAAGTTTTAGCAGAGAAATTAATGCCACATAGGAGAAGGTTAGCTCGTGGAAAGGAGAAACGAAGGGATTAGTGATAGTGCCATGTGAGGAAATCTGATGCATAAGAGTAAAGAGATTGCACAAAAACCACAAGTGAAAGGATAACGATACTGTCATGTGAGAAAAAATTATGGTCTTGATGGAGATGGAGAGCACTAGTGAAAGGGTGAAAGGTGGTGACATGGGAGAAACTCAATCTTTCTATAAATGATGGTGGTCGTGATAGAGAGCACTAGTGAAATGGTGGTGATTTGAGAAAGTTAGGCCGTCAATATATTTAATATGGGAAAATGAATTTCAAATTGAACCAGATATAAGTGAAAAGATATTATTAGGAGAGAAATGTATTACAAGAAAATTAAAATTATAATAACACAGTGTTATGGGAAAAATTCATATTTAGAAAATATAGGTTAAAGAAGTGAAGGGATGCACCATGTGAGACATATAGAGGAAGAATATGATAGAATGGTCAAATATTAGTCGATTCTATAATATTTAATAGTCAATTCTTAATACTTTGGTAATTTGTTAAATTTTAATCTTCTCGCAAATAAATAGGCTTAGAACTAATAATGAGAAGTGAGGAAGCTTTGATGGGTAGTCCAGTAGTTTGAAGCCCCCCCTACCAAGTCATTGGCCCTTTGTCATGAGGCGCAAGTTCAATTCTCCTAGGGTCCATCAAGTTCAAGTTTCTTGCGGTAGAGTCGACTAGGCAAGCGTTAGGCATGTCTAAAAGTGTTACGCATACTATATATATACAGAGAGAGAGAGAGAGAGAGAGAGAGAGGAGTTTTGACACCATTAGCAAGATTATATTCACATAATCTTTGTCAAGTAACTTGCAATAATCATTAAGACACTAGAAGGTAGGCATTGAACTGATAACGTCAAGCATGATGATTCGTGTGTATACATCACAAACCCATAGCCATACTCACATTCTCCTTAAGGCAAACCACCATGGACCAAGTTCCCTTCCCACTAGCATTCCTTGATACAAGGTAATTGTGGTAGATGTAGGGCTTGATTTTTTGCACCGTGAGGTGATATCCTTTGTGTAGATATCACAAACTCATGCTTACCTCCACATTAATGTTAAGGTAGAACACATTGACCTTGTTCCATTTCCATGATTTTCACCTTACACCTTGATATAGTGATAGGGAAGATAAGGCTAAAACTTGTGACATTTAGAGATGTTGACTCACATGTACATATTATGCACTGAATCCAGCCACTTGTTCTCCTTAAGGCCCATCAAAAAATTGGTTAGTTGGATTGTGGTTTAAGGATAAACTAGTGGAGGTTTACCACAACTCGCTCATATCTGATTCTTAATACACTTTATTTGGATTCTATTGTAGAATGCCCCAAGTAACAAGACAACATTGATTCCACCCCAATCCATAGAAAAAAAAAAAAGATAAATGTTAATAAAAACATCTCTTTGTAAAAAGTATGGTCAATAATCTTTGTATCCCTCATCTAGATTATTACCTCAAAGGACTCAAATGTGTAAATCAACAATATCATAATAAGATATCTCCAAATATTATTGACTAGTAAGAGAATAACATATTTCATAAGTTTCTAAAAGGAAATATAAATAGTAACCTTGATTCTTTGAGAACCAAACTAACGCAATACTTTTAACTTACAACCATTTTGATAATGGAAAAATATATTTTATCATATAAACAAAAGGATAAAGATTAACAGTTGACATTTGACATTTTTAATCTAATGTGCCCTATTTAAACAATCAATCTAATTATTATTATTATGTATAAACACAATATAAATTTAAAATATAAAGAGGTTTATGAACACTATAAAAAAGAGGTATGGTAAATAAATAAAAATAAAAATAAACTGAAGGTATGGTAAATAAATAAAACCTCTTTATAAAAATATAAATAAACTAAAGGTATGGTAAATAAATAAAACCTCTTTTTATATTTACTCCATAAACCTCTTTATGTTTACAAAAACACAAAAAAAGAGGTTTTATTTAGGTGAAGCCTATGGGCTAAATGTCATATTTATAAAAGAAGTATTGTAAATAAATAAATATAAAAAAGGTATAAAGAGGTATGATAAATAAATAAAAATATATCAAATAGGATTAGAAATCAACATCTAATTATATACCATGTCTACTAGTCAAATACCATGGTAAATAAAAGAGGTATGGTAAATCAATAAATTATAAATAAACCAGAGGTATGGTAAATAAATAAAACCTCTTTAAAATTTACTCCATAATCCTCTTTATCTTTACTAACACTCAAAAAAGAGGTCACAAGGGAGAGATGGAGATAAAGTGGAGAGGGGAGAGAAGGAATGAAGAGAGAGAGAGGGAGAGGAGTGAGAGAGGTAGAGAAGGGTAAGAGAGGGAGAGGGAGACACAATGATGGAAGGGGGAGATAGAGAAGGAGAGTTGGAGGGAGATAGTGAGAGGATTGGAGGGTAGAGAGAGAGAGAGAGAGGAAGGACGAGAGAGAGGGAGGGATAGAGAGATTGAGTTGGAGGGAGAAAGAGGGAGTGAAGAAGAAAGACATAGAGAGTGAGAAGTGGAGAGAGAGGGGGAGTGACAAGGGAGAGAGAGAGAGAGAGAGTGTGTATGTTTAGGCATGAGATAAAGAGACAAAGAAGGAGAGATGGAGAGAAGTGGGGAGAGAAGGAGAGAGAAGGCGAGAGGGAGGGATATAGTAACATAGAGAGAGAGAGAGAGAGAGAGAGAGTGAAAAATGATTGGAGGGCAGAGAGAGAGAGAGTGAAAAAGGATTGGAGGGCAGAGAGAGAGAGAGAGATGGGGGAATAAAGATGGAGGTAGGAGAGAGAGGGAGAGGGAGGAAGGATGAGAGAGAGGAGGAGAGTGATGGGGGAAGCGAGAGGATTGGAGGAGAGAGAGAGAGAGAGAAAGATTTGATTCGTCTTGACACTTGATAGATCCGGAGTTAAGATGGACCTAGGGTCGTTTATCAAGAAGCCCATTACACAAGTAAGATAGATGTATTGCAAATAAGTAACAATAAAATGAAAATATGTTATATGTATAAAAATAAAATTCATATATATACTTTGAATATTTTAAAATAGAAAAACATTCAAATCCTTCTCATTTAAAATTAGCATAGATCTAAATTGAGTACATTTTCAAATTACATAGAAAATTGTGTTCCTATATTTAAATACTCATAAAATATAGAATGGACCAATACATTGATGTGTGTTATGTTAAGGTTTGTCTTCTATTCTATTCTATACATCTGAAGATAGATTAATAGAGTTTTTAATAATCTTATTAAGTTTGCTTATTTAATAAAAAATAATTTGAAACCTTGATTTTATTAAGTTTATTTGGAAAAAAAACTAATAATAATAATAATTTGAAACTTCAATTTGGAAAAAAATTCAAATAATTAAAATTGTTATTAAAAAATTATAAATAAATATATAATGATTAAAAACAAGGTTAATTTAATTTATTTAATTATAATAAAAATGTATAATGAAAATTAATTAATTTATTTAATCATATGAAAAATAAAAAATAAAAATTCATATTAATGAAAATTGATTAATTTATTTAATCATAATAAAAAATTAATAAAAAATTTCAAATTTTATTTTATTAGAGGATATCTCCAAATGTTATGAACTAGTAAGAGAAAAACATATTTCATAGACTTGTTGTATGAAATATAAACGATAATCTTGATTCTTTGACCACAAGACTAAACACTACTTACAACCAATGAAAAAAATAAGGATAAAAACTAATATTTCATTGATTTATCAAAAAGTCGATTCCACAAGTAAGATAGACATGTTATCAATGAGTAACAAGAAAATAAAAATGTATTATATATAATAAAAAATAATAATAATTCATAAGTATAATTTGAATAAATATTTGGATTTTTTTATTTATAATTAACATAGATCTAGATTAAATGTATTTTCAAATTACAAAAAAAATTGTGTTATTATATTTAAATATTGATATAGAATGGATTATTGATATGTGTTATGTTAGGGTTGGCTTTGATTAATGAGTGTTTTATATTTTTCTTTTTATTTTTAACAATGGTATTAAGTTTTAAATAATTAAAATCTGTAAATAACTAATACATGAATCTTGTATTTACATGACATGGGATTGATTTTCTCAATTATCTCTATAACTTTTAGATGAGGATTGGGTAGGTGGGACACCCATAGGGTTTTGAACTAGTGACAATTATGCAAAGGAATGCCTTAACAGTGCACCCATTCACCGACTATTCTATGTCTTGTGGGCTAACATCCATTTTATTATTTATCAACATGTTAAAATGAAAAATGTGTGCTTGTCCATATGGGTGTAAACCAATTGGCGATAGAGTGTATTGTTAAGGCACTGCTTACGACATTGTTGATTCAAACCTCTCCTATCCTATATGTCATGCTTAGGGGTGTGTGGTGCACCTAGAGGTTACAGTTGTAGTAGTGAGAATCAACATTATATTACATGAGTATGAGTCGTTTCCCATTCAAATATTCATGAATACTCAAAATATGCGAATGCAATTTAGAAAGAAAAAAAAAATCAATTCTTAAAACAAAGAGAATTGAATACAAGACATAACTTCATAAACGAGTGGAGAAACCTGAACTAATAATATATACAAATATATACTAGGGAGGTTGGAGCAGGAGGGGTTATTTTTTGTGTCAATGAAGAAAGACAAATCTAGTATGCTTGGGATCTAGGAACTTCAACCAATAATCAGACTAAATATCTAGTGTTATGGCAAGGATTATACTTAGCAATTTCAAGGGAAATTCGTCATCTTTCTATATTCAGTGACTCGATGATTGTAATGCAGCGAGTGGTCAATCTAAACGAGAACCTAGAGCAAATTCAATCCCCATTCTACATAGGATAAGCCTTCAAATTGCTAACTTTGGTAATGTTGAATTTTATCATATTAAAAGAAACCTTAACCGAGTGGCAGATTCGTTAGCAAACAAAGGTGGCACATTAAATCAAGGAGAAATGGTCTTGGATGAGGGAAGTCCCATTCATAAACCCTTTGCATGACAAACATGAGCAGAGTTCGTAGTTGAAGTCACAATTCGAATTAAGGTATGGGACATATGTTGTCCCAATGTCAAAGCATACGCAGATGTATTGATATATACCCTCACATCCTTAATGTTTCGGCTGCCCGTCTTATATGCAGAGAATTGGATTTGTGTTCTCATATGGAGTTCCCACGTACTTCAAGATATGCCATTGAACATATGTATGATTATTCTAAATGGTAATAAATTCGAGTGGAGGTGTAGAATTAGCAACTTCGTAATTGATATTCAAGAAACACACTTGAGCTTGCAAACATTAATGGATCCAGGCACAATTTGTAGGAAGAGAATTATGGTTTTGGATTTCTATGCTTGACTCTACATGGAAGCAATACGACATTGAAGGCAAAGGGAGGACAATTGATTTGGGGAAGGCAACATTGTGTGGTTATAAGAGGAGGAGGTATGATCCCATTATAGCAAAGTGGCATGTTTGGTTTTCATTCCATTTGGGTGATTCGAAGGCAATGTCATGGCCTTTCTAATGGAGAATCGCCGTAGTTCCGAGAGAGAGAACAATAATTTCTATTTAATCTAATTGTTGGCTTCCATGGGGTTTATTATTAGAAGATACAGTCCATTATGTAAAAATACTGCATTAATATAAATCTTATAATTGTTTCTTTTAATATATATACACATACACATAAGTAAATATTTTACATTAAATTCAATTATAAATTTATAAAGAAATATGAAAAACATAGTTTTTTAATATTTAAAATTAAAAAATCTCTTTTTTTTTTAATAAGAAACTGTTCATATTTTTAGAATTTGGCTTCTGTGATCCATCGTACAAATTTATAGAATTCTTTCGGTAATAGTCACATGCAAATGAACATTGTCGACACGTTTCGAACCAACCAGTGTGGTTCATCATCAGAACCATATTGGTTGACGTGTCGACAATATTTATTTGCATGTGATTATAACCAAAAGAATTCTATAAAATATTCATATGTTACAATTAACATTATTGTGCCGAGAGACGCTCTCCAACCTAGTACGGTAGAGATGTTATAATTTATGGTCTTGTTTAACATTTTGACTAAGTCAAATTACATAAAAATAATAAAAAATAAAAATAAAAACAAAATAATGCAATGTAATGTAAACATTTTAACTCGATCAAAATAAAATAAAATAAATAAAAATGACTCATGGTATTCATGTGGAATATAGCCTATTAAAAGGAGGAAATTAAACCAACCTAAATCTATTTTAACTCTGGATCTACCAATGGCCAGGAGAGATCAGATCTCTTGAAATGCAAAACTTCATTTAGATTAAAAAGAGATTTGATCCCTCTCCACATTTGGTAGATCTATAATTAAAATAAATCTAAACTTATTTAAAATAAAATCTCAATTATATTCGAAAAATTTATATAAAAGTATTTACTATTTATTATTCAAAATTTGAATTTAAGAAAAAATAATTTATAATTCATCACCAAAAACAAAAATTAGATAATAATAATAACGACGCTAATCTCTTCAAAGATATCTTTAAAAAAAATTATTCACGCATATTTTAAAAGCATAACTCATTTTATATAATTTATGCTCCTCACGAAAATCATAAATGACTTGCACGATAAATTTCAACCATAAATTTTAAATTGCATGTTATAAGCCGCCCCTGGAAAAATAAAATTTAAACACCGTGTGGCATGAACATTAACGGTAAGGTAGAATAATAATTAAAAAAATAAAATGTAAATTTATAAAGGACAAATATAATCATTGATAGCCTTGTGAAGCGTAGTGTTTATTGTGTAGCTATGGGTATTACAATGGGTGGTATAGGTTGTCGAATTTGAATGGTTTCTAATTCAATGGTTTGTATTCTACCCACCATAACATTTAATAGTGTATAGTTAAATGGATACATACAACTTATGCAAATCATCTGCCTTCTAACATTTTGCATCCATATACCATTTAGGAATTAACTATTAATTTAATACTTTGCATCCATATACCATTTAGGAATTAACTATTAATTTAATACTTAATTTATATTGTGATTAATGGTAATGGTTAAAATAATTTTATTTTTATTTTATTTTTTATTTTTTGTGTGCGTTATTGTTATTGATCTAGACAATGCCACCTTTACTGTGCGCTTCACCTTGTCGCAGCTCTCATGGACGCTGATGGGGTGCCGACCCTCCTCCCCCCAGCCAGATCTTGCAACCTTCAAGAAACTCGTAGCTGGATCCTCCAAAAGACCTCTCATAGAGACTCAACAGAAGTTTGTAAAAAAAATAGATTGCATTCCCTCAGTAGAGTTGCCAGTGGATGAAACATGCAGATCGGCCTCAAATTTGGCAAACAGAGGCCTCATTGGACAGTTTACAGGCCTCTGGCCCTCCCCCAAAGCTGTGGAGGCGTGGGTTCAGAGAAATTGGACATCGCTTATCTCCAATGGAATCAAGAGCCACTTTGTAGGGAAAGGATTCTTTGTTTTCATATTCGAAAATGTAGAAGATAAAAACCTCATCTTCAGAAACGACCCATACTTCATGGGACCTCAAGGATTATATCTGAATAAATGGACTCCTGACTTCGACCCAGCTCAAGATGTGCCATCTTCCACTGCACTGCTGGAACCAGAAATCCCTGCAAACCATCGGCAACACGCTCGAAAAGTATATAGATCAAGCAATGAGAAAAGATCAGTACTCCTGTGCATGGATCTGTGTGGAGGTGGATTTGGAAGTAGGGTTACCGGAAGTAATAAATCTAACCATCACAGACTGGACACACATCCAGGAACTAGATTATGAACAACTTCCATTCAAGTGTTGACACTGCCATGGATATGGGCACTTCGCAAGGCACTGTAAAAAAAAAAGATTTCGGAAGAAAGTGAAAATGGGAAAATAGATCAATGGACTAAAGTGCAGAAAGCAGGGACAGCAAAACCCCGAGGTAAAGGTCCAATAAAAGATAACAAAACCACGCATGTTGGACAAGATCAAGGAGAAGGGATCAACAACCCTACGCAGACAATAGGAAACCAAACCTCGGAGATCGCAAAAGAAGTAGCAGCAACATAAAAAAATGAAGAAAACAATGAGCAATTGAAGCCCCCTTCCAATGGAAAAGAAATTGAGGAACAAGGGCATAAAGCAACAATCCTTGAAGTCTCCTCCTCCCCCTCATATGCAGATATAGCCAGGAAAAAAATCATTGCCTCGCCAAGCTCCTTGGAGGATGAGATCCTTGAAAGACCTGCCAAAAGAGCAGGTAGAAAGTCCCGTAAAGAAGCGAGGGAGGAAGAAGCAGAAAGACAAAAGACCCAAGGAAGCCAACCTCCAATAGAACTGTCAATCGGAAGGAGCACCAGAACAAGGCCTTTAAAGGGAGGAGCTCCTACCACCCCCAATAGTAAGTAATGTGAATCGTCTCTTGGAACTGCAAAGGATTGGGAAACCCGCCAAAAATCGAAGCGGTCAAGGACCTAATGAAAAGGGAACCAACAGATATCCTCATGCTCCAAGAGACAAAAATCGAAGGGGAAGCCCTTTTAGAGATCAGGAAAAAGAAATGGCAGAAGAATGCAGGGAAAGCAGTAAGTGAAAGGGGATCCTCAGGAGGAATAGCCACCCTCTGGAAGGAAGATCAGTTCAGGCTAGTCAGATCCTTCAACACCCAGCACTGGAGCTACACCGAACTGAAACACATAGTAAGTAAGTTAACCTTTGCTCTCTTCAATTTATATGTCCCAGTGATGTATGCAGAAAAGAAAGAGTGTTGGCAATCATTAAACGAATTCCTTGAAATGAACTCCCCAAACAATATTATCATTGTTGGAGATCTAAATATAGTGATGAATGTAAAAGAAAAAAGAGGGGGAAGAAGCAGTAAAGACCAAATGATACATGTGGTAGAAGATATAATGCTGCAGTGGGATTTAATGGACTTTAAACCAAAGAAAGGGTTATATACTTGGACCAACAATAGGACAGGGGATGATCACATCTCGGCCAGACTGGATAGGTTTTTAGTGCAAAGCAATATGTTGATGGAAAGAAGGCTCATTTCCTCAACCATTCTCCTCAAACTCACCTCAGACCACAAACCCATCCTTCGCTCGTTGGAAGAGGAAGAAAATTTGGGCCCCATCCCTTTCAGATTCAGTCCCTTATGGTGTGAAAAAAGTGGATTTACTGAGACAGTCCGAACGGCCTGGTCCACCACTGTCAGTGGCTCCCCTAGCTATGTTTGGGAACAAAGGCTAAAACATACAAAAAAGGCTCTTAAGGAATGGAGCAAACTACCAGCAATCACTCCTAACAGTCAAAGAAATGAAGCAGTGCAGCAATTGGGAAACCTTCAAAGAGAAATGGACATCATAGACATATCAAAAACATAATTGGACAAAGAGCAAGTAGCTCAATGTAATTCCTTTCGAGCCTTCCGGAATGAAGAAGAATATTGGAGGCTAAAGTCCCACAGCCTCTGGCTTGAATCCGGTGATAGGAATGCTTCCTTCTTTCATCGCCAATACAAAGCCTACCTTTCTCGCAACCACATCTCGGAGATTACAACCTCAGAAGGGATACTCTGCAAAGGTATAGACCAAATTAAAGAAGTTGTTGCCTCCCACTTCCAAATTCTCTACAACAAAGGAATTGATGGCAGCGATGAGGACAACACTGGAATTCTTAACAATATCCCCTCCTTGGTTAACAAGGAGGACAACTCAGCTCTCACGATTCAAATCAAAGAGGAAGACATGTGCAAAATTATCTGGTCCATGGAACCAGATAAAGCTCTGGGGCCGGATGGGTTTACTACCACTTTTATAGGATATGTTGGGAGATAATTAAATCAGATCTGGTTAGGATGATCAAAGGATTCCTTCAAAAAGCAAAAATGGGGGGCAACACCAATTCTACTTTCTTAGCTATAATACCGAAAGAATCAAACCCTAGATCCTTTGATAGGTTCAGGCCTATCTCTTTATGCAACGTATCATATAAGATCATTGCAAAGCTCCTTGCCAACAGATTAAAGCCTCTTCTGGGTAGGCTCATTTCCAACTCGCAAGGAGGCTTTGTAAAAGGAAGACACATTCTGGATAACGTAATTCAAGTTCAGGAAACCATGCATTCCAGTAACCTCAGAAAAGAGAAAGGCATGCTGGTCAAGTTGGATATGGCCAACGCCTTCGACAGGGTAAATTTTTTATTTCTCTATAAAGTTCTACAATCCTTCAGATTTTCGCAAGAATTCGTCAATTTAATTAAAGCTTGCACCATCAGACCTTGGATCGTCCCCTTGGTAAATGGGAGGCCAACTAGTTATTTCCAAGCAATGAGGGGGTTGAGGCAAGGATGCCCCCTCTCTCCATTCCTATACATTATCTTGGCAGATACTCTCAAAAAAAAATTGGACAAGGACAAGGAAGAGGGAGCAGCTCCAGGACTGAGAATAACGAAAGAGCTAAACCCAATAAACCACACTCTTTTTGCTGATGACTCCTTCATGTTGGGAGGAGCCTCCTGTAGAATTGCCTCAGCATTCAAAGTCACCCTCTAGGCCTACTGCAGAGTTTCTGGTGCATTGATCAATGACAGGAAGAGTGTTGTTTACAGCTGGAATGTGGAAGAGGCTGAGGTGCAGAAAGTAGCCCGAATTCTGGGATTCAATGGATACTCTAGATGGGATAAGATAAGTTATCTTGGTTTGCCTCTCACACTGGGTATTAACAGGTCTAATTTGTGGGAGGGAGTGCTTAACAAAATCAAAGGAAAAATTGAAGCCTGGGGAGGCCAGTGGCTAACATATGGAGGCAAGTTAACTCTGATTAAATCATTCCTCTTAGCCTACCGATCTACCAAGCTTCATACCTCTTGGCCCCCAAATCAATCACTAGGCAGATAAATAAGCTCATTCGAGATTTCCTGTGGCACAGAGGAAGAGGCAATCAGCGCAAGATGCATCTGATAAAATGGGATATAGTAAAGCGCTCCTTCTGGGAGGGCGGTCTCCAAATCAGAGATCCAGAGCAAGCAAATACCTCACTGGGATGCAAGCTCCTGTGGAAAATGCACAGCGATACCACACACCTTGCTAGTCGCACTCTCAGACACAAATATGTTCCATTTGCGTCATTAAGGAACCTACAAGAAACCAAGAGCAAAAAATGCACACAGTTGTGAAGTTTATGCAAAAAAGGAATTCGGTTCTTCTTCCAGCACCTATACCGCATTCTAGGAAACAATAGAAAAGTAAAATTCTGGATAGATCGAATAATGGGACATGCTCCGCTTGAAACCAACGCCACCCTTGGAGAAATCTATGAGCTGCTAAAGAGCAGAGGCATTAAAACGTTGTCTGACATCTCCGACTGGGACGAAGAATGCAACTGGGCTGCCTGGAAAGTCAATATCGTTCTAGCCCACCTCGTCCATCAGGCATAAAAGCTTAAGCTCGAGCTCAAGGACGCTGCCCCAGTGCACAAAAATGTCGAAGATAAGTGGGGCTGGGGACCCTCTAGAATTTATTCTACGGCCAAAGTATATGCTCTACAGCAAACACAACGTGGAAGCCATCTCCCAGCAAGTCTATGGGCTCAGGTATGGGATAAAATGGCACTGCCAAAAATAAATTTATTTTTTTGGACACTCATGCACAAGAAAATATTGACAGGCGAAAATTTACTGAGAAGAAGCATAGTTGGGCCTCACATATGTGCTCTCTGCAAGCAAGCATTGGAAACCATTGATCATCTATTCGTGGATTATCCCTTTGCCAATAAATTCTGGACACTCACTCTCCATGGCCTCAACATTGCAGTCCCTTCCAAAATATCACTACTTGAACTTTATCAAACATGGAAGGACCGTTACCCTCTTACCCTCAGCAACAAATCTCATTGGGCCCGGGTCTGGATCACCATACCCAAGTATGTATGTTGGAAACTCTGGCTCGCCAGGAATGAACAAATATTTAACAATAATGATTTGATACCCATCAACGTAGTTGCAAAATCAAAAGGCTCATATTCGAAACTTTGAGCTCCCAAGTCCATAAAACTGAATCCTCATTGCATCCTGAAGAAAAAAAATGGTTCAGGACCTATGTTTTTAGACACAGGAATCGGGGCAAAGTAACACCCCATCAAAATGTAGAGTGGAGACTAAGAGACAAGGATGAAATCTTCCAAAGCTGGTGGAGGAAGCAAGAGAAAGCAACGGTCTTCTTTGATGGAGCCTCCAAGGGAAATCCTGGGACTACGGGCGTTGGGGACATGCTATATGCTCCGGATGGGTATACAAGAGAGACCTTCAGCTGGGGTCTAGGACAGAGAACAAATAATCAAGCAGAACTGTTGAGTTTGATTAAAACCTGCCAAATTGCCAAAGAAAGAGGATACAAGGAGCTGTAAGTATTTGGAGATTCAAAAATCCTGATACAAAAGGTACATTTGAAAGGACATCTTAATGATGTTGGGCTAAACAAAAATCTACAAAGGCTAAGATACACCCTTCAAAAATTCACCTCCTTCAAATGTTTTCACATACTAAGAGAATCAAATAAAGAAGTTGATGCCTATGCCAACAAAGGCTGTCTCCTGGCTCAAGAAGAGATTAGTATCAACGATGGACCAACTGTTCAAAGCTGCATACCATTACTGTAATTCATATTGTAAGAAGGATTTGTCAGTAGAATGTACGAAAGGTTGCTCAGGCCTTGGCCCAACCTGATTTTCACTATCAATAAAATAAGTTTGGTTTTATATTAGAGTAGAGATTTTATATTATAAAAGAAGTTTGGTTTTTGGGCTAGAATCTTTACAAAATCCATCATGTTTTAGAGTGACATTGGTTTCATGAGTCTAAAAAATAGAGATCCTATGTTTATGATATTTTTTACGAGCTAGCTGAAATAAGTGTCTATCATAATCTTTATAAAAAACTCCTAATACCAACTTATGTTTTGCAAAACTTCAAGACAAAACAATTTATATGGCATTTGATGTCCTCGCCTTAGCAGCTTCTGCATGTTGCCCAACATCGTTGCCTCTGACCTTTTGCTCCTTGTCTAATGCTCTTTTTGTGCTTTTCTCCGTTGTATCCTCGCTACTCTTTGGCTCTGCCATCCTATCCTTTACTCCAATGTTCATATTTTCCTCCACCTTTGCCAATCTTATTTATATGGTAGTTAACTCAATTTGAATTTCTAATTGAATTTTTCCAAACTTTATCTTCAACAATTCATATTTCTTTTCTAATATTTCTAAGTGTGTTCACTTCACCTTGTCCTCCAAACCGGACCTCTTTGTCAAAGCTTTCATCGTACCTTCCATCGCGTCTAGAAGTCGCTCCAAAAGAAGATTCAACTTCTCTTGCACTTAAGTGAGAGAAATATTATCAATTTCTACCATTAATGCTCCTCAATGCAACTTCACACTTCGTATCACACTGATAATTGTAATTCTCCTCATCTCTCTATCTAGCCCTGACCTCAAAGAGCAAATTCAATCCCTTTGGTGGGCAACACCAAGGAGTATAATTCCACCTTCGTCTTTGAAACAACATCCCTTTGCCTTTAGTTGCATTTCTGCCAAATCCATGGCATTAACATTGTAGATTACCTAGATTGAATGCCATGAGTGACAAACAATGAAGAAGGGGAGAAAATTTAAATCCATTATGGATAAGTGACCGACTGAGTGCTTGCATCCACCAATCTCCAGTTGTTGAGATTTGAGCCTACTTCCACTTGTTTGTTCCTATTACTGCATTGATACATCAATTGTTAATCCCTTTGCCACTAAGGTGCTCCTCCATTGGTCCATAAATGAGCCACCATTCAATCCTAAAAAAGTTCGGCAATAATAATCTTGTTAAGTTGCTTATTGTTTGATCGGATTGGGTTGTCCCCATTTTAATCCTTGAACATTTTCCTCGACTATGAGAGTTGAGAATTTCTTTTTGGCAGAGTGGGTAGTGTTCTGTATTTTTATTGGTATAGGTGGGTAAGTTGTTGTGCGTTGATCCTTTTCCATCATTCCTTGTTCCAATGAAGTTCCTTTGTTTTCCAAAGAATCAACTTCTAAATTTAGGTGCCTCGATACATGATAAAAAATGTATATTCAAAATGTTGAATTTGCGAAACAATCCTTTGAAGAATGGGAGGAAGAGTGGTATTATATTTTCTCATGCCTTTTCGAACCTATCGAATCACAAGCATTAAGTCACCAAACACCAATATCTTGGGGGTTCTGCTCGATATTGCTAGTTGTAGTCCTTTCCACATCGCTAAGTATTCAGCTTGGTTATCGGTCGAGATGCCCTATCCCCGGGCAAATTGAATCTCTTTTTGTTCATCGGGGCGAAAGATTACCCCTCCTGCATGTGTCACCCCTGAAATACACTTTCATCTTTGGCACGAGGGAAAAATTCCATTTAAAAAAAATATTTTAGGCTTTATACATAGATTTAATGTTTATATATTACACAGATTACATAATTTTTTTCTAAAATTACACACAGGTTTTATAATTTATTGATGACTAGCAATGATGTTAGGTTTCTTATGGATACTAATGGCATGTTAAAATTGTCTTTTGATTTTGAAGTATGACCTAAAACTACATTGACTAAGAGCTCATTTTCCTTAGACATAAAAAAACAAGTTAATAACTCAAAACCCATAGTCATATAGTGGGAGTGGAAGTTTGACCCCTTATGGACCTCTGACGAGTTACTTCAAAGTGGTCAAGCTTTGTCTATGTACAATGATGTACATCAAGGACTTGAGATTATATCAACAAAAATGTTTGATAAATAAGGTATATCCACAAATGTTGAACACCTTAAGGCAATCACTCACACAAACATATCAAAAATTAGTTCATCAATGTATACATACTTAAAATCCTCAAAGAGGGAAAGAGTCCATGGCCTTTAACCACAAATGAGAATAAGCATCACTACTTGATCGATTAAGGCAAACATAGAAGGTTGTAGCAATGAGGTTCAAGGCTAGAAGATGTTTCCCAATCATTGAGCAGAGTAGTGAACCATATGTTATATACATTTCTTGTTTGTACTCAAAACTCTGTAATTATAAAATTTGTATTGATTTATAAATTATTGATAAGAATCATGATGTTATAATGAACCTTGTGATGGTCAACTTATAACATTGATTGGTCACAAGGTGAAGGGTTATATGCCTTTGATTTTTCATTTACTAATTAACTAATTATCATTTATTATTATTATGTTTATAACACCATCCTAAGTTATCTTTATGGGAGATTGAGATGCGTTGGGTGCACAAGGCAGACATTAGAGTAATTTTGAGGTCTAAAATAATAGTGGAAATAATAAAATAATATTAGATTACATCATAAAATTTTAGAGAGAAAAAAATAAAAAACTACTTTTTCAACTCGTATTTTCAACTTATCCCCCTATGGGTTTACTAAAATTTCGAGCGGGAACACTTGTTGGATGCAGAATTTGATTCCTCACCCAAGGAATACCCATGTTGCATACTTTTGATGGACCTCTCTACAAGAAAAAAATGAGAAATACATGAAAAGTGTGATTGAAATCACATTTTTTCATGTATTTCTCATTTTTCATGTAGCATGGTCCATCAAAAGTATGCAACACGGGTACTCCTTGGACAAGGAATTAAATTTTGCATCCAACGAGTACTCCCTCTTGAAATTTGAGTAAAACCTTAGGGAGATAAATTGAAAATACGAGTTTAAAAAGCATTTCTATTATTTTTATTATTTTACTTGTTTACTCCAAAAATGGTGAATCATCCCCCATGGTTGACATTGTCATCTTGAATTCTATTGGTTCTTATAAAGTTGATTTTGGTTGTACATTTTTCTTAGGAGGCCCATTTTAGACCTCAAAATTTATCTAATGCGAGTTCAAGGGGTTGAGCATTCCAAAATTGTGGATAAATTCCTTATTGGGTCCACTTTCCACATGGAGTGCATAGGAAGGCATCTTATAAGAAGGAAAAGAAAATAAATTATTCATTATATAATAAGACACCTCATTTGTCCAAAATCATCCAAGAAGGTGGAGTCATTCATACAATGGTGAACAAGTAGGTTTGTGATTATGATAAGTGTGGGGCTGTGTAGCACCCTCCTCCCATATCTACCCAAGTAACCGACCAACCAAGGTAAACATGTGACAAGAGGCTACTATGATCTGATTCAACCTCCCATGTCACCTTAACGAAGTGGAACCGTCACCACACAACTACACAAACCTTATACACCTATTACAGGACACCCAGGATCCATGATAACCTTCTAGAAGACTAGCCCTACATCAAGTTGACGTTTTCAAGTATCAAACCCCCAGTCGCTCCTTAACAGGGCAACAATGCGACTGAACCTCCCGGTCGCATGCATAAGCCTGCATCGGTGCATTTGTGGGATTTTTCACCCAGTGTTGTACCAACAACTGCAGATTTTAAGGCTAGATTCCAGGGTTGGGGCTAGGCCTCTATCCAGAAATCCTTGTAACTCTCAAAATTCATAAATTACATAAGGGAAATTCTTGCAAACCAAAAAATGACAGTAGGACTAGGCCGAACCATCCCCAACCAGGACTGACGTTTCGTCAAACATGTCACAAAAATGTAATCTACAGGTCCATAATATAAAAATAGGCATAGTACAAGCATGTAATATCAGTTCATATCCACATGATATTGACCTTGTAGATCTGTCAAGGCTACTCTTCCACTTGATTCCTCATAAGACCAGGAACCTCTTCATGCCATTCACCTGCATAAGAAACCATTCCTCCATAAGAATGGTCCTGACAACCTTGTCAGACAGTGACATAGATACATATATACATACATATATATAATCATTAGCATAAAACAATCATGATCTTTTCAGACAACGACATACATACACACATATATACATATAAACATTAGCATTAAACAAACATGATCCATGATGAAGTTGTCATACATGACATACATACAGACATACATGTATACACATATATAAACATTAGCATAATCATGATCAAAACATAATTACCAAATAGCACAAGGTCAAGGTTAAGAGAACGCCCTTTATCCATGCACAACATTGAGAACAACAATTCCCAACATAGCTAAGGAATCTAATGCCTCGAATCCATTTGCTTTACCTTTTCTATTGCCTTTCTCATGTTTTTAATGTCATCATCCATCTATCCCAATGGACCCAGTGAACTCAATAGACTGTCATACTCTTACCTTTAGCTGCCCTTATACATGCACCGGGCTTCATCTGAGTCATACATTACCTATCAGGTTCCATTCATCTCTCTTTGAGCCCCATCAAATTTCCTTTTTCCCAACCAATTCCCAAGACTCTCAAACAAAAGGGAAGAAAAATAAACAAACAAGAATAAAACCATGAAAACCAATAGTAATATGAAACCACAAACAAAGTGGAAATACCATGCATTAGACATAAACATGGTTGCAATCAAGCACAACAAATCACAAGAGACCAAATACACAAGACTAACAAAAAACACCATGACTCAATCCCCATGGTTCCCAGTGCTTCTAAAGGAAATATGAACCTAAATCTTCTTCAAGATTCCATGGCAGTCTCTTTTGCCATGCAATCCCCTGCATCATACTGTTAGTGCATAGAAAATATAACAATATACCATGTATGTTACATTTTTGTGCTAATCACGTTGCCTTGTAACTGAACACACATGTCAGCCACATGTTCTAAATATCAAGACAACATATCTATTAATTTGGAATCAATGTTTACGAAGTATAAAAAGCTTTTCATAATCAAAAATCAACTTACAGTCATAAGTCATAATACATACTGTTACAACTATCACTTACTTACACTCAATTACATAACAATTGTCTCAACACATATGTGTTAGTACAACCATCTTAAAACAAGATCATTTCTTCATGCAATCTTACTAAGACATACTCATATCATGCAATTAATCAAACATTCATACAAACTATAAATGTACCATGTTAGATAAATCAACTAGATGACATAATAGGCACCAACACTCAACACCAGATAGATGACATAATCAAACAGTTAAGCACCAAGTACACGACATAATAAAGATCATACCTTAATGTATCTCAAGGGGGGCTATCTTGTCTGCATAATCAATCTATATTAGCATTATATAAATCCACAACATATCAACTCAAACATAAATAAGGTCATGATTTCCATAACAGTAACTAGCATCAACTAGACGACATAATAGACACCAACACTCAACACCAGATAGATGACATAATCAAACAGTTAAACACCAAGTACACGACATAATAAAGCTCATACCTTAATGTATCTCAAGGGAGGCTATCTTGTCTGCATAATCAATCTAGATTAGCATGATATAAATACACAACATATCAACTCAAACATAAATAAGGTCATGATGTCCGTAACAGTAACTAGCTTACTTACACTCAATTACATAACAATTGTCTCAACACATGTGTGTTAGTACAACCATCTTAAAACAAGATCATTTCTTCATGAAATATTACAAAGACATACTCATATGATGTAATTAATCAAACATTCAAACAAACTATAAATGTACCATGTTAGATAAATCAACTAGACGACATAATAGACACCAACACTCAACACCAGATAGATGACATAATTAAACAGTTAAGCACCGAGTATGACATAAGAAAGCTCATACCTTAATGTATCTCAAGGGAGGATATCTTGTCTGCACAATCAATCTAGATTAGCACGATATAAATCCACAACATATCAACTCAAACATAAATAAGGTCATGATGTCCATAACAGTAACTAGCTAACATGTTCACATGATAAAATCATAAACAATTGTCATTCATGCATAACAATAAAATATGCACAGTCAATATAGTTTAGCACAAAACACTATCATAATTAGGTTGACTCATACCTGAATATTGTAACCATAACCATTTGCATAGGCCAATATAGATGAACACGATACATATAACATCACGATCTTAATACAATAACCCTTGTTGGTTTTATGGGGCCTAGACCTAGGTTCAAAGTGATTGCGGAGTCCAACAAAACCAACTATTACCGACCCTTTCGGTAATGACCTGCTTGCGTAGATCGAAGTCTCACCTGAGGCAATATAGGGGGATGCTAGAACTAGGTTTCTGCACCCAGAGGGATAGATGATCATGACTTTAGGGATTTTCCTTCTTTACAGATCTTTGCAGGTCATATATATCAATAATATAGGTGTTGTTCAACACATCAGTTGAAATTACTAACATACTGCATGATCTTACTTATTCATGCATTAAACACAATAAATAACCATAAACAAGACCGCGCTATTCAATTATAGATCAAAACCCTTAATCAACACAAATATTCATAAATAATGAGTAAAAGAAAAACACATCAATGTGACTCAGATCTATCCAACAATTATTTCATTAATAACCAGATCCTTCTCATACATTCAGTTCCACCCTGCACACACAGCTGTAGGGCCCTGTGCACACAGCTGCAGGGGTCTATGCACACAACTGTAGACTTCCTAAGGTCTTCGCGCACACAACTACAGGAGCCTTTCCTCTAACCCAAACACAAACTCTGACTCCAAACAATCTTACATCCAAATACATCTCATTAGATCTATCATTTAAGCTTCTTGCCTTGCCTATGACTTCTATCTAGACTCCTTATATAGGTTTGGCATTTACAATACCATGGTCCAAAACCATGGGTGGAGTCCAATGTTCACAAAATAATCCCATCCCATTACATAATAAGGGGATGTGACCCACCCCAAAGCCCCTATGAATCAAATTAGACTCTGCGTTGTGCGTACCGCTCGATATGTGGAGTCTTTTTCTACTAATTTCTTCGAGGAGATCCCATGTCCAACAGGCCCCCAACACAAAACTATGACTCGTCTAGAGTCACAAAGCTGGTGCACTTGCTATCTTCGCTTTGATTCCACTCAAGGCATCCTTCAACAGTGGAACAGCTTTGGCGCACTACTTTTTAAACTCTCTGACTTCCCTGAGTTGTGTCTCTATAACTTTCTTAGTTGCCTTCAAATCGAATCCTCTCTACGTCTTACGCAGTGCCTTTAGCTTCTTTTCCATAGCTTAAGAGAGATGGTTGGCCTAAAATTCCCATGGTTTCAGTATGTCTATAAGTAGCTTCTCCTTCCCGCACAACTCATCAACTTGCACCTGTAAGAATTTACCCCCTTGGAGACGGGTAAGTCACTGCATTGGTGCTAAGGTATTTGCAATGACCTTAATCTGATCCATTTGCTCAAGCTTTTCGCGCACTTTGACCTCCAGCTTTTTCACCTGAGGGTCCTCCTACAGTGAGGCCCATACATTGAGAACTTCCCCAAATACATTCACACACTCCTATATGCAAGACTCAACCTTTTTTGTGGTAGCTTTCAGCTTTGTTACGTGCTACTCCCATACTTCTGGTGGAGTGGTAGGCTACAATGCATCTGCAACTCGACTATCTTCATATGTAACTCAAGGCCCACTTTTTCAACCTCGGCTTTAGAGTCTGTTAGCACTCCATCGGTTCTCTGAAGGCTGAGAAGGAGACTAGCAAAGGTAACAACATACCACTTTGACCTAGTAGCTAGCCCTACTAGGCTGAGGGGGCTCTCTCAATGAGATCACAACCAATTGACTAGATCATGAAAGATATTAGGCTAGGTATGTAGCTCAATAGTGTAAAATATTGAGGGTTTGATGGATGGAACTAGACCTTTGGAGCTAGGCTTGAAACTCTGGTAGGATTATAAGAGAAAAAATTACAGTGGGGATAAAGGGGCAAGGTAGGTAAGCTTAAATGACCTTTTGGGATTTATCATTGTAGTGTAGGATAAAAAGAGAGATTAGGAACAAGCATAGGAGTATGAATTCATTCCTTAAGAAGAAAATAAACATAACATCATTATCTTATCAAAACAGGGCATGCATTCTTCATGAATCCTGCTTAAAAAATTGGAAAGACAATGAGTGACAGCAATAGATATGAAATAAAAAAATAAAGCGTTAAATGGAGTGGCTTAAAAAAGAAAAACATAGCCATACAAGCTCACCGCATGAATACCTAAATTTAAGTTGCAAATTCTCTTTGTATTCACTATATTACTTTGTCAAAATGAAATACACTAGCCCAATGTCCAAGACTCCAACCCTTGAAAATTATTACAGAAGGCCTCATATAGCCACTAAGGTCGAAATCCTCCCTTGGAGATCGATTTTTCTAGCAAGAAAGTCAAATGCATGCATATATCTGAAGTCTGCTACACACTAGGGAGATTACACAACAATTTCCTCCTTTATCTAACCATTAAGAGACATATCCTCAAAGCAATATATGGAGGATAAGACACCTATTCAAATACATTTTTACCATTAACATTTTGAATTTTACATTCATCCACATTCACCTTTCGACTTAAAAAAGAAGTCAAACTAGGAATTGTCAAAAATTACACACTGAAAATTTAATTAAAATGTCAGAAAATTGCAAAAAGAGAAATGCCTTGTTGGAGGCCATTTTTAGGCACCTTTCTGAAGTCAAAATTGAAATATGAGAGAACGGTAAAATACCCATTTCTGTCTAATTTCCATAACATCTTGAATTTTTTAAAATTACCCATGGGAAGGCCTTCAAAAACTCATTCTCCCAAGACTGGTCAAATAGCGTAGCGTGGCCTCAAAAAACAAGGCATTGAGGCGTTTTAAAGGTGGCTTTTGACCATTTTCACCCTATAAAAGCTGATGACTTGGCTTGCCAGGAGTCCAAAGTTGATGTAGGAGTCATAAGCTATTCAACCATGTATATTTTGTGCCATTTGGAGCTCTCCATAAAAATCATAGCGTGGCCCATGCTACGCTTTTTGCAGGGTGACTGTGCTAAAAGTTACATAATTTGACCAAAAATATGAAATTGACCAAAATATTCTCCAAAAATTCCCAAAATTGATGTATCCTAATGAGATGTGTTATGCAATCATGGAGGCATCAACAAGATTATATAACTTACCCTTCTCCTTTTGGCTGATTAGGGTTTCCTTGAGCTTGTCTTGCAATTTCTAATTTTGATTTGTGCAATCTGATTCCTTGTTTGGTAGCAGGAAACCATGCGTTTATGTATCTTGTTATCTCTGTTGACCTTGTCAAGGAGCTTTTATAAGTGAGTTTTGACCCTTTCGAGCCAAAATTCCCTATCTTCATTGATTTCCATGGCAATCTTCCTCAAAAGTGAGTTCCTTTACAAGAAGTGCTTCTTGTTGTCTTTCTAGCTCCTATGTTCTTTTTAGACCCCTTGTTCTTGGTATTTTCCTTGCCATCTGTTCATCATTCTCATCAGACTCATCATGCTCAGCCACTGCTTTGCCTTTCAATTCTTGCCTATTAGCTTTAATTTGCTCGACATCTATAATCAACTGCTTTGTTTTGACTTGAATGTTCTCCTACTCAAGGAATGAAATGATGAATTTGAAACTTGCCAAATTGTCCTGAAGTTATTTGATTTGAGCATCTTTTTCCTTGATGATCCTTTCTAGGTTTTCATGCTCTTCATGGGCCTCCAATTCAACTAGGTCAAAGTCATGCTCTTCATCATGCACAAAAGCCTCATGCATGGATATGTCATGCTGCACTGATGGTGATTCCTGTTTTGGTGAAGTAGGCTTAGCCCCTCCCACAAACTGTGGGGAAAACACAAGCATGTTCCCTCTTTGATAAGTTTTGACCACTTTATCCCCTCATTATTCTTCTTCACTTTAGGCCTACTATATGAACCAATTCTTCTTGTGTAGGTGGTGCTGATGATGAAGTAGGTTTAGTAGGTTGATTATAATAAGGTAAAAATGCCTCTGAGTCAATGAATGTCTCCAAAGCTATGCCTAGGTTGCTTCCTTCAACCTTCCTTAAACCTTTGGTTGTCCTTTCCTTCAAACTTCGGTTGTATTATTAAACCTTTGGTTTAATGATATGCAACCTTCGATTGTCCTCTTAAGGTCCTTGACCTTCCTTATCTTCAAACTTTGGTTGTTGATCTCTCATCAATGGGTTCCACCCATCCTTGGAAGGTCCTTTACCTTCCTCCTTATCTTCAACCTTTGGTTGCCCCATCACCCCACCCTCAACCAAACATCCCAAGTCCATAACAAAACCCACCCCAACAAACCACCTTCGGTGATATCCTCTATAGTATCGGTACACACCACCACAACCCTCAACTGCAAGGACCTTCAGTGACACATCAACAGGGATGACCTTCGGTCACACATGGCAGGAGAGGGATTCTAGGGTTTGAAAATTAGAAAAACATTATCTTCAAGAAAATCGTAGCGCAGAAAGAAATTGGCAAGTTTTCTACCATAGGAATGAAGAAACCGAGTGAAAGAGGTTGTGGAGTGCTTCAACTTACTTGTTTTACCCTTGTGAAAGATTGTACTGAGCTTGGAGACCTTCTGCAACTCTTTAGAAGCTCATGAAGACAAAGTGTAGCTCCTTTGCAAAAAATGCAGCGGCAGAAGGAAAAGCGCAACGCTAGAAGGAAAAACACAATGCCAGAAGGAAAAGTGCAGTGACTAGAGGCAAAACACGATTTTTGAAAATGTATGGGCCTAAAATTGTGAGGAAATGATAAATGATGAATGAAAGCTCGATGTTAGGAAGGAAAATGAGTGCAAATGAAATGAGCTTGTGTCTTTTGGCCTTTTTATAAGCATTAAATGACTCCTTTTAAGTGATGATGGGCCCCACATGTCTTTTTCATGCATGACTTTCATTCTTTTGAACTTTGTAACCTTGAACTTTTTGTGGCTTTCTTTAGAACATTTAAATGTAGATTTTAGGAACATGAAGTACTTATTACATATAGAAACATAAAATAACATTTTTGAAATCAAAATTTATTAAAGAAATTTGCATATTACCACTCCTCCAATTACCAGATTTTATGCATGGAATGATTGATTTTGGATGACTGAAACCCTAATGATCTAATGGAGACACTAAACTAAATTAAACCATGGTGACGATGACTGAAATGATGATGACAATCTCTCAATGATGGTACACTCAATTGAGTGATGACAAGGACCAACATGTAAAATTTTTGGAAGGAGTAGAAAATATTCCTAAACCTAATACCCAGTGACCAAATTTTAGTTTGAAGACCTAATGAAATGACAAAAAATTGACTATGAGACCCTAACAGGACATTATAAGAGCCCATTGATCACTGGTGACAGGATGTAAAGACTGACACTAACATTGGCTCTAACTGGGGATGGAAACTCCTTGGAGGTGTCAAGAACACCATAGACGAAGTAGCCTAACCACTGGGCATGGAGTCAAAATTTAAAAACCAAATTGAATACTAAAAACTTGACATGATAAACTGATTGACTCTGACTGAAATAAAAACTTACAAAAATTATTGATGGAAGCATATCACCGAGACTTGAGGGGTTCAAATATTGATGAAAACTACCTGCCTGTTGAAGACATATGTACAATCATGTGAAGTGATCCTTCCAGTGTAACCAATCTAGCAGATGGATACTTACTTGAATTATGCTCTCACTTTCCTTGAGCAGCAAAAAAAAACAAAAACTAGGCCACTCCAAGTGTCTACTGACCTTGTGCTCATGATCCATAAATTCAATAAAATATAGCATCATTATTGACTGCGGCAAATCAATGTAAGGATCTTCAATAACTTCAAATGTTAGCTTGTCTTGAGATCCAACAAAAACACAAGCAAACCCTTCATTTTGATCTGAAAGAATACTTGGTTGTTGATCCCTAGGAAGGCATAGGGAAGTATGAATTTCTGCTATTTGAGTGTTGGCTGCAAATTCCCGAAGCATGGGTAACTCTGACTCTATCTCTAGCACGCTATCTATCTTAGGCTCACACTCCTCAAATTCATAGTCTAAATAATCCTTGAACATAAAACATTCTTCAAGGTTGTTAAACATGATAGCCTTATCCTTTTCATGAAAGAAAATTGGTGAGCCCTGGTATTGCACCGAGAGTGCTGCAACTCCCAGGCGCTGCCCTTCTTTACTTTATCAACCTAGGGTTCGAACAAAATTAGAGGTGGCAGTGCTGTATACACAACAAATGCATTCTACTCATGTCATCCTCTTCCGCTCTACAAAAGGGTGCTAATTCTGGTGGTTCTCAGTGAAGTCTGTCACACTTCAATGAAACTAAAATAATTTGCAGAAAGGAAATGACAAAGGAAACTAAATTAAATTGCTGAAAAGAAATGATAGAAAAGGAAACTAATTTAACTTGCTAAAAATAAATGGCAGAAAAGAAACTAATTTAAATTGCAGAAAGGAAATGACGGAAAGGGAACTAATTTAACTTGCTGAAAAGAAATGGCAGAAAAGAAACTAATTTAAACCACACTTAACTTGGCCAATCGGCTAAACACACCCTACTTATCTTATGCTCTATCTACCATGTTTCTATCCATATGGCTTAGTTATCCATGAATTAATTCTAATTGAAAAAGTGTTGATTGTAGCTTGGAGAAGAAAGGGCTAAAGATGCAAATGGAAGGCTTAACACATGGGACAAGGCTTGGAAGTAGAAAGATGGGTTTAGACTTCATTAAACCTTATGATATCACAAATATGATTTGGAGTGGGAGGCTTGAAATATGCGATGGAAGATTTATAATTGGCGGATATAAATGTGATATGCGATATGCGAAATCGCAATCGCAATATCGCAAATCGGGCAAACTGATGGAACTGTTGTTCGGGAGGCGGATGCGAAATGCAAAATACGATACGAGAAGGTGATGCGAAATGCGATTGCGATAAGGATGAAATTTTCGAAATGCGAAATGTGATGGGTGATGTGGCGGTAGGACCAGTGGTGGATTGCGATGAAAATATCGCAATTGACGTCGGGAGTGGTAAGTATTAACATGAACCACATGAAAATGTGATTTACGATTGCGGTAACTCTTAAAAGGAAAAAGGGAAAAGGTTGTAAAATGCGATGGGATAAAGACTGTGAAATGCGACAAGATAAAGACTGCAAAATGCGAAATGTGATATCGAAATTTGCAATATCGCAAAGCTGGAGGGGTAGTGGAAGTTTTGTTCAGGAAAAGGTTGTGAAGTGCAAAATACGATATGAATGGAATTGCGATAAGTATTTTAAAGGAAAAAAAGGGAAAAGGTTGCGAAGTGCGAAGTGCGATACGGGAGATTCGAGGAGCAAAGGGGGAGGTCCAACTTTGATGTATTTTCAAGCGTTTTGTGAATAAAAATGGCAACAACTGCAATAAAAGGAGGGAATAGAGCGTAACAGAGGTGTTTGGAAGCATGAAAACATAGATGGAAAATGAAGCGGGAAGGCGAGGGTGAACTTCTCTGGAACTTTAATACTGGTTCCCACAAACAAATCTACGGAAACAAAAAAAATGTGTGATAACACAGTGGAAGAAAGATTGAAAATGTTATTGCACTCTACTCTAATATGAGAAGCAGCGAATCATAAACAAAAATCATTTTTGGTCTGCGGGAAGGTCTACCCTCCTCGAGTTCTATTGAAAAAGATGAGAGGGGAAGGTTGCCTCACAGTTTTATGGAGTTCATCAACTATTCTATAATGCATATAAGAAGATTACATCTACATCAAAAAACTATAACAAAAATGAAAGTATCGTAAATAAAACTATCTAAATGACAAAAAGAAAACAATGAAAATAGCAGAGAATGGAGCAACAAAACTGTAGGCTTGTTGACTAAATTGTGAAATACACAAGAGAATGGATCCATGCATTTGTTAAAGGTATTACTATTGAAATAGGTTCTGGTGTTGCTATACTTGATCTAGTGGATATATCAGGCGAATATACATGTTTACATAGTAAGACTAATGTTTCAGTTATGACAACAGATATTTATGTTCATTTTTCTCTGAGTGTTCTGCGCCTTTTGCTTCGGTTGCAAGATGAAACAGTTGTAGCCTTGTAATTTGGAAGTGCCAATGCCTTATCGCGTTTCACACATTTTGATAGAATTTGGATTGATAAAAGAGAAATGAAATTACAACAAGATACTTCCACCCAACAGTTCGAACTCGAGCTCACAGATTTCAAAACCTTCAAACACGAAGACACCTCACAGCAATGCGTTTTTCTATCAAAGAAGTCAGCCATGGATGACCAAGAGAAAAGCTCGGAAGTTACAGAGAGAACTGAAGAAGAAACCTTGCCGAAGAGTCCTGAGATTGTGGAAGTTGCAGAGGGTAAGGACAAGGTTGTTGATAAAACAGAGGTTTCAGAAGTTATCGATATTAGAACAAGAGGCAATGACGATATAAGAGGAGGACGAAGCGGAGGAGTATTTATGAGTGCCCTCTCTTTGCTTTTGAATGAGGCTCGAGAGAATATTCTTAGTCCTAGCTTCAGGTCGGTAGCTGCAATGGCCGGATGGGACGATGAGGCACTCTTATTAGCCAGTTTCGAAGAAGGGTCCTCCTCTTTGGGAAATGTATAAGAGATGATGATAAAATGTTACAATGAGGCCCTGCTTATATACCTACACAGGTGGACTTTCATGAATGGGCATGTCTTTTAGACATGCCTTTTCACTAACTTAATGACTACCTACATATCCCTACCTAACTATTAATAACTATATTTATTATATTTGTTATGAATTATATTCATAACATTGCCTTCCTCTCGAAAAGCTTTGTCCTCAAAGCTTAATTTTTTGACGATTTTCTTCACTTGGGATTATCTTCTTGGCATATGTCATTCACCATTGGTACCTTATCTTGCAGAATTCTCTCGTGATGTTGTCTTTGAAACTAGGGTTTTTGTTTTTGTTTTTGTTTTTGTTTTTTTTTTTTAATTAATTAATATTAAATTGATTAATTAAATTAATAAATTTATTTTTAAATTAAATAATAAAAATTATTATTATTATTATTATAAGTTAAATAATAATAATTTATTATTATTATTATTATATATAAATTATATAATTATAATTTACATAAATTATAACTTTTTAATTATGATTAAATTGAAACCGTCCACTGTATAACACGTATGTTCATTAAACCTGTTCGTAACCTCTTTTTACCACTCATTCTTATCCAACCCAACAATCGCAGCTTCTGGTGCGAGATATTTCTTCACATTTCATAAACTGAAGCGCCGCTGGATCAAAACGGAAAAATCCACAATTGTGAACAGGGTCACGGTACAGATAGAGTGGAAGTGGTTCGAAACAAATATCAAGACAAACTGCACAAGAAAGCTCTTCTTTCAATTGCTCCAAGCAACTAGGTTTGGAAAATCCGTTCTCACTTTCACATGGACTAGATTCAGTAGGTTTAGGAGATCTTTCCTAGCATTGAGCTGGCCTAGGTTTAATTTTGGGACTATCGCCTTATAGCTTAAAAAGGCTATTATTTTGCTCATTATGTGTTGTAGCAACCGTAGAAGACTCATCTAACATCACATTCCATTGCACAAGTTGTGCTTGAAGAACAAGATCAGGTTCATTTGTTTGAGAGACTAGATTAGGTTCATTGCTTTGAGAGATTGGATCATCCTCCAGGCTGAGAGCTCCAACACGATGCAGGTCGATGGGATCAATATCTTTACTTTGCATCCTTGCCCTTCTGTGCCTTCTTCCAGCACTTGTCGGTGTTTTAGTCAGAGCCTGCGATCGGGCCTCTCGCTTCCTTTGTCGCGATTCCCTAACAGGTGAATCCTCGACAACCATAGATTCCAAGTTCAAATTTCCTAGAGAGGAGGACCCTTCTTCGAAACTGGCTATTAAGAGTGCCTCATCGTCCCATCCGACCATTGCAAATACCGACCCGAAGCCAGGAATGAGAATATTCTCTCGAGCCTCATTCAAACGCACAGAGCGGGCACTCATAAATACTCCTCCGCCTCGTCCTCCTCTTATATCCTCATTGCCTCTTGTTCGAATGTCGATAACTTCTGAAACCTCTATTTTCTCAACAACCTCGTCCTTACCCTCTGCAACTTCCACAACCCCAGGACTCTTCGGCAGGGTTTCTTCTTCAGTTCTCTCTGTAACTTCTGAGCTCTGCTCTTGGTCATCCATGGCTGACTACTTTGATAGACAAAGGCATTGCTGTGAGGTGTCTTCGTGTTTGAAGGTTTTGCAATCCGTGAGCTCGAGTTCGAACTGTTGGGTGGAAGTATCTTGTTGTAATTTCATTTCTCTTTTATCAACCCAAATTCTATCAAAATGTGTCAAACACGACAAGGCATTGGCACTTCCAAATTGCAAGGCTGCAACTATTTCATCTTGCAACCGAAGCAAAAGGCGCAGAACACTCAGAGAAAAATGAACATAAATATCTGTTGTCATAATTGAAAAATTAGTCTTACTCTGTACACATGTATATTCACCTAAAATGTCCACTGGATCAAGTACACCAAGTCTAGAACCTCTTTCAACAGTAAGACCTTTAACAAATGCACGGATCCATCTATCATTTTCCTTTGCAGCATACATTAAATTGATGTCCAATATTCTACTACTTCTAGGGGTAATACGCTATGGTGATTTTCCAAAATCAATATAAACTAGGCATGTTTTAATGTTTGGACTTAGTTTTAAATGGACCGTTTGGAAATTTTCTCTATGGAAAAGTACATCTTCTTGATGAATATTATCTTTGGTAGCAATTGAAACCTTTCCATCAGCTGGACCCAACAACAAATTTTTTCTTTCCTAGCATACATTACTTACATCATTATCCATGGGGAAACTTTCACTAGGAGATTTTGGTTTGTATCCTAATGCTAAAAGCTTTTCATCCTTGGAATCAAGACCACGCATAGGAGAACCTTCACTGAGAGGTTTTTCTTCTTCAGTTGTTTTCTGTAACTCATTTGTTTCTGGTGGAAAGATCTCAACCTTCGAAACATAATTCCCATATTTTTCTTCTTCTACTGAAGAATCATTTTCATATTCATCATTATCTTCACAATTTTTTTTTGTTTTGTTTGCTGAATCAGCTGAATTGTTTTGTTGATTATGTCCAATATTCAGAAATATTGGTTCTTGCGTCAGATTAATCTTGTCCAAAATGGCGTTTATCTTCTGCATTTCTTTGTTATGATTGTCTGTGGGCTCTCAATGGTTTAGCCAAATTTGTCTTTCTATCTGATCTGTTGTGTCTTCAAGTTTTTTAATGTTGTCAGAATTTCCTGTAACCTTATCCTCAAGATTGGTTAATCTTTTAGTGAATTTATCAGAATTATTAGTGATATTACTCTCAATTTCGATCAAATTTTTGTTGAAATCGTCCATTGTCATTGATGAAGACATTGAGTAGTAGCGATTTTGAGGCACCACATGTAACAGCTAAAGGTAGCCAACAGTGGCGTAGGTGCTTCCTTCCAGGCGAGAAGATCGCTGCTTTGATACCAAATGGAGCAACAAAACTGTAGGCTTGTTGACTAAATTGTGAAATACACAAGAGGTATTGTAATAATAATATATTATATATAAAATGTATAAGAGATGATGATAAAATGTTACAATGAGGCCCTGCTTATATACCTACGCAGGTGGCCTTTCATGAATGGGCATGTCTTTTAGACATGCCCTTTCACTAACTTAATGAATACCTACATAATCCCTATTTAACTATTAATAACTATTATTATTATATTTTTTATGAATTATATTCATAATAGAGAAGCTGAGGCACATGGATTGGGACCTAACCCATGAGCCTCGCTCCCTGAAACTAGATCAGTAAAACAACATCTGAATACTCATTGCATTACAAAAATACAGTCTTATTACATCCTGAAGGTCTTAAACAAAAAAATCATAATAGAATGGAAAAAAATGGCATGGGATGGAATGGAAATGGAATTGACTAGCATCGAATGGATCGGAAAATCGATCGGAATCCCCCGGAATCGACCCTAATTAGTTCTTGATCAGATTTATTTATCCTCAAGGGAAACTACCAACAGCTCCCTAGAAAATAGTGGTTGAGTCCACTTTTCCTCCAAGTAAACCATAGATTGAGTGCACATCGTCTTCAGTTTGCTTGGCTGCCTTTGATAGCTAAGAAGGGTGGAAAAACCCCTTGAATATCTCCAACATTTCTCAATAATTTCTTGATATTGTGCTCATTATTCTTAAATCTTGATCTTCTAGTGTTAGGGAGCAAGTCCCTAAATTATCTCCTTCTCCAAATCTGCATAATCTGCCAAATATTCTCACAATATTCTACAAAAATAACCAATATTAGGCACAAATATGCAATTACCTTTAAACCTTCCTAAGAAAATATTAAATCATAAGAAAACATTATTAAGTGCAGAAGGAGAGATTTAATATATCTTTTCATGTGCATAAGGAAGGTAGTTGGGCCTAAGAAAGGTTAGATGGGCTTTAATTTATGTCTAATTTAGAGGCCCATCATCACGCCCCTACTAAAATTATTGCTCATCCTATAAGGAACCTATTCATCCTTCCTACCTTCTGGTTCTTCCTGCTTGCTGGCTTATTTTGTTTTATGTTTATTGGCCCATGCGCTGCTCTCCTGCTAATATTCTTGCTATTCGTCTTGCATTTATTCTCGTAGGTGCTTCATTGAGGTCCTTAGATGCCTTAAGAAAATTTGTTTCGCATGCCAAGAGGTGGTTGATCCACCTTTTATTTGATTTTTTTTTAATTGCATGCAGAATAAACTCACAGTTCTTTTTCTACGAACTGAGTTCACCCTTGGTTACCCCTTGGAACTCCTTGTCTTCCATTACAATGAAATTCTTACCACCCACTTTCCCAAGTCCTTTTTACTTTTGTATTGTTCCTCTTCTTGGTGGAAAAAGTGAGGCTAGTCGCTATATAAGGTTGAGGGTGCTCTGCTACTGATTTTGGCTATATAAAAAAACTTTACTTCTCACACTTTTAGATGTTTTATTAAGCTAAAATAGATTCTAAGAAAGGGTTATATGATTACATACTTGAGCTTTACCATTGATTTGTTTTTGCAGGTGATATTGAAGCTGTTGATATGGCTGTTGAAGTTGTCTTAGATGGTTGTGAAGCTGCATGTGATAATCTTCTTGAGGTCCTTTTGGAGCTTTTGAGCACAGGAGGAGGAAGTCCAAGTTTGATTACCTTTAACTAGGGTGTTGACCGAATTTTCTTTTTGTGCCAACTTGTTTTTTTTCTTCTTGCAAAGGTTGGAGAGCACCTGCATTCATTAGAGAGAGATACATGGAGATTTTTTTTTTTTTTTTTTTTTAAGGCCTACTAGCTGCCTCAATGAGGTTTTCCACTAGTAGGTCTGCCTAGGCACCTCAAAGGAGGTTTTCCCTTAGGATATTTTATTATTATTATTTTTTTTCATCCCAATGACCACCTCATGGAGGTTTTCAATCAGTGGGCCAATCTAAGATGCCTCAAAAGAGGTTTTCACCCGATATTTTATTCTTCTTCCCTTTTTTTTTTCACTTTCTTACTCTACTTGAAAAAACAAAACCTTTTTCAAGTATATGAATACTTCCAATGGAGCCATGCACACATCAAGATGACAGATAAAATCAGATGCACACTTGGAATACATGCTCTGACATGTACCTGAATATAAGAGATGAATTGCTTTGACTGGGATTGTATCAAATAATATTGGAGAAGAGTGTGTTGCTGTAACTTAATGACTGTTTGGAACCATATGTCAATATAGTTGTGATGCCCTCGGTCCACTTGCTGAGTTGGATCACCTTGGATGTCCTCTTCTATTATGACATTTAAATATTCTTCTTTTGTTGATTGTTCTCTTGAACACATGGAGGAAATGCTGGTAAACATAAGGAAACTTTCTCAACGTCTGATTCTGATGCCGAATCTTCATCAAGTGCAGCCCTTGATCTTTTGATCTTTTCATTTGGATCTTCTTCTTCTTGATGTTGTCCTTCAATGACATTAAGAAAATATCTTCTTAGCAATACATTTATTGAACTAGGATGCAAACCATTTAGATAAAGAGGATATGTTAAGTAGTATTGTACCTCAGCATTGTAAGTGGGAAGAGATACTTCATGGTGTGGGTTTGGAAATGGTGGTACGGGTAGTTGAGTGGGGGTGGATATATGAGATGGATGTGATTGAGGCTGTGGTTGTGGTGGAGGTGGATGGTAGGGATAACATGGAGTTGGGTATGGAGGATATTGAGGGAAATATTGAGGATGTTGTGGATTTTCCCAATAAGTTCCTTGCCAACCATGTTGCCAAGATTGGGTTTGAGGTTGAGATGGCCAAGGTTGCCAGGAGGGAGTGTGTCCCAATTAGTTTAAGATATATGTGAATAAGCTTGACATTGTGAAGTATGTGCTTGCATCATATCAAGTTGACTAGGCTGCCAGGGTCTCCTTGGAGCTACATAACATAGCTTATTTGGTGATTGCCTTGCTCCTTTGTCTTCTTGGTAAACTTCTTTAAACTTGGGGAATGATGAACAACATTTAGTAGCATATGATTCTGCATGGATAAAAAAAATATCATCATCTTCTTTTTTCTTATTTTGCATTCTTAACATTTCTACTTGTTCACTTAGGTTATTAAGAATTTCTGTTTTAAAGTTATCAAGAAAATTTCCAAGTTCATCTTGCCTTACCAATGTTGATGTTGACTTACTTATTCTTTCCCTTCCTCTTGATATGCACTTGCATGTATTACAAATTTCTTCAAATGATAGTTGGTATACATCTCCTCTACTCATGAGATTAAGGAGATCAATCCACTCATCCCTAATTGTTCTAAGTAAGAGGGTTTTTAGTGTGTCAAATTCTAAATGATGCAAATTTTCCTTCTTAACAGTATACATGAACCTCTCTATTAGATCCTCAAGTCTCTCATATTCTTCTTAGTTCATTCTAAAAATTTATTCTCTAAGACCACGATATTTATATTTTTCTAGAAATATCTTTTTCATATCATTCCACGATCTTATTGAATTAGTACCTAGATTCATGAACCATTTAAGAGATTTATCCTTCAATGTTTCAGGAAACAATCTCAATTTTTGAGTGTGTGATAAGTAGCCATAATATCTACAAAGTATCTCAAATTCAAAGAGAAATGTTTCCGGATCCTATGTCCTCATATCATGGAAGTTGGGAAGGAAATATGGAGGCATGTTCTTCATATGTACACTGATGTCCATATCTTGAATGGGAAACCCAATAAGATCTTCTTCATTGTCATCATATCCATCCATCTCTTCTACCTTCAAAAGTGCATGGTGATGAGGTTCTTATTGCACCACATGGTCAAGTGGCGGGGGGTTGGTATTGGAGAAGTATTTAAAAAAAAAATCTGAGTATCCCTACTCCTATGAGACATGAAAATCAATTTTTTTTGTATTTTTCAATATTTCGGAAACAACATGAAAAAGGAAAGCAAAAAAGAATTGTAAAACTGAATAAAAGCATTTAATAGACACCTCCCTGACAATGGCGACAAAAAGTGGTGAGCCCTGGTATTGCACCGAGAGTGTTGCAACTCCCAAGGGCTGCCCTACTTTACTTTAACAATCCGGGGTTCGTACAAAATTGGAGGTGACAGTGCTATATACAGAGCTGATGCATTCTACTCATGTCATCCTCTTTTTCTCTACAAAAGGGTGCTACTTCTAGGTGTTCTTAGTGAAGTCTGTCACACTTTAATGAAACTAAAATAAATTGCAGAAAGGAAATGACAGAAAGGAAACTAAATTAAATTGCTGAAAATAAATGACAGGAAAGGAAACTAATTTAACTTGCTAAAAAGAAATGGCAGAAAAGAAACTAATTTAAATTGCAGAAAGGAAATGATGGAAAGGCGACTAATTTAACTTGATGAAAAGAAATGGCAGAAAAGAAACCAATTTAATCCACACTTAACTTGGCCAATCGACTAAACACACCCTACTTATCTTATGCTCTATCTAACATGCTTCTATCCATGCAGCTAATCTATCAATGAATTAATTTTAATTGAAAAAGTGTTGATTTGCAACTTGGAGAAGAAAGGGCTAAAGATGCTAATGGAAGGCTTAACACATGGGACAAGGCTTGGAGGTGGAAATATGGGTTTAGAATTCATTAAAGCTTATGATATCGCAATATGCTTTGGAGTGGGAGGCTTGAAATATGTGATGGCGGAGTTATTATTGGTGAATAGAAATGCGATCTGCGAACTCGCAATCGCAATTGGAATATCGCAAATCAGGCGAAGTGACGGAAGTTTTGTTTGGGAGGCGGATGCGAAATACGAAATACGATACGTGAAGGTGATCTGAAATGTGATTGCGATAAGGCTGAAATTTGCGAAATGTGATGGGTGACGTGGAGATAGGATTGGTGGTAGAGTGCGATGACAATATCGCAATCAACGTCGGGAGCGGTAAGTATTAACGGGAACCACATGAAAAGGTGATTTGCGATTGCGGTAAGTATTAAAAGGAAAAAGGGAAAAGGTTGTGAAATGCGATGGGATAGAGATTGTGAAATGTGATGGGATAAAGACTACAAAATGCTAAATGCGATATCGCAAAGCTGGAGGGGTAGTGGAAGTGTTGTTCAGGAAAAGGTTGCAAAGTGCGAAATGTGATATGAATGGAATTGTGATAAGTATTTTAAAGGAAAAAAAGGGAAAAGGTTGCGAAGTGCGATATGGGAGATTCGAGGAGCAAAGGCGGAGGTCCAACTTTGATGTTTTTCAAGGATTTTGTGAATAAAAAGGGCGACAGATGCAACAAAATAAGGAGGGAATAGAGCGTAACAAAGGTGTTTGGAAGCATGAAAACAGAGATGGAAAATGAAGCAGGAAGGCGAGGGTGAACTTCTCTGGAACTTTAATACTGATTCCTGCAAATAAACCTACAGAAACAGAAAAAATTCATGATAACACATTGGAAGAAAGATTTAAACTGTTATTGCACTCTACTCTAATCTGAGAAGCAGTGAATCATAAACAAAAAGCATTTTTGGTCTACGAGGAGGTCTACCCTCCTCGAGCTCTATCGATAGATATTAGAGGGGAAGGTTGCCTCACAGTTTTATGGAGTTCATCAACTATTCTACAACACATATGAGAATATTAAATCTACAACAAAAAACTATAACAAAAATGAAAATATCAGAAATAAAACTAGCTAAATGACAGAAATAAAAGAATGAAAACAACAGAGAAGCTGAGGCACATGGATTGGGCACTAACCCACAAGCCTCACTCCCCGAAACTAGATCAGTAAAACAACATCTAACTACTCATTGCATTACAAAAGGACAATCTTATTACATATCGAAGGCCTTAAATAAAAAAATCCTAATAGAATGGAAAAAAATGGCATGGGATGGAGTGGAATGCAAATGGCATCGACTAGCATTGAATGGATTGAAAAATCGACCGAAATCCCCCGAAATCGACCCTAATTAGCTCTTGATCAGCTTTATTTATCCTCAAGGGCAGTTACCAACAACTCCCTAGAAAATACTGGTTGAGTCCACTTTGACTCCAAGTAAACCATATATTGAGTGCACATCGTCTTCAGTTTGCTTGGCTGCCTTTGATAGTTAAGGAGAGTGGACACACCCCTTGAATATTTCTAAGATTTCTCAATAATTTCCTAATATTGTGCTCATTTATTCTTCAATATTGATCTTCTAGTGGTAGGGAGATGTTGAAAATGCAGCAAGATGATGGAGCCTAGTGAAATGAAGTCGCCTTCACTAGGTGGGCCCGCAGGCTATTTTTGGCGCAAAGTCTATTTTTAGACTATGTCTATTTTTAGAATATGTCTATTTTTAGACATATGGAGCATGGTCTGGGAGTTGCAGTATGATATTCTTGGAGTATTGGTCATGTTGGTAAAAATAGATGGACCTATATTTTTAGACATTTAGGTCGAAGTCTATTTTTAGACTGCCTAGCTAAAAAAAGAAAAGTCAAATATTATTTACCCTTAATAATATTTGGACTATAAACTTCAGTTTATCCTCTTACAGCACTTTAGTTTGACTCATGGATGTGGGGCATGCAGCTGACAAAGGAATTACGCTATTCCTAGGGGTTTGGTTGAGCTCATGCATGATAGACTTCAGTTAGACTCATGTGGCAGAGTTTTGGTGGAGTTGATTGCGGAGTTGATGGAGATGGTGTTCCAGTTAACTAGTTGAACTAGTTGTAATTAGTATAACTGCTATTACAACTAGAGATGAGTGGTGTGAATTAAATATTATTTAATTCACTAATTATTAACTCATTATTCAACTAAAAGAACACATCAGTTAACTCAGTGCATGTACAGTTCAGTGGAGACCAGTGGAAGAGGTAGATGAAAGGGTGAGTTTGCTATTATTTGTGACATTAGTTGTGCATGAAACTTGCACAAGAATTGGAGGAGATTTCCAATGAGGATTGCGCAGTTGAAGCCAAGGATATTCGAACTTGGATCTCTCATTCAACGAACTTGGATTGCGTAATAGAGGCAGGCAAATAGTGGATGAGTTTTGAACCTGTGACTTGTTCAAAACTGAGATAGTTTTGTGTGTAACTTTTGGAGACAGTACTGAGTACTTGTGAGGAGTATTGTACTGAGATTGTTACATGTTATCTTCTGCATAATATACAAAATAGCTGGGGGTTTTCAGCTATAATATTTCCCCATACATACTGTGTAATGTGTGTGATGTTTTGATGATCTTTTGATCGCATACCGCTTGCTTTATTTCCGCATGTGTGATGATTTGAGTAGAAGAGATTATGTGTTGCATATGAATTAGAATTAGTATGTGATCAAGATAATATCGGTGGATAAATCTTCATTATTCAGCAAATTTCTACATGGTATCAGAGCGAGATTAATCGTCAGAGCAAAGATTGATCATCACAGTGATTACAAACTTATTTCGGTAGACAGAGTCTGCATGCGGGCCAGGTAGCCTCTGGATCCATCCTTTCCTTTGAAAGGTGATATATCCAGTAAATGCCCCTGCAGTCGATCTCTGTGCTAGAAATAATTTGTTCTCACAGATCAGGAGCGGTTGATTTTTAAGCTTGGAATTCGAATTTTGCAACAGATTGTTTTCTTGGTGTTGTAGCTGAAAATGTCTTTCAACAGTTTGTGACTCGAGTATGCCCTTGAAGGCAGTTCGAATTATGTTGCATGGAAAGACCGCATGGAGGCTGTATTAGATGATAATGGGCTGTTGGAATTGGTGGAGAAAGAGATTCCAAATCCTACTTCCACTGATGCTGCTGTTGTCGAAGCATGGAAAAAGAAACAAGCAAAATGTCAAAGGATTCTGTTGGAGGGCGTAAAGGATCACATTGTATCCAGCCTGCATGGAAAAGCTTCTCCATATTTAATGTGGAAAGCGTTAACAGATCTGTTCCAGAGCAAGAGCGACCAAAGGAAGTTGGCGCTCAAAGATAAACTCAGAAACATTAAGATGGAGAAAGGCGACAGTATCGCCAAATACCTCACGAAATTCACTCAATGCAGAGATGAGCTGGGAAGTGTGGGGGTGACTGTCGATGAAGAGGAATTGGTGGACCTGGCTCTCCTTGGTATTCTGAAGGCTTGGCATTCCTATTAGGACTCTGTCAATGGTCGGGAGAAGTTGCCGGGATGGGAGCGACTTTGGGCGGATCTCATGCAAGAGGAGATAAGGAGGACTACCAGGGACAGATCTTCATCAAAGGTATTTGATGAAGAAAATTGCACTTTGGCTGCCAAAGAAATGAAGGGGAAGAGCAAGAAGGCTTCTCAGTCTGGTGCGAAAGGCAAGAAGCAAGACAAGTCCAAGGTGAAGTGTTTTCACTGTCACCAGCATGGACACTATGCCACAAATTGTCTGCAGAAGAAGAAAAATAAGAAGGCTGTTGGATCTGCAGCGGGAGAGGCATTGGCTTCTCAATTCGAACTGGATTTTTCACTGATCGCATGCTTGGTTTCAAGTGTGGTGGGATCAGTATGGTTCTTGGACAGTGGTGCGTCATTTCACATGACCGGAGATCGAGATCTATTTTCAGATCTGGAGGAAAAAGATCTTGGAGTGCACATCGAGATGGGCGATGATGGTAGATACAGTGCGACTGGTATCGGTACCATTTCCTTTGAGAGGGAGTCTCGTAAACCTTTCATATTGAAGGAAGTTTTGCATGTTCCAGGATTGATGAAGAACCTGATCTCTGTGGCGATGTTGGAAGACAAGTGTAGTGGGTATGATGTGGTCTTCCAATGGCCGAAGGAAAGGCTTTCCCATGCTAGCAAGACCACTGAGAGACCCGAAGATATGGGTTCGAGTCAAGAACCTTTATCAATTGCAAGTAGATGGCTGCGCAGCAATGGCATGCAAGGCAGAAGGAGTGGTGAGCCGGGATGATGGCGAGCTGTGGCACTGGAGATTGGGCCACCTTCACCATGGAGCTTTGAAGATACTGCAGCAGATTTCTACTGGGCTTCCTAAGGGCACCCTTGCGCAGTCAGATCAGTGCAAGGGGTGTACTTTATGGAAGTATGTGAAAGCCACCTTTCACGAGAAGGATAGTCGCGCCACGACGATCCTTGAGAGAGTTCACACAGACGTGTGTGGTCCTTTCTCAGTAGCTTCGACAACAAAGCACAAGTACTACGTGATCTTTGTTGATGATTTCTCTCGAAAGTGCTGGATCTTCTTCATGCAGAAGAAGAGCGAGACATACTCTAAGTTCTATGAGTTCAAAGCACTGGTCGAGAAGGAATCGGGGAAGAAGGTGAAGGCTCTCAGGAGCGACAATGGTGGTGAATTCATCTCGGCTGAATTCAAGGACTTCTGCAGCGCAGAAGGGATTCGGAGAGAGCTCATCGCACCCCATAACCCACAGCAGAACGGGGTGGCTGAGCGGAAGAACATAACTATTGTGGGTGCTGCATGGGCGATGTTGCATGATCAGGGCCTACCCCTTCATTTGTGGGCTGAGGCATGCAATACAGCAGTATATGTGTAGAACCGTTATCCTCACAAGATTCTTGGCATGAGTACACCGGAGGAGGCTTATTCTGGCAAGAGGCCTGACATTTCCCATTTGCGGATTTTTGGTTCTCTTGTCTACATGCATGTGACGAAGGATGCCAGAAAGAAGCTGGATCCAACCGCAGAGGTTGGAATATTTGTGCGGTACACTGATATGCCCCACAACTATCGGGTGTATGTGCCAGACAGTCGCAAGACTGTTGTGCGACGGGATATCAAGTTTCAGGAGGAGAAAGCCATGCAGTGTTTGCTTGAGAGGGAGCCACACTTGCATGCAGATGAGGAGCTCTTAGCTCCTAAGGATGAGTCTCAGGATGTGGATCAGCCACAAGATGAGATTCAAGGAGTGGAAGAAACCACTCATGCAGCGCCAACCATCAGAGGGCGCAAGCGTACTACAGAAGCTGAGCGACTGGCTCAAGATTCAGAGAAGGTTGTAGGACCACCTACAACACAGCGCAGACAGAGACAGTCACCGGATCGGTACACTGGATACATGGCTCTTATGAGTCAATGTGTCATGACGGAGCCATCCTCTTTCAAGGAAGCTGTGGAGGAACCCGCATGGGTAGATGCCATGATCGAAGAATATGATTCGATCATCAGAAATAGTGCATGGGAGATTGTCCCAAGATCGGAGGGGAAATCAGTGGTGGGTTCGCGATAGATCTACAAAGTGAAGCAGGCGGCTGACGGGAGTGTGGAGAAGTACAAGGCGAGATTTGTCGCCCGTGGCTTCTCGCAGATCGAGGGGATCGATTATGAGGAGACTTTTGCACCTGTCGCAAGGTACTCTTCCATATGGACGATCCTAGCTCTCTCAGCGCAGATGGGGTGGCACATCCATCAGATGGATGTGAAGACTGCGTTCCTCAACGGAGTCATTGAGGAGGAGGTGTACATAGAGCAGCCCGAAGGTTTCGAGATCTTCAGCAGTGAGTCGCATGTGTGCAGACTCAAGAGAGCACTGTATGGGTTGAAGCAAGCACCTCGTGCTTGGTACACACAGATTGACAATTATTTCAGCGGGCTTGGATTTTCCAAGAGTGAGGCGGATCCTAACCTGTACCAGATTGTGGTGGAGGGGAAGCTGCTGATCATTGTACTGTATGTAGATGATCTGATTTTGATGGGTGATGAGATGTTGATACTTTCATGCAAGGAGTGATTCACAGAGTTTGAGATGAAGGACTCTGGCTTCTTCATTATTTCCCCGGGATCGAGATTTGGCAAATAAGCAGTTGGTGGACTCATTTCTGAGCGTGTCGTGAGACTGAAAGTCCATGCATGGCCGCAAGATCGTTGATCCCCTTCCTGGTGGTTGGAGGAAGGAGGATGCTACTTCAGCGGAGGTAGTGGATGCCACTATCTATCGATAGTTGGTGGGGTCGCTTATGTATCTGGTCAATACACGACCCGATATATGCTATGCTGTTAACCAGCTTTCGCAAGCTATGGTTAAGCCTACCAAGCTCTTCTGGAAGGCAGGCAAGCATGTATTGCATTATCTTAGTGGCACATCGGGATATGGTCTATGGTATAGATAGGAGGATGGAGCGAAGCTTAGCGGCTTCACTGATGCAGATTGGGCAGAGTCTAACTGACTAAGAGCACATCCGGAGGTATCTTCAAAGATTGATCGATAGTGCCTTTCCTCGGTCAGCAGGAAGCGTAGATCCGTGGCACTCGCCTCCACGAGAGGCCGAGTATATGGCAGCAAGTTTGGTCGCATGCGAGGCTGGTCGCATGCGAGGCCATATGGACGAGGAGATCCCACGGATCGTTCGGTCACATTTGGAGCTCACCGTGATTTATCATGATGATCCGTAGCCGCATCAAGCTTCCCTGGCCAATCCAGCATTTCATGATAGATCCAAACACATCGACATCAGGTACCATCATATCAGAGATTGTGTGCAGCGGAGAATCATGTTACTTTCATATATTCCCACGGAGGATCAGGATGCTGATATCTTGACGAAGGCGCTCACCAGGAGCAAATTCGAATTCCACAGAGGCAGGATAGGGGTTGCAGATAATCCATATCTTGGTGAGAGGGAGTGTTGAAAATGCAGCAAGATGATGGAGCCTAGTGAAATGAAGTTGCCTTCACTAGGTGGGCCCGCAGGCTATTTTTGGCGCAAAGTCTATTTTTAGACTATGTCTATTTTTAGACATATGGAGCATGGTCTGGGAGTTGCAGTATGCTATTCTTGGAGGATTGGTCATTTTGGTAAAAATAGATGGACCTCTATTTTTAGACATTTAGGTCGAAGTCTATTTTTAGACTGCCTAGCTAAAAATAGAAAAGTCAAATATTATTTACCCTTAATAATATTTGGACTATAAACTTCAGTTTATCCTCTTACAACACTTCAGTTTGACTCACGAAAGTGGGGCATGCAGCTGACATAGGAATTACGCTATTCCTAGGGGTTTGGTTGAGCTCATGCATGATAGACTTCAGTTAGACTCATGTGGCAGAGTTTTGGTGGAGTTGATTGAGGAGTTGATGGAGATGGTGTTCCAGTTAACTAGTTGAACTAGTTGTAATTAGTTTAATTGCTATTACAGCTAGAGATGAGTGGTGTGAATTAAATATTATTTAATTCACTAATTATTAACTCATTATTCAACTAAAATAACACATCAGTTAACTTAGTGCATGTACAGTTCAGTGGAGACCAGTGGAAGAGGTAGATGAAAGGGTGAGTTTGCTATTAGTTGCGACAACAGTTGTGCATGGGATTTGCACAAGCATTGGAGGAGATTGCCCATGAGGATTGTGCAGTTGGAGCCAGTGAGATTCGAACTTGGATCTCTCATTACACCAGCCTTGATTGCGCAATAGAGGCAGGCAATTAGTGGATGAGTTTTGAACCCTTGACTTGTTCAAAACTGAGCTAGTTTGTGTGTAACTTTTGGAGACAGTACTGAGTACTTGTGAGGAGTGTTGTACTGAGATTGTTACATGTTCTCTTTCATCTTAATATACAAAATGGCTTGGGGTTTTCAGCTATAAGCTTTCCCCATACATACTGTGTAATGTGTGTGATGTTTTGATGATCTTTTGATCGCATAACATTTGTTTTATTTCCGTATGTGTGATGATCTGAGTAGAAGAGAGTATGTGTTGCATATGA
>CM076580.1:1689584314-1689898181 GCA_034641835.2 Pinus albicaulis
TTCATTGAGATAGAGTTCTATGTATTAGTTGTAAAATAGGCTAGGAGATGATTTCAGACTGATATCAAGCTGTTGGACAATGATGTATATGACTGGTGTTTCTCTTTAATATGACAAGCATGTTCATTGGATCTTGATGTAAACCAATGGTGAAGTGTTCTATCTTTTGTTGTTTTCCTTCTGTTATGCATCACATTTCATTTCTGTGATAAGAATCAGTAATCTAGCTTAGGACATACTGCCGTAAAGTACCCTAATGCTACCTGCTCTTCTTATCTTTTATGTTTTCTGTTAATTGTGTAATCTAAGGACAAATCCAATACAATTTAACCAATATAGTGTTGGTCTTCTAATGCTTGCTAATGTATGAATTCGAAATTTGTTTTTAGATGTTCTTGTTGGGTTTTATCCGAAAGAATTTGGAAACTGGGAGATTAGAGCTAGTTCTATCTCACTAGAGTCCTTTTCTAACATTCAGCCTTTGTAAGATCCGTTAAGTTGAATGTCAAAAGCAGAGAAGGTTAAAAAAATTTCTCTGATCTTAGGCTTCACTTTGTGTCAATCTTAAATTTTTTCTATTGTCTGAAGAGTTAACCTCATTGGGAGTTTGATCATAGATGGTTAAGGCATGCCCTGTCCCTAGATTTTCTCCTAAGTGGTCACCTTGGAAGGTTTCCTTGTCATTCACCTTCATTTCCTATCATTCCATCCCACACTATCATCTTTAAAGATCCTATGATTTAGATGACTAGCTCATTCGAAAGCCTTGGATATTGAATTGAAAGTAAACCCTTTTTTGACCCCATTTCCCAATGGATTTGTGTTTTCTTTGAGTTATCTCCCCATTTCCTAAATCCTTCTTTATTCACTCCTTTACCTTGTATTGAACCCTTCTTTCATGTTTCCCAACCAAACAAACAAACAAACAAAAAACAACAACCCTTGTGCCCTATAACTAGCCTAATACCTAAGAATTGAACTTCAAAGACCTATATTACCTCACCTTTATAGAGATATCCCTCTCTGGATCCAGGAGGGCTAGATCCTGAGATCCCAAAGTGGTTTGATGTTGTCTTGTCTTTTTGTCTTGCCAATTTTTCCAAAACACAGGAACCACAAGATAATGGCGACTCTGCTGGGGACTTTCTGAGTGTTTTCCATCTTATACATCCTTGGGACCTCAGAAATCCAAAATATATGGTTAGATTGGTATTAAATTGCTGATAGTGGACTGTATCCTACTTCAAACATTCAAATTCATCCACCTGGCGACTCCACAACTCCTAATAGACCTAAAGACTCCACTGGAGGAAGAACCTGGATCATGGCCAAACCTTATAGAAGGACAGAACATTTAGGCTGGATTTGGTTTAAAGAAATCATTGTTTTTATCTACCACTACGTTCTATCCTACTTTAAGCCTAATAAAGTGTACAAATATGATACCCACATTGATTATGGGAAGGATCTCAAGCCTCGGTCTTCATACCATGAGCAGACCAATATACCTTTAAAAAGCCCAGTGAAACTGGAGCCTCATGCTGTATCTCCTAATCCTAATGAAACTTCAAGCAGTCATAGGTCTCTTGTTACATTGCCTACACCCAAAAAGGTCATATAAAAGATATAAGCCTCTAGTTTTTCCTTTTATCTTCCAACCCCTTCTTGCAGAACTTACAAATAAGCTGCTGTTACAGGTCAAAATACCTCCTCATCATCTCAGAGGAGAAGACAAATATGGAAGGAATACAAAGACCTAAATTAAACCTATTTCTGCTAAGGTAACGCCTCTCTATAACAACACAAGAGCATTATAACGCAGCTGATCAGTTAATAGGCTGCGTTAGTGGCTAGGGAAACGCTCTGCTTACACTAGAGGGCAGCATTACCCATGTTTTAAGTTTGAAACGGGAAAAACCCGCGGAGAATGATTTGAATCTCCAGCTTTTCTCACAAGAGAGTCAGTACAAAAAGGAAACTGCAAAGCACTAATCTCTTATTGGGCATTGCCATAAACAACTGAACTCTCAAAGAAGGAAAAATCATGGAGGTTGAAGAAACATATTGGTTTTTTCTATTCAAGAACTGGTGGAAAGAGAAGGGAAATTATTGCTCTCTCCTTCTCCTATAAAATGGAGTTGAAGGCTCTTGGTTCAAGGCCGAAGGATTGCTAAATTTTTTGCATACTTGTGAAGTAGAGATCATTGTTGTAGTGTGAAGGTCAAAGGTCAAAGAGGTTCATTGAGAACTTGTTGATCAAGACCTTACCACTTTGAGAGATAGAGAGATTGGAAGGCTGAGGAGGGCTTGGTGCAACCAACAGTTGTAATCCTCCTTTTTAATAAATCAATAGAACTGTATTTTTTTGTCCATTCTATGCGTTGATATTGTCATTAATATTTAATCACTTATATAGCATGAGATGAATGGCTTAGATGTGCACACTTTAAATGTTTATTATATATTGATTTAATTGATAATAAATGCATGTTATGTTAGAAATTACACAGGTGCTTTAATTGATTACAGGACCTAGATTTGGAGCTAGTGAAGGAGAAACACTGCTTCGCTACCTAGTGCTCTCCAAAGGACTCCAAGATCATTAAAGATGTAATCTTCTATCTTTTTCCATCAAGTGGTTTTAAGTTAATATGAACATGTATATGCCATCTTTGTGAACTGTACAGCTAATATTACTGTCTGCCTCGGGCATCGAAAAGCCCTGAGAGGGATATACGATAACCAACAACCCAAGAATTTTACCCTATAGTAGAATTGGTGACTCTGCTGGGGAGTTTCCCCATAGTTTCCAGACTATTTCTTTCCTCCTTTCTTCTCTCCTTTGTTCACAGATCCTTCCGACCAGTACTTATGCCCAGTAGACATTTCAAAAGCTCGCAGAGTTCAATCCTGTTTCTGTTTGACCATCTGAAGAACTTTACCCTGGCTAACGCTACCCCTATAGGTTTTCCAGTGCATTATAACGCTTGATCTACTTAAATAAAGTGCGTTAGTCTCCGTATTAACGTTGTCTTTACTCAGAGACAGTGCGTTACTTAGCCAAAACTTGTTGTTCACTACTGTGATTGTGTTTTAGCTGCAGAGTTTTTGGCCATCAGTATATCTCCTTGACTGAATCCCTGTGCTTGTTTACTAAGCTAGCATTTCTGTTTGTTTTCTATTATTTGAAAAGTTAGTGTCAAAAGAATTTACTTTTTAGAGAAGAATTTTTTTTTTTAGTTTTTTCTGCATCTAGCTGAGTTAATTCTGAAAATTTCAGTTCATAGACTATTAAGAAGAGGTAGATAGAAGTCTGAATCTTTAAAGTTGAACTGTGTTATTTGAATGTTAGTGCATGGATGTTGAAAAGAAACCTCTCCTTGTAGAAATACTCTTCATCGAATTGAATATTTAGAGCATGTTTTGCATGGTTTCTTGAGTCAGAGTCTCATTACATTTCATACGTCCACTCCCCCTCCGCAAGACTAATAATCAAGTACACTAAGAATCAAGCAATAATAAAATCAATCACATTAATCTTTTTTGAGCTCACACAAATAGTAGTTCAGGCTAGGATCTTGGGTTAGGAAAAGTGAGAAAATGACCCAAGATCTCAAAACTTGAAACTAGAGTCATTAACGAGCGAAATCCTACTACACTCATATTATCGGGACCATTCCTTTACCAGAGCTCAGCGCGAGACAATACTTGGGTGCACAAGAAGGTAGCCCGCCTTCGACTGCATCTGGTGGGTGTGTTATATATTGGGGTTCCCTTCGGGGATGTCGAAACTAGATCTGGGATCTAGGTATTCTTCCCATATAGCATACTTTCCTTGACCGTGGACCCCCCTGATGATGTCTGTGATTTGAGGTATCTTTAGTGGCCATAATTTTTAGGGACTTACACAAGGTGACTGGGACGAGCTGTCCTGGTACCTGAAACAGATGGAACCACTCTATCTTCGGTCTTTAGGAGGGTACTCGTCTTCACGAGAGTGCTTACAACTATCGTTTGAGGTTCAGGCGAAGCTCTAGAGTGACCGTAACTGTAGTTTCGACCAACCCTCTCTGTATACTATTGTGATACTAGATTTCATCACCAGCAAATGGTAGTACTCAGACAGGGCAACCTATTCTGGCTGCTTCCTGATTGATTTTAGAGAGTCCTTTTTTCTTTTTTAGGTGTGTGGTTACTGTCATTGAGACTTTATAATACATCACAATTCATTAAAAATTGTTAAAAAATAAACAGGTCACCGTGGCGTCTTCCGACCCACGCCATCTATCTCGACGACAGCAAGGTATACCTCCTCTAACTATTAAGGAAGAACCGAACCTTGGTGAACCTGTGCCTTCTACGGAAGAGCAGTATCCACTGACTAATCTTTATTTTCACATAGCCTCATATCATCCGGAATTTCTGGAGGACCCTTTCAAGGAAGGGTTTGTACCTCATTACAATCCTCTGCTCACTGATCCGTTGGGGCCTGTGATAATTCAGATTCCACCACGCCAAGATATGTCTTCGGCCGCACAAACATCCTTTTCACCACCAACATCCACAGGGTCGATGCCAATGGAAACCATCCCAGGTTCGCCACCATCCTCCACGCCGGTGGTCAGTTCTATGCCATCACTTGGTAACCTCAGTAGTCAACATATACCTAATCCCAACCCTACGGTCTTCACAAATTTCAGTAGCTCGCCGAATCCTTCGGCATCTACTCCTACTGTGACCACGTTGGGACCCACGGTAGCTCCTCCCACGAGTATGACTACTTCGGTGCCTTTTAGCAACCCTTTCGATTAGAACCCTATGCTGAGTTCAAACCCCTTGGCCACTATACCAGGGGGCAGTGTCACCAACACACATGTAGCAGGAAACATTTCACTTCCCCTGCAATCCTTAGGAAAAATAGGACAACCTATTGTCAATACTTTTCCCTTAAGTGGTTCAAATATAGGTGTAGGGTCTATGCCGTTGCCAAACTATGCAAGTAGTAGCATGCCTTCGGGAAACTCTGTTGTATCCATTTGGACTAACCAACCCCAACCTCCATCTGGAATGGGAGGGCATTTTTATGCTGGGGGAGACCAACCGTTCGCCCCACAATAAAATATGCCCTATGGACAGCAACAGTATGTCCCTACTCCTCCACCTATCGGAAGTTTTTATCAAAGTCCTACTTATCCTCCTGGTAACACATTGATGGGTGGACCGTATGGTCTAAGTAGTCATCCCATACTACCTTGGTTAGATTCGGGGGAAAATCCACAATTTCCATTTTTGGCAGCTTTGGACATCCCCGATATCCATAAACTGACTAACGACCCCATCAATCACAACCCGCTCTGGCCTCCAGTACTGCATAAGATTCCTTCTGACATCCCGAAGTTCGACGGGAAACAAGGGGAAAACCCAGCCGCACACATCACTACCTTTCATCTATGGTCTATATCCAATTCCATGGTGGATGATAGTGTTTGGCTTCGACTGTTTCCCCGCACCCTTACAGGAAATGCCGCCAAGTGGTACTTTGATTTACCATGTGCCACCATCAATAATTTTGGTGCTTTAGCGACGGAGTTTCTAAAGAACTTCCAATTACCAATCAGATTTGAAACCGGAACGGAACTGCTAACCTCAATGCACCAAGACACAGCCACCCACATCTCCGATCATATTCATGAATGGAGACGTCGAAGGAGGCTAGTCAAAGCACCAATCCCGGATCATCTCTTAGCCAATTGGTTTTGTAAGTCTCTTTTACCCCACATCTCTAAAGACATTGGCCTTTCTGGTGCGGTTACAGAATATCAATGCATTCGTTGTGCCCAGCATTTGGATTTAATCTATTCACAATATGGCATGCTATACGACCTACTCCCCCATGCCCCTGGTAACCCAAATCCTCCAGCCACTCAAAAAACCAGAGCACATGCCGACGGTCTCGTTGGCACAATATCTGGTGTGGCCACAAAGCAGTCTCAGGGGCAAGCCTCCCAGCCATCCTCGGCTACCACCACCCCTCACCAAACGAATACTCTTCCTACCGCTGAGTTGAATTCTGTGCAAACCTCACAAAAAACTAGCGGTAAAAATAAGAAGAACAAGAAAAAGACATCTTCTTCGGAAGAGCAGTTGGATAATCAGAATAACCCTAATAAAAAAAACGCTGCCAAAAATGACAAAGGGAAGGATAAACCCATTAAATTTCCTTGCAATATCTATGCGGAGGACCACTTGACATACAAATGTCCTCGGCTGGAGGAATGCACCGATTTTATTGCCAACAAGGATTCTGGGCGAACACCTGTCGTTCTTCATAATCCTTTCCCTAATCAGCAGTAGCAACATCAACACATGGTTGAAAATCTGCCACAACCCCATCAACGGGGAAATGGTGGTTCGCATCCTTCTGGCGAAGGACCATCCACCATTTATGGCCTTGAGAGTGTTGAACTTCAAACTCGAGCCAAGATTTATGTAAATCCTACCATAGATGCTCAAGAACCTGGTACTAGTTCAAATCCACCGCCGCCCAACGATTTGTATATCGAACGGCCTACTGCTGAACCTGTGATTCGTCCCCCCAAAGGGACACTTCGACGCATGACTCATAACACCTCTGCACGTGCAGCCCAAAACCACAACATTGTAGAAGATTTGGCACAGGCACTGTCAACTATGTCTGCTCTCGAAGTATTACAAACCTGTCCAGCACAAAGGAAAGCCTTGCTTTCGGCCATTGGTGGAATAGAACCCCAGGATTCCATGCTAGCTATCTTTGATATGGAAAAATCTAAACCTCGCCTCTCACACCAACTTTCATTCCAGGTGCAGGTTGTGTCGAAAGGGAGACCAATCCATCGCACTGTCATAGACGAAGGTGCTTCGACCTGCGTTATGTCACAAGCTTTTTGGCTCGCTTTAGGTTCTCCTACCTTAACATCGCCATCGAATTCCCTCAAAGCTTTCGATGGCCACAAGTTCCTCCCAAAAGATACCTTGCTAGCTTTCCCATCACTCTGAGCAGGAAAATGGTAAACGTGGATGTTGAAGTCGTAGAGCGCCATCTAGACTATAATATATTGCTTGGTCATAGTTGGTCTTATGCCATGACTTCCATTGTGTCTTCAGTCTTCCAACTCATCCTATTTCCATTGGATGGGAAAATAGTCACAGTGGATTAGCTATCCTTCTGCACCCTTGATTATGCCACATTACCAAGTAGAATGGTACCCCTAATAGGAGGCTTTCCTAACTCCTACGTCAGTATCAGTACCGGTCTTCTGAAGGCATCTTCCCTACTGGGTTGTTTTCCTCTCCTACCGGCACAGATCCCAAACACGATTGCAATGATATCCACCACTTCGGATGGCTCTATCGACGCATGGATCATTCCGGCACCTTCATACATTGATTCCTATGGAGATCAAATGCTGCTCTCACTAGCCGAGTTGGCTTACCAAGCCATCCAAATAACATCTGAACCCTGCACTGTTATGGTTTCGACCGAAGGTACAAACCTCCCATCCATCACAGTTCTCTCTAAAGATATCCTCAATGAATTCTTACCTACAGACGAAGCTATTCAAGATATCGTGACTCTAGAAGAACGACCTTGGGGAGAGTTTCACCATCGCGCTTCGATGATTGACTCAGACGCGATAAAAACTAAAATCCCATCCTTTGACCCACCTGAGATGGTTCCCTCCGCTTACATGATTGTCCAAAATATCGATTCAGAAGGGAACATGGGTAATCTTTCTAAGAAAATGCTCATTGATATCTCGGTCAAAACGGGTATAGTGGAAAACATTCAGATTGGAGCCGATTGCAATCCTGAGGAAATTGCATGCGTCACATCCCTTTTCAAGGAATTCCGTGATGTGTTCGCTTGGTCTCACAAGAAAATTCCCGACATAGATCCTTCTATTGATGAGAAAGAGATCAAGAAATTCCAAGCATTATTTTTATGGTATTTTTCTTGCTCGTTAATCCGAAAAACCTCAAGTCCTCTTCTTTGGGATCGTTAAACTTACACGAAGAAGCATCGAGCATTCTTTTTATGGTATTTTTCTTGCTCGTTAATCCGAAAAAACTCGAGTTCCCTTCTTCGGACTCGTTAAACATATACGAAGTTGATATCGAGCGTTCTTTTTTGGGTCTTTTTCTTGCTCGTTAATCCGAAAAACCTAGAGTTCTCTTCTTCAGACTCGTTAAAACCATGAAGAAGCACTGAGCTTTATTTTTAGGAACCTTTTTCTCGCTCATAAAACTGAAAAAACCTCGAGTTGACTTTTTCGGGCTCGTTAAACTACAATGACAGAGAGTAAGGAGCCATTATTTTCCTCTTTTTCAAAGCTCTTTAAACCGAAAAAGTAACCGAGTTTTCTCCGTGTGACTCGTTAAAATTTCACGGAGGGCACCGAGTTTTTCTTTTCTGGACTCGTTAAAATTTCACAAAGAGTATTGAGTTTAATTCGTCTCCTCGTACTCATAACAAAATGAGGTAGACGTCCATCGAACATGGATTTCTCACTTTTCCGACTTCGATGGACTAACTCACAGAAAATAAACTGTTTCGGGCTTACTATTATCCCTTTGCCATGCCCGGTTATCAAGACATGACAAAGGTACCCCAATGGAATTTTCTTTATGATATTTTTCAGACTCTCTAAATATGAAAAATTCACCGAGTTTACCCATCTGGACTCGTTAAACCTAATCAGACGGGGCACATATTTTTCTTTTATGATATTTTTCAGACTCTCTAAACATGAAAATTCACCGATTTTACTCATCTGGACTCGTTAAACTTAATCAGACGGGGAAAAATTTGGACAAAATGGATACTACCTCTGTTACATTTCAGAAAGGTCAATTTCGCAGCAAAATTCTTGAACATGGAACTTCCCATAAAACTCTTTCGCAGTTAGCCGAACCCTACCATCTATGATTATTAGCCTTCTTCTCCCAGTGTCCCTGCACCGGTAAAATCATAACACACTTTTTGGTGTTCATTAAGCCTCAGTTTCCTAGTACTTTGTTACAGTGCCTTCTATTGTTCAAGCAGATCTCGCTATCTACTGCTCCTGTTATCAACCAAACCACTCATTATGCCAGAAATTATTTGTCGTCCGACATCCCCATTTCCTCTTCATTATCTCAATCATAAACAAAATCATTTGGTTTCCATTTCGTGTTGACTGGTGTAGGCCGCCTCAGTGCCTACCTTTCAACAGATCTCTTCCTATCGACTTCAGCATCTTATCTAGGAAGTCGATCCAGAAACCCATCAGTACCCAGATACTTGCAGACATCAGTGGCAGGTAGTCTTGTGTTTGATCAAGAGTCTTCATCATTGATTCCTGGTCGAATGATTCTACGAGTGTTCGACTTCAACTCATTCTATTCACACTCGCTAGATTGTACTGTGCATCTTAGGGACCATCATCATTATCGGTGGCCACCTTCGTGTCTGTTAATAGTTTTCATCATCGACTGGTAATCAGAAGATTTCTCACATGTTCGACGATAGCTCCTTCATTCACATGTTGAGAAATATGCAGTTTAAGTGAATCGGTGGTCAAGACCTTGGGGCAAAGGTTACATCATTAAAGTTGTGTTCCCTCCCCCAAGTTGCGATATTGTTTATGGAGACAGCTTCTTCAGCCTGATCCTGTTATGACAGAAACTTCCACATTGTGCTTATCGGTGGAAAGATTCTTCATATCTCTATTCTAGAGAAATCATGTTGTTTAAGCTACTAAGCATGGGAATGCCCGACTCAAGGCAGATACTATATTTTCTGACATATGTTGTTGTTTCAGGATTTCCTCAGTCTTTCAATCTCTTTATCTCTACTACACACTTTGTAAAGTATTTCGGCCATCGTCTTCATCTCTGACCTCACACTTTAGGGGGCATCTGTTACCGGTCAAAAAACCTCCTCATCAGCTCAGAGGAGAAGACAAATATGGAAGGAATACAAAGACCTAAATTAAACCTATTTCTGCCAAGGTAACGCCTGTCTATAACAACACAAGAGTGTTATAACGCAACTGATCAGTGAATAGGCTGCGTTAGTGGCTAGGGAAATGCTCTGTTTACACTAGAGGGCAACGTTACCCATGTTTTAAGTTTGAAATGAGAAAAACCCGCAGAGAATGATTTGAATCTCCAACTTTTTCTCACAAGAGATTCACTACAAAAAGGAAACTGCAAAGCACTAATCTCTTATTGGGCATTGCCATAAACAACTGAACTCTCAAAGAAGGCAAAAGCGAGGTTGAGGAAACATCTTGGTTTTTTATATTCAAGAACTGGTGGAAAGAGAAGGGCAATGATTTCTCTCTCCTTCTCCTATAAAATGGAGTTGAAGGCTCTTCGTTCAAGGTCAAAGGATTGCTAAAGTTTTTGCATACTTGTGAAGTAGAGATCATTGTTGTAGTGTGAAGGTCAAAGGTCAAAGAGGTTCATTGAGAACTTGTTGATAAAGACCTCACCACTTTGAGAGATAGAGAGATTGGAAGGCTGAGGAGGGCTTGGTGCAACCGACGGTTGTAATCCTCCTTTTTTATAAATCAATAGAACTGTATCTGTTTTTTCCATTCTATGCGTTAATATTGTCGTTAATATTTAATCACTTATATAGCATGAGATGAATGGCTTAGATGTGCACACTTTAAATTTTTATTATATATTGATTTAATTGATAATAAATGCATGTTATGTTAGAAATTACACTGGTGCTTTAATTGATTACAGGACCTATATTTGGAGCTGGTGAAGGAGAAACGTTGCTTCGCTACCTAGTGCTCTCCAAAGGACTCCAAGATCATTAAAGAGGTAATTTTCTATCTTTTTCCATCAAGTGGTTTTAAGTTAATATGAACATGTATATTCCATCTTTGTGAACTATACAACTAATCTTACTGTCTGCCTTGGGCACCAGAAAGCCCTGAGAGGGATATATGATAACCAACAACCCAAGCATTTTACCCTATAGCAGCTGCTCCTTTTTTATGGAGAAAATTCAAAGATCACTGCTGGGCAGCATGTTCAAAAGCATGAAGGTTTACTTGACTTATATGAAATAGAAGAAGATGGTGTGCGTATTATAATGTTTGCCTTGTCATTACAAGGAAATGTTAAGAGTTGGTTTAAAAACCTTCCAACTGTAAGCATCATCAATTTTCAGCAGTTTGCTCAAGTTTTCCTTGATAGATGGGTAGTCCCAGGAAATTTCTTCCTCATCCTAGAAGAATACCAGAATTTGAGAAGACAGCCAAGAGAGACAATACAAGACTTTTCAGCTAGGTTTAATAAGGTATACAATGTAATACCTACTGAGATAAAACCACCCTTTGGATGGGCTTTATTGCACTATCCAAGTTCTTTTGATCCTGAGGTGGAATTCCACATAAGAGAAAGAGAGCCTTCTAGCCTGGAGAAAATTCAGAACATAGCAATTACTGTCGAATACAACCTATGGTGCAGGGAGGAAAGATTAAAAGCAATAAAAAAGGACCAAGCAGAGCAAAAAAGGCAAATCTCTTTAGAAAACAAGCTGGAAAAACTTATAGAGACAAAAAACAGCTTGATAAACACAAAGGAGGAAGAATATGAGGTTGAAACTAGAAATGATGATTGGAAAGGACCTACACCTTGTCCTCAGGAAAAACAAATCAGATCTCTGCAAGACATAAGAAACATGCAAAGTGTGTATGATGAACAAGATTTTAGATCAGAGAATGAACTTGCAGATTGTTTTGAAGAAAGACTTGCTGAGAGTCCAAAAGGTTTGATTGGTGACATTACTTACAACTTTTATTTTCCTAGTTTTGATCTTTCTGATGATCATTCTTTCCAAATAGAAGCTAATATTGCAGGACCATCATCAGTAGATTTGTGGAAGGAAGATCATGTCTACCAACTTCAAGAAAGTAATGAGTCCATGCAAGCTATTTATGATACCGATGAAGAAGGTTATGAAAGTCTAGTAGCAGGTGAAGATTCATTGAATCTTCACTCTGCTTTATATCAAATCATCAGTAATAATTTCCATGAAGATGGAAGTCAGCAGCTTTTTATCACAGAGGATGAGGAAGAAAGCAATGAAGACACTCTTGAGCAAGTTGAATATACTGAACTTTCCCCTGAAAGGGTTGAGGTAACCAAAGAAACCCTTGCTCAAGAATATGTTAGTATTTTCATAGATCTCAACACACCAGATCAGAAGATCTCAGAGCTACAAGAGGAAAACACTGCAAAATATTATGAATCCCCTAGCTCAGATGATGATGAAGATGAAGTATATCTTCTTTCTCAGAATTATCTTTTGTTTGATCCAGTGGAAGAAGAAACAATCCTGGTTGAAAACTCCTTTTCAAATACTCACAACCAGGTATCATTTCAGGATCCTTATGCTCATTTCCTGCATACATTTAGAGAAGGATCAAAGGTCATCAAGAGCAGCTTGTTGCAGGCAACAAGAAATATTTTAAAAGCTGCTAAAAAGCAAAGAGAATAGGAGTGGCCCTGCCTATCCAGCATGTTCAAAGAGATGAGAAGAAAGGACCAGTCATGGGATCACTTGATTGATTGGATGTATTGGAAAAGATAGTTTGTAAGCTAGACATGTAAATATCTCAAGTTAGAGTAGGGTAGGTAGGAAAGCTCAGTAAAGCTCAGTATGTGAGCATTTAGTTAGTTGTTGAGTTTTGCTTTGAAAGGAAAGGTTCAGATATGCTCAAAACTTGAACCAGCAGAGAAAAGAAGAAGTAGCTCTAACAAGATCAAAACCAAAGCTGAAATGAAGAAGAAAAGTGACTCTAACAAGCTCAAAATTTGAGTCACAAAAAGAATGAAGGATGCTAGTGATTTTTCCAGATCTGAAGCCCTCCAATTTTGTTTTTAATTTCTGCAAATTTCAGTCCATATACAGTTTGTATTTATGCTATGGATTCACAGAAAACCAGGAAGTCTAATCCTGGTTTGTATGTGTTTAAATTTCAGTTTTAGAATGTAGAGAAAGAAATCTGCTAGATAGTTTAATCCTAGCAGATATTAGTGTAGGTAGAGAAGCTATGAGGCCAACTGTCTAATCTGGTCTCATGGAGAAATAAGGGTAGATTTAGATTAGTGTTTTCTGCTTTCAATAAAAAAAAATGATGAATAAGTTCTGCAAGTCTAAATGCACCTTGAAGAAAAAATGTTAGGACAGTAGGATGGGTAGGTAGATTGTTTGAGAGAATGTTACTGCTGATATGATATTTTCATGATTTGTAGCAGCTGATCAAAGAAGAAAAGGATGGTCAAATATCAGGCATCTGGCCTACTTCCAAATATTATTTTCTGAGATTCTTGACACCTTCAATAAGATGCTACCCCCATGTGGAGCCACTGTCAGCCACCTATAAAAAATTTTCATAGCAAACATGTGGCTAAATATTCTTCTGAGCCTTCAAGAGAAACATTTCCCTTGAAAATATTTCATTCTTGAAGCCTCTATGTGTCCTCTGCTCCTTGAAAAATCTTCACTGCTATTTCCATTAAAAAATATTGTTGTTTGGTGAAGAAAATGTTGTCAAAAAGGCCTCCATTTGCCCTATGTCATCCCCAAAAAATCCCCTTTTCACCCATTTTTCCTTCAATAAATTTCCTCCAATCCCTTCACTAACCCTCCATCTCATCCTAAAATCCTTTTTAAGCTTCTAAAAACCCCTTTTATAGGTTTAAAACATCCTTTTCCCCTTTATCGAAAGCCAAGAAACCCCTTGAAAAACACCGATTTTGGCTTTAAAACACCCATTTTTCATTGAGGCATTAAGCCCCTTTCGGCTCAGCCCTAAGCCCTTTTTCCGCATATAACCTGGCACTAGAACCAAGCACTAAGCCCCGTGGCACTAATCGCAATTAGATTTTCAACTGTCACCTTTTTCCTTTGTTTCTTGTAATTTTCCGATGCGATGACCTTTTGTTCTATCAGCCTCCGCTGCAATCTCCACCATTGATTATTCGCAGATCTAACGGTTGATCGCCAATCGCAAAGTTTCAAGTGCCATCCCGTGTCCCTGCCGATCTGCGATCCCCGATTTAATCCTGGATATTGAATCCACAAGAACCAACAATCGAGATTCGTCCACGCCTTTGTTCACAAAGCCCATCATCGCTCTGCCGATTTAATCTGGACCGTTGAATCCACAAGAACCAACGGCCCAGATTTAATCATGCTCTACCCCTGTGCCCTCCATATTTTCCCCTCTGACTAGATCTCCACCGTTTATCTCTTCAATGATCCAAAGGTCCGCGCTAAATCGCAAATCGCAAAATCAAAGAACCGTGGAGTTTTGGTCCTCTACCTTTCTCCGATGCAATTAAATCTCTGCCGTCCATTCCGCCATATTTGACGGTCCAAATTGCATCGCACACCGCCTTCCCCTGCCACCATTCCACTGTTACGCCAAGCCCCGATTAGATCTCCGCCGTCCATTTCAAAGATCCAATGGTCATGATTTAATCCGCCATTATCTCTTCCCACCTTACCAACCGCGCATCTTTCTTCATTGCACCCTATCCTGCACCGTCAGATCTCTCCACCCTTCATCCAACGGCTAAGAATGCATATTGCGTGATTTCTGTGTCCTAGGTTTAAAGTTTCAAAATCACGCGATAAAAACAGTTTTGGGGGGGACACGTGTCAGGAGGCGACACATGTCGCGTTTTTTTGGCAAGATTTCAAAACCACTCCAAAGTTGTGTGAAACCAGCAGTTTCCATCTAAAAACCACTCCTCCCGATATAATCCTTCTTTAATCCTGGCCGTTGATTGTTTGATCTAATGGTTCATATTATATCGCATCATCATCCATATTTCTTTCATCGGAGCTTCCAAATGACTTCAATGGAAGATCTCCACCGTTGATCACCATCAGTGATCTAACGATCCATGTTCAATCTCCCTCCGCCCTTCCAATCCCACCAACATAAGCCTCCGATTTCATTCATTTTAACCTTTTTCCTTTGTTATTTACCCAAACATTAAACTTTGTGTTTTAACACTAAAGTTATTTCTTCCGCCTGATTCAATCTAAAACACCTCCACCGGTGAATCTCAACCATTGATCACCATCCATCAGTCTAATCCAATGGTTCGGAACCGTCCTCGCACCAGACCTTCATTAGCTCAGTTTTCTTCCATTCCGCCATGATTTTTGCCCAATTTTTCGCCTACATCCTCCATTTTCACTGCTATGCCACCATCTCCACAGGCCTCCACAGCATCCTCCTCCACTCCCAATGGATTTTTATAACATTTCTATTGTCTTTTGCAGGGTTACGGATGGCGAAAAATCATTCTCTATCTCACTATCATAGACAAGGTAATACAGGGCGCAGAATGGCATTCTTCCAGAACCAAAGATTGCAGGGAAGGTGCCTGAGAAGGTTTAAATGTGATTTTCAGTAAATATCAAGTTATTAACTCTGTTCCAAACCTTTCCAGTGCCATTAAAACCTATGTATCCACAGACAAGACAGAAGAAAAGCGGAAAAGAGTATCAATGACAGCTTAAAGGGTTAAAAGCACATTATTGAAGATAAATTCCATAATACAGTGTTTAAAGGACGAAGATACAAATTAAAGACCCTATGAATGATCTAGAAGGCTAATAAGGCCTAAAACACATGAAACAAGCCATATCAATGTTTCACATCAGCAGAATGTTCTTTCCCAAGAAAGGACAAGTTCCTGAGAAGATTATCACCCTGACAGAAGTCCTAAGATTGCCAGAGCATTAGTTACAAAGTATGGAAGGCCTCAAAGTCATTTATCTGCCTTTCTTGTCCCAGAGTACAAAAAAATTACAAAACAGCCAGAAATCACATCAAGACACATGCTTTTAAAGTTATTATTAGCCTGTCGAAGACCACTAATTCTTCCAAAGGGTACTGAAAGTCAATGCAAGGATATTAATATAGAATGGGCTTCAGAAACGCCCCTTCCTCTATTTTAATGAGTCATTTAAAGTTCCATCTACCTCTACTTCCATTCTTTCAGCTATAAGAACTCATCAAAAATACATTGAAAACGTTGGTTAAACATGGATTGTAAGTTTTTTTCATTGAGATAGAGTTTTGTGTATTATTTGTAAAATAGGCTGGGAGATGATTTCAGACTAATATCAAGTTGTTGGAAAATGATGTATATGACTGGTGTTGCTCCTTAATATGATAAGAATGTTCATTGGATCCTGATCTAAACTAGTGGTGAAGTGTTCTATCTTTTGTTGTTTTCCTTTTGTTATGCATCACATTTCATTTCTCTGATAAGAATCAGTAATATAGCTTAGGATATATTGTCGTAAAGTACCCTAATTCTTCCTGCTCTTCTTATCTTTTATGTTTTCTGCTAATTGTAATCTAAGGACAAATCCAATACAATTTAACCAGTATAGTGTTGGTCTTCTAATGCTTGTTGATGTATGAATTTAGAATTTGTGTTTAGATGTTTTTATTAGGTTGTATCTGAAAGAATTGGGAAACTGGGAGATTAAAGCTAGTTCTGTCTCACTAGATTCCTTTTCTAACATTCAGCCTTTCTAAGATCCCTTAAGTTGAATGTCAAAAGCAGAGAAGGTTAAAATTCTTTCTATGATCTTAGGCTTCACTTTATGTCAATATTAAATGTTTTCTATTGTCTGAAGAGTTAACCTCATTGGGAGTTTGATCATAGATGGTTAAGGCATGCCTTGTCCCTATATTTGCTCCTAAGTGGTCACCTTGGAAGGTTTCCTTTTCATTCACCTTCATTTCCTATCATTCCATCCCACACTATCATCTTTAAAGATCCTCTAATTTAGATGACTAGCCCATTCGAAAGCCTTGGATATTGAATTGCAAGTAAACCCTTTTATCACCCCATTGCCCAATGGTTTTGTGTTTTCTTTGAGTTATCTCCCCATTGCCGAAATCCTTCTTTATTCACTCCTTTACCTTGTATTGAACCCTTCTTTCATGTTTCCCAACCAATCAAACAAACAAAACAAAACAACAACCCTTGTGCCCTATAACTAGCCTAATACATGAGAATTGAACTTCAAAGACCTATATTACCTCACCTTTATAGAGAGATCCCTCTCTGGATCCAGGAGGGCTAGATCCTGAGTTCCCAAAGTGGTTTGATGTTGTCTTGTCTTTTGGTCTTGCCAATTTGGCCAAAACACAGGAACCACAATAGCTTCAATCCATTTGGTCAATTAATAAGTTTCAACAAGAATCCAATCATGTTGTCCACTTGAAGGTGGATGAATTTCTCCAATGAAATCTAAGCCTCATTACTGAAAAGGTGCAGAAACAATTATGGGCTTGAGAAGCAAATATTTCAATTTTTTCTTACCCATGAACTTTTGACATTTTTCACATGCTCTCACCTCAGCACACACATCAAAAAATAAACTAGACCAAAAATAGTCAGCTCCCAATATTTTGTATGCAATAGTTCTCCAATAGTGATAACCTCCACACACACTACTATGCATATCAAAAATAAATTTTTTGGACTCATTTGGGTCAATGCATCTCAAAAAAACTCCTGTAGGATGTTTCCAATATAAACAATTATATTTGATGCAGAATTTAACAGTTTTCAGCTTCAAAGATCTTATTCTGATTTTATCATAATTTGGAGGTTTAAAATGTTGCCAAAAATAAATGATATCCTTATACCAGCTACATTCAGAAAGCTTTACATCCACTTCCATAACGTCAATAGGTTCTGAAATTTTCCCTTCAAAGTTGTCATCCATGAAATTCAAGCCCAAAACTTTACAATTTTCTTCAGCTAATAGTTTGGCTAATCCTTGACCTTCGATTAGTTTAGTAGGCTTTATCTCTAAATCAAACTCAAGAACTTTAGTCACCCACTTAATTATTTTTCCATCAATATCAGGCTGAACTAATATTTCTCTAACAGTAGATGAAGGTACACAGGAAATAACTTGAGCATGCAGAATATAAACTCTAAACGCTTTCATAGCTTTAATTAACGCATAAGAATGCTTTTCCAACATTTAATACTTCAATTTTGCATCTCTAAGAGCTCTGCTGAAAATTTTTATGGGGGTTTCCTTATTTTCTAAATATTTTTGTAAAAAAACAACAACAATAGTATCTTGGGAGGCAAATGAGAAGATCAAAAAAGGTTTTGAGTATTCAGGGCTTACCAACTGAGGTGCTTCAATGATAGATTTTTTTATCAGCTCAAATGAATTTCTGGATTCAATTGTCAATTTGACTTCTTTGTCCTTCTTCAGCATGCAAGTAATATGCTTCACCACTTCACTAAAATTTTGAATGAACCTTCTTAATAAATTAATCATACCAAGGAAAGATTGAACCTCTTTCTTGGATCTTGAAAGTGTTAAATCTTGAATTGCAATCACTCTTTCAGGATCAATTTTCACTCCATCTTTAGAAACTATGTGACCCAACATCTTACCTTCCTTGAGAGAAAAATGAGACTTCTTTGGATTCAATGATATACCATATTTTTTGCATTTAACAAATACTTGTCTCAAGTGTTGAAGGTGTTCTTCATCTGAAGCTGAAAAAACAGTAATATCATCCAAATAGATGACCAATAATTTTTCATTTTCTCCAATGAATGAAAAGTCCATAGCACGCTGAAAATTAGCTCTGGCATTCATAAGCCCAAATGGAATCTTTGCATACATGAATGTTCCCCAAGGAGTATTGAAAGTTGTCTTCTCTCGGTCTTCTGGCCAAAAAGAAACTTGATTGTACCCGTAGAACCCATCTAACATGGAAATTTTGTCTAATCCAGTTACCTTTTGAAGAATATGCTCCATCTTTGGCAATGGATAATTATATTTCTTGGAGAATTTGTTAAGATTCCTAAAATCTACACATATTCTAACTTCACCACTCTTCTTTCTTACTAGAACTAGATTAGAAACCCAATTTTAGTATCTCAATGGAATGATTATTTTGGCTTCCAAAAGTTTCTTCACTTCCTTCTTCATCACTGGTAACAATAGTGGATTGATTTGTCTTAATTTCTGCCTGAATGGCTTAGTAGCATCTTTAAATGGTATTGTATGCTCAATGATAGTTATATCATATGCCTTAATTTCCTCATATTTCTAGGAAAAAACATCAAAAAATTCACAAAACAGCTTATGGTATTCAACCTTTCTTTCTTCTGATAAAGCTTTTGACAACTTCACATACCTCAGTTCTTTTTCTATGCCCAAATTGAAATCTTCCAATTCTAATTTTGTTTCATATAAATGTGGTTTGACTAAGACATCATTGTGATCAAAGAGCTTCTCAAGTGGGATTAACCCTTGAGAATGTGATTAGGAGGCAGTTGAATGATAGGTTGATCAACAATCTTCTTTTTCAAATTTTTGGTATCTTGCAAATCGGCATCATATTTCATGAAATATTCATCTTGATCAATGTTTAGGACAAAAAACTCTTGAGCAGTTTCAATTAATATTCTAATCTCTTGATCATCTTCAAAAAATTTCCAATGCTTGACATTATCAGGAATGCTAGGTCTAAACCTAACTTCAACTTCATATTTCAACTTCATAGGTATTGGAATCTTGAATGAGCTTGCTGAAATAGAAAGTGAATCAACCAAAATATTACTTTATCTTGGAAAAAAATAAATTTTAAAGTCCAGGAATGAGTCTTCTACAATTTTCCATATTGCATTCTAGTAATCTTTGCGTCTGGGATGATTATTTTGATAAAAATTTCTGATTTGCTGAATAATAATTTCAGCATCTCCAAAAACAGAAATTTATGAAATATTCATGTCGTTTGTTGTTTTTAACCAATCAACAAAGCTTCATACTCAACCACATTGTTAGTTGCTTCAAATTCAAGTTTGAAAGAAAAATTGGAGCTCTCTTTCAAAGGGGAAATAATAATTATCCCTATACCAGCTCCTTTTTTGGAACATGAGCCATCAAAATACATTTTCCATAGCTGGGAACCCTCATTACTGATCTACTTTTCAGCAGGCTTCAAAATCTGAAAATTTTCTGTAGATAGGACAACATTATCCATGTGTAAAATGCTTGAACCAACATCATTTGTTCTAGCATAAAATGGATGATTAGTGGGGCCTTTTTTCTCACTAAGGATATATGTCTGTTCATCTTCTATATAAAGTCTTTTTTTTCTCCTCCAAAAAACAGGGACAGTAGCATAAGTGAAATCTATTTGCAAAGTTCCTCCCGGCCTTCTAATCCATGACCTAGAAAGTAACATGCCAAATCTGGAAACAAATATTAAGTTGGAAACTCATATCGTAATACTTGACATTTCATATAATTTAATTAATGTGGTTGAAAGTATTTATAGTTGCACTTGATATTGTTTAGTACTGTAATTAACATATGTAACTTTTTGTTTTCATAGTATATGAACATGCACATTGTATGACAATTTTTTTTTAGTAGCAAAATCATACAATCCAAATCTGGGAACAAATATTAAGTTGGAAACTCTTATTGTAATACTTGGCATTTCATATAATTTAATTAATGTGGTTGAAATTATTTATAGTTGCACTTGATATTGTTTAGTATTGTAATTAACATATGTAACTTTGTGTTTTCATATTATATGAACATGCACATTGTATGACAATGTTTTCGTCTTCCATCAAATATTCTTGATCCGTCACTCTTCTCAAGCTCGATACACGCTGCTACCAACGTTCAATTTCCTATACAGACAGTCAAGACACCACGACAAGTGTAAAATCACAACAAACATAAAACAATTACAACCTATCTAACTAATCAATGAATGCTAGAAATATCATTATGAATGTAAACAAGAGTGGAAGATAAATATCAGTTGCATTTTATTATGATAAAGGAAAGGGGAGTTTACAACCAAGCCTTGATGTTGAGGCTCTCCTTTGGTAGGTCCGTCTCCAAGCATGTTTGTGACACCCTCATACACAAAGGTCTATGATCTCACTATGTTCCTAACACACAAAAACAATCACACTCTGCTCTATTCTCCCGAAGCTATACTTGCTTCTCCTCTCTATGATTTCTACTTATAACTAGCTAACTAAGGCATCAGAGGTGAAGGAGGTCTCCTTATATAACAATGGAGGAGGAGGATATGGGCCCTCAAATAATGGGAAAGGATCTTATCCTTTGGAGTAGTTAATTTTTTATGGGAACAAGAATCCCAAAAGGGAAATCTTCGACCATATCCTCAAAACAAACTTCCCATTCTCCGCTTTGCGAAGGTTCTAGTCGTGGAAACTTCGTTTCTATTTAAAAAACTTTCCAAAAGAGGATCGACACGGGTCAAACATTAATACAAAGCACCAATTGGTGTGGGTATCAGTGCAAATATTTGCTATCGGTGTGGGTTAGACACTGAGACAAAGCGCTGACCTTGAAAACTAGGTTTTTATAGGGATCTTCTAGAAAAGTTGTAAATGGAGATGAATTGGCAAACAAAGTGTGGTTCAGGGGTATGTATTCCATGCTTGGAAAGTAAACAAGGGTCACTATATGGGTCCTCCAGGATCAAGGAACAGGGAGTACAGGGACAGTGACAAATTAATTTGTAACAGTGGGTGGTAATCATTTAGTTGTGATGTAGGAAAGGGAGTGCCAAGGGGTAACTAAGGGCTAACTCAGTTAAGAAAAATCACATTGATTTTATTTTGCATGCAATGAAAAAAAGAGAAAAAATTAATAAAAAAATAAAAGGTGGACCCATTACCTCTTAGCATGCAAATATTGGTTGCTACAGGCGAAATAGAGCTGCTAAAGAAAGTTGCTATAGGAAGAACAAATTTTCTACATAAAGGACATATTTGCTATAGGAAGGAACAAAGTTGCTACAAGAGATGGGAATATTGCTACGAGAAGTTAACAGACGGTTGCAAGAGAAAAATTTTGCTACTGGGGAGTTGGACAATGATTAATTAATAGCTACATGGTACAAAGAAACACAACGGAGCTGCAAAGGGTTTGCTACAAACATGGTAAATTCTCCAAGGGTGAAAGGTATCCAAGTCACCAATTTGGTCATCACATCATTCCTTTCTTTTGCTTCAGTTTATTGGCCATCATTTATCCCTTTTTAAGAAGAAAGAGGTATTTTTTAACTGTCTTCAATTCCAGAATTTAATGAGAAAAGAGAATTTTGATTGCTATTTAAGGGTGTTCAAAATAATTTGATGGATAATATGTTGTGTCATGGCCAATAATTTGTATCAGTAGTAAGAGACTTAGAATTCGATGATAATTCCATTACTAATGAGGTAATGGATGCCAAGAAACCCTTCTTTTCACAAGGATAAGTTCCATAGAAATACCAAGAAGACAAACCAAAAGCAAGGTGTTTTCCTCACAAATAGAAACCATTAAAATTGAAGAATCACATAAGAAAAATAATCATCCTAAGCCTACATTACAAGTTCTATGAGAAACTGAGATGCAAATAGAAGAGTAGGAAGAAGAACAACAAGAGGAGCAACACATGGACCAACAAATAGAGAATTAAATAGGCCAGCAAACATGAAGAACCACAGGGCAAGGAGGATGAAAAGGTTTTTCAGAGGATGAGAAACAGTTTCAGTAGGGGTGTATGATGGGCCTCTAAATTAGACACAAATTAAGGCCCATCTAGCCTTTCTTAAGCACATAAAGGATATATTAAACCTCTCTTTCTACACTTAATAATGTCTTTTTAGCTTTAATATATTCTTAGGAAAGTTTAGATATTGGGCAGATTATGAAGATTTGGAGGAGGAGATAATTTAGGGACTTTCTCCCTACTAAAGGAGGATCAAGATTGGAGAATAAATGAACAAAATATTATGAAATTATTGACAAATTCTGGAGCTCCAATTATTGAGAAAATATAGGAATGTGTTCCATGTCATTTAATGCAAATTGCTAGTGTTGGGAACTAGATCCACTATTTGAGGAATTTTTTATCCAGGTGGATATCGATGGCCACCTGCCTATTCCACTTGGACCCCCACCATTGCTTCTTTCAGTTCTGTAGTTTCATTAATTGTAGCACAATTTACTATTTCTGGTAGTTTTTTGGGTCCTGAACTTCTGGAGTCGTTTTGAGGCCCTAAACGACGCTTTTTGGGAAAAACTGGGGCTTGACCATTGTTGGCCTCTCAAAATTTGTAGCACTCGAATAGATATTTCTAATGAGGTATTTTGTGTGTCAAACAGAGATCCTATGCCAAAGTTACGACCCTGGGAATTTGATGTACCAGTTTACCCAAATGGGGCCCATAGTTTTGGTGTTTCATCTCCTAGGTTTCGGTTTTTGGATTTTTAGGGTTTTCCATTGTTTCTCAATAATAAATAGGCCTTCGAGACTCATTGTAACATATTTCAGAGGCATTCAGCCGCCACATCTCTTCCTAGAGATAATCTACCATTGCCCGAACTAGTTTATTTCCATTCTGTCTATAAGCTTAATTCAATTATTTGATATTAATGAAATGAAGTATATTTTCTATATCATCTCTGCGTTTATGTTTATTTCTATATTTTATTTTGTTCCTACATAAATTCTGATCAGTCGTATCAGAGCTTCGACCCAGGTTCGATTCCCCTGAGTTGCATTTAAGGGGGGGTGTTGGAAGAATCACCGCACCTCTATGAAACCTATAATTTCCACCTTGGGTATCCTAGTTACCAATTTGTAAATTTTACCACCACTTGTGGGTTTTGGTGTAACAAAAAACCTCTTCATGGTATCAGAGAGGTCTACTCTTTCTCGATATTTCTTTGCATGTCACTAATGAGATCAAGGTATAAGGATTTAGGGCTCGATCTGCTTGAACCTTTTCAAGATCAGACTCACAAACCCCAACGACCTCTCATGGCGAAGGAAAAGAAATATGAGGCGGTAGGAGATCCTATCAAAATATTTCTCGAGGAGGCCCTTGAGAAACAGAGGAATGCAATGATGGATAAATTTTCCTAGATCCTTCGACGGCTACCCACTGGCGATGCATCTTTGTCCAGCAGCCACTCTAGAGGCACCACTCCTTTCAACGTACAAGTTAACTTATACATTCCCATATCTGAGGGACAAATAGATGCAGAAATTGTAGATAGATGGTTGAATCTATTAGAAGAATATTTTTCGATTCATGACTTTTCCAGTCAGGAAAATATTACTTTTGCACTCCTCAAAGATGCCCCCCATGTCAAGGAATGGCGGGAAACCTATTATGAGAAAAATGACGAGGGGGAATCCTCCCTTTTCTTGGTAACACCCACTTGGAATTCTTTTCGAGATGCCATCAAGGCATATACTACCCCGTGGGGAGCTATGAGGACAATTACATACAATGGATTACGTTGTAGCAGCAAAGGGATGAAGATGTGCATGAGTTGACGAATCTGTTCTATACCCTGTGCACAAAGTTGGATATCAAAGATTCAGAGAAACATTTGGTGCTTAAGTACCATAGTTGTATGCACATATATATCCAAGAGGAAATGGCGTTCCTCCACATCTCCTCTCTTGGTGCAGCATACTAGTATGCTACCAAGATTGAGCAAAAATTCAAACAGAAGAAGCGAGACTTTAGATCTTTGAATAAAAAACAAGAGAAAGGTGCCCGAAAACTGCAAAACAAAGGGCAAGGCCAATGCAGGGCGATCCAAGACAACTTGTCGAATCCGCAAGCAAAGAAAAACACCATGAAGCCAAAGAAGGACATGGGAAAGTGGTGTAAGTTCCATAAGAGATCCACTCACAACACACGTGATTTTCACGCCAAGCAGTCACTGGTGGCTGAGTTGAAGGCTTTTGAATCATATGCATGTTCCGGCTCTAAGTCAGAACCTAACAAGGGGAATGAAAAATGGAAGCATATTATCAATGCGAAGACTAGTGCCACTGTTGCCACCACCAATATCTAGAAGGAAGAACCCGAAAATCCAGAGGAGGGGAAGTGCCTATTCCATTCCCATATGTGGGTAAAGGGTTCCCCGCTGCAATTCATTGTCAACAAGAGGAGCTAAAATAACCTAATTTCAGTAGAGGTCATGAAGCGACTTGGCCTACTAATCATAACACACCCATAACCATACACCATCGGGTGGCTTCACCAAGGATAGGATCTTCACATCATCCAACAGTGTCACATTCCCTACAGCATCAAGCCCTTCACGGATGAGGTATTATGTGATGTTGTTCCTCTTGAAGTTTGTGATGTGTTATTATGCCAACCATACTTGTGGAAGTGACATTTTATGTATGAGTCTCAGCCTCACGCTGTTATTTTACTTTGTGTAATAATTTGTACAAGATACTTGAGATAGCACTGCCTACTGCCATCTCGTTGATCATTTCGAAGCAATACAGTAAGCTCATTTACCAAACTAGGAAAACAAAAATTGCTTATGATCCGTCCATGGCGCAAGAAGAAGATTGTGGCCATGACCTCTAGACAGGGCTCCTCCATAGGAAAACAAAATATTGAAAGGGTCGTAGTGGAGTATGGGGACATCTTCACCTCACCTACAGGGGTTCCTCTACACTGTCAGGTCAAGCACTCTATCGATCTGACCCCAGGTGCGCCGCTACCCAATGGACCAATCTATTGGCACTCTGTTTTGGAGAATGATGAAATCAAGAGGCAGATTTAGGAGTTTCTGCAGAAAGGTCACTTCTTGTTGAAAATTCAACAAGAAATGAGTGTCTAATTTAATTTTCCCTTAATTAAATTGGACAATAAAATGTAATCTTATCTCATAATCACTTGTAATAGTTAACTGAATGTGATAAACTTAATTAGATCGTGAATTTTGAGTTGAGGGTGGTTGGTGAGGCATGCAAAGTGATTCTATTAACTATTGAGTCCAAGTTGCAGTTAGTGCATTAGTTTAATGCATGAGAAATCAGTTAACTCAATTAATTAAGTGAAAATCAGTTTAACTAGTTGTAACTATTTGTTGCACTAGTGAGAGGTCAAGTGAATTAAATCAGATTTAATTCACATGCAGTGATATTTCATGTAACTAATGATTTACTATTAATAGTTGCACGCATATCTGTTCCAGTGCAGACCCGTTTGAGACAGAGGTTAAAGGGATGTTAACTATCAGTTGTATTATTAGTAGGCTTCCTGCATGCAGTAAATCACCTATAGGATTGCCCATGAGCATTGCGTAGTTTTGGAAGGCTGAATTTCCTAAAGAATATGAATTGCATTCCTCATGAATTGTGTAAGCAAGGCAGGCTAATCAGAGACTTAAAATTGGCTAAGTGTTGGTAAATTTTGTCTAGATCAGTGTGAGACAGTTGTGAGAGTGCAGGAGACTCTTGTGAGAAGAGTGCATTATAATTGTTTCATGATTCCCTGGTGAACATACAATAGAAGATAGATGGGTTTTGAGCCGTAAGATTTCCCTGGCAAAATACCTATGTTGTGGTTTTATATGCTTCTTTATTTACTTGTTGTGATTGGCGATCATATTTTTTTCCGATATTAATTTGTAGAAGGATTCAATATCTTTCTTTAGCTTATCGCATGATCGGATTGAATCCATTAGTATACATATTGTTTGTATAATTTCTACATGGTATCAGAGCGCAAGAAATTACTATAGTGAAGAAGAAATTGAGTTTGTGTTGAATAACATTCGAATTTGCAGAAATATTCTTGGGTGCAATAGGTGGATCAAGGCGGCTTTCAATGGCTTGAGATTGGAATATGCACTCAAGGGGAGTTCTAATTGTATTGCGTGGAAAGATAGGATGGAAGCAGTTCTGGATGAAAATGAGTTGAAAGAATTCATTGATAATGCAATTCCCAAGCCTGCAGTAGCAGATGTCGCTCTTATTGATGCTTGGAAAAATAAGGTTGTGTTGAAGCCTCGAAAATCATTGCAATAACATTGGGGGATAACCACCCGGTCGGAAGCTTAAAGCAGCTCCTTTTCCATTTGGAGTAGTGGCTCTGACTGGTTAAATTAGGTCCAATCAACTTTCATTCATTATCGGAGAAGAGATATCATATCAGCTCTCTTGCTGATTAGGCAAGAGAGTTGATCCTTAAGCTGATCTAGGGCTCAGCCAAGCCATGACTAAGTTATGTCTTACAATTAGCCTAACTATTCTAACCTAACTGATTTTATATTATTAAATTACTATTAATTGTTAATCCTAAATGACACTATGATAATGCTACACTAATGTTAAAGTATTAAAGTACTGTTATTTATCTCATATGTCAAATCTAAACTAATATATCCTATGTTATTATGCTAATTAACTAACTATACTATATACCTTAAACTATAATATATTCCTAAATATCACTAATATAGTTCTAATAATAATTCTAAATATTTAATCTAGTTTATTATAAGATTATAATATATCTATAATAAACTATAAAATGAAGTTAACTAAAAACTATTATTATTATTCTAAGTAAACATTTAATAAGATCTATTTAAATGCACTACCATAATTAAAATTATTCTAATTACATTAAACTATTATTAAATATTTAATATTAATTAATATTTAATATGCTAAAATTTAACTCTAAGAAATCTATGATAACCTATAAGATGAAAGTTTAACTAAATGTTACTATTATTTATTCTAAGTAAACAATTAGTAAAATCTTATTTAACTTATACTACTATATTAAAGTTAAAATTATTCTAATTATTATTTATTGAAAGTGTATGTTACAGATTAATGAGTAATTAGTATGTTGAGGCTAACTCTAATAAGAAAAGAAAAACAATTTCTAATGTTAATTGTTAAAAAATAAATGGACTAATATACACTATATTACATTAATCTTTATGATTGATTTTTTAAATGTTTTGGATAAAGATTAAAATCAATCAAAAAGAGTTGACTAATATAAAAACTGAGAACAAAAAATGTTTGCCTTTTATGTAGATTTCATTTACAGATACAAAATTAATCCTAATACGAAAATCCTATCTCGGACTAAGATGGGATAGCCCTCTCTTAATCCAAGAGCAAATTAAATAAAAATAGAAGAAAGACAGGTTTATGATCAAATTCACTATGTAATTTCCATTAATTAAAAGAAGAAATTCATATTTAATTAATTGGATAAAAGCAAAATACATTTGCGAGTTAAATATAAGAAATTATTATTTAATCGCAAACATATTTCAGTGAATTTGTTATAAATTTGATCTCGTTCTAAATAAAATAGGGGGAAAGACTGGTTTTATAATCGAATTCACTATGTAGTTTCCATTAATTAAAAGAAGAAATTCATATTTAATTAATGGGATAAAAGAAAAATACATTTACGAATTAAATATAAGAAATTATTATTTAATTGCAAATATATTTCAGTGAATTCGTTATTGATCCAATCTTGTTCTGCCTCTTGGAGATAGCTCCTACAAAGCTTCAAATCATATCAAAATTGAACCAACAGAAATGTTAAGTATCAATAAAAAATATATTTTAGAATAGAAATTGAAATCAAATTACAAAACTTAGACACAAATAAAAAATTCAGCATTCAAGTAGAAATACTCATGAATAGAAATTCAAAATAATGCCAAAGATTTTCTTACAAAATATGCAATCGTTGAGAATTTGAGACCTATGATTTTATTACATGCAGAAATGCTAAGCAATATTACAAAGGCCAAAAAACTCTGCTTCAATATTTACAATCACCTCCTCTACACAAAACATAAATGCATAAGTGCAGATTGAATGATAGCAAAGAATCCCCTATACTCGATTGTGACCCTTCCTCCTTCTAACTTGTAGAGTCTCCTTCAAACCGTTGAAAAACTAACTTGAAAAAAATTCTCCACACCCTTGAAAAATGTATTTCTGATGGTTTATATAATACTACCTTTGAATTTCTGTTTGCCAAAAATGTAATTTGTTGAGCCAAATTTTGAGATAAGGGATTTGAATCCCTATCTCCCTTCATGAACCTCATGTCTAGGGACAAATATCCCCAAACACCAGCGCTGTATTTAATTATAAAACCCAAAATGGAACTTATGATATAATCGAAACCCTGGCAGTCAGCATAACTACGTGCATCGAATGGGCTGTTGCATGTGATCAGGCAGGCAAACTCTGATGATTACACCTGGCAGATTTCATTTATTCGTTGTGGTTAAAATGTGACACATCTCGTGTGATCAGTTGGCGGTCCCTGTGGTGATAACAAATGTTAAACATAAATTACAATGCGGTTTAATACATTTGTCAATTAAAATGTTCCCGCGGTGATCTATTTGTTTAACAATTGTAAAATGTGATTATGGTATAATAAAATGTTGTGGCAAATGCGGTTATGTATTAACCAACCAAACTTAAAAAAAATGTATTTTATTATAGTTTGTTCGATACATATGATTTTAACCCAACAAACTTTGTTGTATCATGTTATTTTGTGCTTTTTTTATTACATAGTCTATAAGTGGGTTTTTTAAAGTTTTATATTAATGTTTTTAACCCACAGAATAATGTGTTTGTAGTTTAGGTTCAATACATAAGATTTATTTTTTGTGGTTTTTTATGTTTAGTTTTTTGGGTTTTAGGAATAATAATATGGATAGGTTTTTCTTTTTAGACTTATGTTTTAGATCTATTTTTTTGACTTTTGATATTATTTTTCTTTTTTATGAAATGTAAATTCCATTTTTGAAGAGATGAATGAAATTTTAAATATTTCATCATCGATTTAATAAATTTATTATACACATGATTATAATATAATGTGTCACTTTACAATGTTTTATATATATTTTTTATATGTTTGAATTAAACATATAAAAATATATAAAAAAAAAATGTATGTGTTCATATATTATAATAATATATATAAATATAATATGATGTGGTGACTAAAAATATGATATCATCTCATCAAACCCATTTTGTGATGTAGGTATAAAAATAAGTGCATGAGACAACAATGGAGGTGACAAAAAGTAGAATGTGGAGTTATGTGTCAAACTATCTAGAAAGAATGCCAAATAGTGCAATCAAATACCAAATGCGAGGTGATGTGATAACCAAAAGTTCCTCTTTGTCTTTAATTGACCAATATGAAAATGTTTCCATGAATGCGAAAGGCAACAAGGAAGTGCAAAAATATGATCAAAACCATGAGGCAAGTGGTAAAGTTTCAAGAAGTCAAGAATTCTTTCAAAACGCCAATAAAGAAGGGTGTTGGAAAATGAAGGATCCCTAAAATCAAACAAATACAAAAAATAAAAACCTTCAAATAAGTACATTTCACAATGACTAATCCAAATTAGGTCAAAACGAATTAATATAGATTAATAAGAACAAATCGAACCCATTTAGGCCTTTCCTCATTTTCGAATTTTAATAGTAGTACTATCAACTAATCGTTTAAAAGGGTCCCCATTTTTCATTTATAAGTGAAAAATGGGGGGAGTTGTATTTCACTACAACAGGTTGCAAAGGAAAGGAGGATCTTATTAGAGGGAGTATGAGACCACATTGTCTCAAGTCTCCATGGAAAAGCGACTCCATATGCAATGTGGAAGGCTTTGACATATCTGTTTCAGAGTAACAAGGACCACATAAAATTTGCACTAAAAGATAAGCTGAGGAAAATCAAAATGGAGAAAGGCGACACTATTTCGAAATATTTAATCAAGTTCGTCCAATGTCGAGATGAGCTTGGGAGTGTTGGAATTACTGTAGCGGATGATGACTTGGTGAGGCTAGATCTTCGAGGCCTTACCAAGAGTTGGCATAGTTATCAGGATTCTATCAATGGGAGGGAGAAGCTACCAGATTGGGAGCGACTTTGGTCGCATTTGGTGCAAGAAGAATTCAGGCAGAATATCACGGACGGATCCTCAACGAAGATGGATGATGAGGAAAATTGTGCCTTGGCTAGTAAGGAAAAGAAGGGGAAGGGAAAGAAATACTATTCCAAATCTGAGACCAGAAAAGAAGGCAAGAAGTGTGGCATGTCTAGAGTGAAATTTTTTCACTGTCATGAGCATGGAAATTATGCCACTAATTGTCCACAGAAGAAGAAGAACAAGAAGGCTTCAGGATCTACAACTGGTGAGGCTTTGGCCTCGTAATTTGAGTTGGACTTCCCACTCATCACATGCATGGTGTCTAGTGTGATAATATCAGTGTGGTACTTGGATAGTGGTGCATCTTTCCACATGACGGGAGACAAAGAAGTTTTCAGTAGCTTGGAGGAGAAGGATCTCCAAATGCATATTGAAATTGCCGATGACGAAAGGTATAGCGCTACCAGGATTGGTACAGTTACTTTCCAGAGACAATCAAGTAAACCCTTCTTATTTAAAGATGGCATGCATGTACCAGGCTTGAAAAAGAACTTATTTTTAGTTGCTATGTTTGAGGATATAGGTTATGATGTGGTTTTCAGTGAAGGGAAATAATTCCTTTGTCACAAATCCATAGGAAAAGCCAAGAAGATTGGGGTTCATGTGAAGAATCTCTACAAACTTGATGTAGATGGCTACGCAGAATTGATGGGTAAAGCAGACAAAGTGGTGATCCGAGATGAGGGTGAGTTATGGAATAGGAGATTGGGTCATCTACACCACAGAGCTTTGAAGGTGATGCAATAGATTTCTACGAGGCTTCCAAAGGGTACTCTTGCACAAATAGACACATGCAAGGGATGTACCATGGGGAAGTATGCAAAGGCCAATTTTCACGAGAAGGAGAACCGAGCAGCGAAAATCCTTGAGAGATTTTACTCATATGTGTGTGGACCATTCTCTACAGCTTCGATAGAAAAACAAAGGTATTATGTGATATTTGTTGATGATTTTTCTAGAAAGTGTTGGATCTACTTCATGTAGAAGAAAGATCAGACGTTCTCAAAATTTTGTGAGTTCAAAGCACTGGTTGAGAAAGACACGGGGAAGCATGTTAAGGCTCTAAGGAGTGACAATCGTGGTAAGTACATCTCCAATGAATTCAAGAACTTCTGTAGCAAAGAAGGAATTCAGAGAGAGTTAATTGCACCTCATAATCCACAATAGAATGGGGTCGTAGAAAGAACTAACAGAACAATTGTGGGTGCGGCACGAGCGATGTTACATGATTAGGGCATACCGTTGAATCTGTGGGCAGAGGCATGCAACACAGCGGTATTTGTGCAAAATCGTAGTCCTCATTGGATACTTGGCATGAGTACACCAGAGGAGGCTTTTTCTGGTAAGAAACCTAATGTTTCATATTTTAAATTTTTTGGCTCATCTGTCTATTACCATGTGACCAAAGATTCCAGAAAGAAGCTAGAACCAATAGCTGAGATTGGGATATTTCTGGGGTACAATGATACTTCCCACAAGTATCAGGTGTATTTTCCAAACAGCAGGATTACTATTGTGAGACGGGATATAAAATTTTATGAGGAGAAAGCCATGCGACTATCCCTTGAGAGGGAGCTTGATTTGCGTGCAAATGAGGAATGTTGGCGAGAAAACAGGTCTCGCAGAGAAGACTCAGGTTCAGGTCTGAGGGCCAACAAGGTTTTCCGCCGTAGTCTAGATTCACACTGGCATTTCCACTCTGCTCCAAAGGGTAGAGAGTCTCACCCGAGGCGTGTCGTGACCCTACTGTGATTGAGAGTGGATCGGTATCATTTCCCCAACATCCAAACAGGTGAACCAAAGCTAAACTAAGGAATTAAACATCCATGACAGAATAGTCCGCAACATATAGTCTTCAGAGAAACAGTTAAACCAGCGATAAAAAAAATAATTTAAACACAACTATGGACAACACTCATTCATATTCAACATCACATAGCACAACAACCATCTTGGATATATTAGTCAGCGGTCGTCAGAGGAAAATCATTACAAAGATCTGCTACAGAAGAGCATAGACAAGAACAAAATACAACACGTCCCGAGGGACAGAGAGAAACTACAATAATCCAGAAGAGAGGAGAATAGTGCAACTCGATAGAGCTCTCCTGTGGCTTCCTGCTGCCTATCCCGTCTGTACCAACCTTCTTCTCCGTTGGCTGGTTGCTTATTTATTCTCTCGCTCGCGTGACTGATAGTTCTTCCCTATTTCTTGCTTAGTTGTCTTTCGTTTCTTTCCATTCACCAGGAGTTCACTGCTTGTTTTCGTCTGCACCCTTCCGTTGTCTATGCTTGCTCCCGCAACCACCGCGACACCTATCCTCTGCTCTTCCGCAACCTTGACACCTCCCTGCCTACTGTGGTTGCATTCCGCCACGTGCTTGCCAGCACTCAAAATCTGTTGATCTCCAAAACAAGGGCCCCAACAGGCCCCGACCACATCCTTTTGACTCGTCCCGACTCAATTGACTTGAACTGTCTCCACCTCCATGGGGCCGCCTGACCCTGTGCCCTATTCTGTCTACACGCCTTCTCCTTGCTGTCCAAACAAGGACCCCAACTCTAGGACCTTGGTTAGCGCTGAAGCTTTAAGCTCTTGGAAAGTTGCCACGGCCTGCTGCCACCCTTGTAGTAACGCGTCTGTCTCCGCCATGATCTTGGTGACAACTTCCTCCCTGAAGTTTGTCGGTACAGCGCCGAATACTATGTTGACTTGGTTCCCAGCCTTAGAGGCCAACTATTGCATCGTTGGGGCACTGATCTGTACGGACTGGCAAAGCTCCTGAATTTCTTGTTTGGCTGCCGTCGACGTCTCCTCTACTTGTTGAATTTGGACCTCTAGCACATCCACCTGGGCATACAGTTGGTCCAACCTAGTTGGGTCTATGGCTTCCTGTATCTCCTTGGAGATTTGTTGCAGCTGGGCTGAAATCGGTTGTGTCTTCACTGTGAGGGTCGTTGAGCATTCCTGCAGACCTTTCAAGAGGTCGTAGGCATCTCTAGCTGTAGTACTAAGGACTTCCTGCATATTTGTTACCTGGCCCTGTTTCTCTAAGATTTGTGCCGTGTACACAACTGCTGGGTTGGGCAGCGCAGGTCGTTCTACCAATGCCGCCTTGAGCTCTGTATTCTCCTGGTGGAGGTTGGAGTATGCCACCCTGAGGTGGATTTCTCGCTCTACTACTACCATTTCTTGCACATCCACTGGATCCTGACTGTAGTGGGCCATCACTATAGGCCACACTTCCTTGAAAACCCTAGCCACCATGTCCAGTTGGTTCTGTAGCTGCCCATTTTCCATTGTAAGCTGCTCACACTGTTCAGTAAGCATGATTATCTTCTACTGTTGTTGCTCACATTTCTGATGTAGCTTGGAGTGGAGCCTCTCGGCCTGCTATGCGGCCCTCTGGATGAAATGGTACAACTGAGATGTCCCCCATGTCTCCATGCTTTCGGCCCCTGAAGTACCCTGATCTAGTCGCCGCTCCTGAAGTGGTTTCCCACTGGAAACTGATCTTGTTGATTGGCCTTGAGGTGACTGCGGCAGAGTTTGCTGGGGTACAGAGTCTGCCATGTTCAGGTCCAGTCACTCCCCTTGCTCTGCTTGGTTGGGCTGCTAGACCGGAGTAGGCTCAGGGAGTGGCCTAGCTGTGTCTTCAACTATTTGTTCCATCTGAGTGATTAGGTTGGTAAAATTGGTCTGGGGGTCCACGGTGGGGTTGGCTGGGGGTACCACTTCCGTACCTGAATCAACCTCCATCCCGTGGTCCCCATTGAGCATTCTCCTAATAACTGGATCAGACACGGTGGTAGATGAGGTGGATGGTGCGGATGAGGTGGTAGGTGGTGGTGGATCTGTACGATGTGGTGATATACGGATGTTCAAGAAATCGAAGGGGTTAATGGGGTTGTGGGGTGGCAACCTGCTTGCTTCCCCTATCTCAACTATTGGCTCTTCTTGGATTAATACCCCTGTGCTCAGTTGTCGGGGTGGATCCTCCCCTGTGAGGTCGACCACCGGACTTGATTCTATAACTTTGGCCCTCTTGGCCTTTGGTGCCGCTATGGGTTTCGCGGACCTACTCTTTCCCACCAGTGGTGTGATTGCTGGGGTTGATGAACTAAACAATACATTTGGAAGGGGTGCAAAGATGGAGGTCTTGTTTGGAAGCGGGGTCGACTGAGAGACTTGGAATTCTGAAAAAACTGGGAATGGGGTGGCATTACTTGATATCACCTAAACTACTTTGTTAAATCTTCGTACCTTCGTATTCAGTTGCTGAATGATCGGGAGGAGCTACAGGTTTGACACCCTGTTTGCGGCCTCCTCCGTCGTTTCTCCTGGCAACCGATGTGGTAGCATCTTGTCGAATATGTATTTATACACCCCGTTTCTGACTTCCATTGCAACCCCCGGCCACGAACAAACTTCTGTATGGAAAGCTGCTTCATCGATTTTGAATTTCAATGGCCTCATATGGAATGTCACCTCTGGTACACAAGTGGGTTTGAGGAACGTGTGCTTGTGCGTGACCCAAAACCAGACTTGTTCGCTATATCCGTCTAGTAGGTTTCTGGGGATCCTCTATTGGCTCGTCACCACGTCAACCATTAGGCCATACCAACTTCTGAAGGCCTCTGCGTTTACTTCCTTGGTGCTGGGATCTCCCGACACCTTCCATGGGGTGAACTTCATCGCCAACGGCTGATCCTCTGCTATCTCCATCGGTATCCTGATGAGGGGGAAAGTCCACTTTCACATGGCCAGCGCTACTATCAAGTATCTGTAGATAAATCTTGTTTCCCTCTTATAATTGTCTTCACATGCCTCGAACATCTCCTTCAGCAGGAAGGAGCACCAGTTCAACCTAGTCCCCTGGACGCAGTACTCCGCGACTGAAATTGTGTCCAAGGTACACTCCCATTTTATGTAATGCCTCATCGTCTTGTTGGCAATGAGGTAGCATGCGAACCTGATCTCTGGCTTGTTGATTAGCTCAATTGTTTCCCCCTTTCCTCCCCTTCGGGTGCCATACTTTGCATAGAAATCTGTATCTCCCGACTTCTTCGCCCGTTTGGAGATGGTCTAGAACGTTGAAGAGACGTCCCTGCCTTCCTGTGAGAGCCCTGTCAGCCTATGAATGTCCTCGGCGTGGATCGAAATCTCTTTTCCCAGCCACAAAGAGTCGTTCTGAATTCTACTCAGCAAGAATTTGGTGCACTGCATGGCAGCGCCTGTCATCCCAAACACTGGCAAGTTCCTCAAATTCAATATTGAGGACTGCTGGATACCTCTAAACTCCAGCAAGACTTTTGCTGCCACCTGTCCTACTTCTATTGTATATTTTTCAATGTATACTTTTCTTTTGAGCACAGGGAACTCAAAGGAGTCCATGAGGTCTGCGTCAATTAGAGTTGCATTGTCATACTTCCTGACGATGGATTCCATTTTTTGAATCCTGTTGTCCAGCTCCTGTTCTACCACTGCTGGGCTTACTTTTGTCATATTTTCTCGTCGCTGATGCACCTGCAAAACAGTTCTCAGCCCCTTCTCTTGGCTTTCTTCTTCTGGACACCTTCTCTGCTCTGGTTCTGCTCCAACTTCCTTTGCTCCTTCAGAAGTTTCTAACTCCAACTCGGATTTCTCCAGCATTCTCGAACTTTTTTGCATGCAGGTTATGTCAGTAACCGGCACAGGTGAGGTTGATGAGACCCCATAACTAATTAATGTTTGCCTGGCTTCTCCTGCGGCTACGATCGTGTTATTCGTTAGCTATTGAGGTGGGTTCTAACACTTGCTGACTGTGGTCTTGGGATGTGGGTAGACGCGACAGCTAGGGGTGATGTCTAATTATGGAAAATTTATTACGGTATGGATAGTTCTAATTATGGCCATTATTTCTAAATCTTGGCGATCCTACAGACTGACACTAGTACTATGTTGAATGATGGTGGATTGATGTTCGGCATGCTTTCTCCCTGACTTGGATGCCACGCTGGACACTACCCCCCTGACCACTAATGGTTGCATTGTGGTCTCCGCAACTAAGCTAATGTTTATTGCAGTAAAGTAAGCCTATCTATGTCATCTTGGGTGTGAGAGACTTATTGACCCTAATCTACCCTACAGACTCCTCTCGGGTGCGAGAGTTATTGAAATTGAAATTAATATCTTACTCGTAGTAGGGTTTTAGGCGTGTGTCGTTAACCCATCCTTGTAGAACCTTTCCGTCTAATTGTGCCAAGTGAAATTCTCCTGATGGTTTGATCTCTATGACATAAAATGGTCCCAGCCAATGCATCTGTAATTTCCCTGGGAACTTCTGGAACTTGCTATCGTAGAGTAGGACCTTGCCTCAAAATTGGAAAATCTTGTGTTTGATGTGTCGATCATGCCAAGCTTTCTGCCTCGCCTTTTCTACTATCTGGTGAAATTCTGCAAGAAACCGTCCTTCCTCAAGCTCCTATAGCTCGTGTAGCTGCTCCTTTAAAGATTCCTCTTCAGAAAGCTGCAGTGAGGTGGCAATCAAAAGGCTTGGTACTGTGAATTCTACTAGGACAACCGCTTCTCGTCCATAGACCAGTTAGAATGGTGTCTGGTTATGCAGTCGTTTTACCGTTGTGCGGTATTCCCATAGGGTTGCTGGTATCCGTTCGTCCCAGTCATCCCATTCTGTGTTGCATTATTTTTTCAGGCCTTTTTCCAGTATCTTATTAAATGCCTCCACTGTACCATTTTCCTGTGGATGATATGGGCTACTCTTGTGATGTTGTATCAGGAATTGCTCCAGGAGAGACTTAATTGTCTCATTGATGAAATGTGTACCCTAGTCGCTGGTTAGGCTTCTTGGGCACCCAAATCCGCTGATTATGTTTTCAAAACTGAATCGAGCAGCAGTGTCTATAGTACAGTTCCTTACTGGTGCTGCTTCTGCCCAGCAGGTCAAGTAGTCGATCGCTATTATGATGTACCTTGCCTTTGAATTTCTTGCAGGTGGCGCAATGGGTCCCACAAAATTGACTGCCCATTTCTCGAATGGCTGGAGTGTCCTTACAGGATGGAGCGGTAGCTCATCCCTGTGGGAGGGTCATCCGATTCGCTGACATACATCAAATTTCTGAACATACGCTTTACTGTCCTTGTGCACTGTTGGCCACCAGAGACCTGCTTCCAGCACTTTGCGTGCTGTTGGTCTTGCTCCCACGTGCCCTCCCACAACACCACTGTGGCCTTCCCATAATATAGCTTCCCGTTCATGATCTAGAACACATCTCCGAAGAACTTGGTCTAGCCCCATCTTGTATACATGCCCTACGATCAGCTGATATTCCACCGCGTGAACTACCAGATGTTTCTTTTGTGGTTTAGTATACTCCTGCGGACACTATCCCGTGGTGAGGTAAGTTGTTATTTCATTCAGGTAGTCTGGGATGGCTTCTACCCTGAAAATATCAAAATCTAGTAGCTGATCATCTAGAAAACCTCTTCTTTCGCCATTCTCTAGTCGGGATAAATGATCAGGCCCTACATTGAGCCTTCCAGGCTTTACAATTACTTCGAATGTGAATTCTTGGAAAAGTAGGAGCCACTGGCAAATCCTCCCTTCTAAGACTGGTTTGTTTACTAGATATTTTAATGCGGAATGATCCGTGAAGAATTTGAACTTACCTCCCAATAGGTAGTGGCGGAACTTCTGGAGTGAGTACACCATTGCCAGTGTTTCTCGCTCTGTTATCATGTAGTTGCGCTCTGCTGCTGACAACTTGCGGCTGGAAAAATACACTGGATGATAAACTGAGGTGTCCCCCGGCTGAGCTAGAACCGCACCAAGTGCAATGGCAGACGCGTCAATGTGTACATGGAACCGTTTGTCCCAGTTCGGGTGGACTAGTATTGGTGCACTTACCAATTTTTCTTTCAACACATCCAGTGCCTCTCTGCAGCTGTCTGTCCACTGAAATTTCTCTGATTTTTTTAGGAGTCTTTCCAAGGGCGTTGTTATTTTGGCATAATAGCGGATGAAATGCCAGTAGTAGCCTATGTGTCCCATAAGTGACCATAGCTGTTTGACGGTCTCCGGAGCCTCCATATTAACAATCACTGTGACTTTAGCCGGATCGACACAGACACCCTGATTACATACCACATGCCCCAGCAATGTTCTGAATGGTACGACAAATATGAATTTCTTCAGATTCAATGAGATCTGTAGTTGTATACACCTATCAAAAATTACTCTTAATAGGCTCACATGGTCTTTCAGCAAGCTATACACAGTCCAGTCATCCATATAGACTTCTAGGAACTTTTGAATGTATTCTCGAAACGTCGCTATCACAATGCAAGAGAAAACTGCAGGTGCATTCTTCAGTCCAAATGGCATCACGTTGTATGTGAAGGAGCCCCATTCGGTAGTGAAGGTTGTCGTTTTCTTGTCTTCTTCTATTATTCTCACCTGATGGTAACCTGAAAAGCCATCCGTGAATGAGTATGCTTCGTTCCCTACAATGTTGTCGAGCATTTTGTCACTGAATGGGGTAGGGAACGGGTCATGGACACAGGCATTGTTGAGGCTTCTGTAATCCACGCAGACTTGTATCTCTAATTTCTCCTTGTTGCTTTGTATAAAAATGGGGCTTACCCATTCTGCCTCTTCTATGGGGAATATGAGCCCGGCCTTCAGCATTTTGTCGATCTCTGCTTTCACTTTTTCCTTCACCCTTGGGTTTAACCGATATGGTATATGTTTGACAAGCCTGGCATCAGGCTTCAATATTATTCTCATTTCCCCCATATCTCCTTTTATGCCCTTGAGATCTGCTACTGATGATGGAAACAAGTCCTCATACTCCTCAAGTAGACTGAATATTTCCTTTGTTGTCTGCTCATCCCAGTAGTCTCCAATGTTCGCCAACTTGGGTTTGTCCTATGTCTCAATGTTTACCTTCTTAGTTCTGAGTGGCAGGAGGTGGATACCTTCTGTAGTGGGTTCCTCCTTAAGGTCCCTCTCCCCCTCTGTTTCTTCGAAATACATGTCTGAGATCCTTTAGATTGTCATCATCCATCTCACTATTAATCTTCTGACACGCCACTTTTTGTTGGATACCTTGGTACCACAGTGACTTCTCGTTCATCTGGAGGTTATCAGGAAAGAACAGTACCTACTTGATAGCTTGCAAGGCTTGTGTAATCTGCTTTGTTTGTCCCTCAAAGGTGAAACACTTCATGAATTTCTCCGCAAATCCCTGCAAATCATGGGTCCCTCTTCTCTTTTCTTCCATTAAGTACCAGGCCTTTGGGATCACATCCAAGGAGTGGATGAACTTGTGGACCCACAATTCCTCGGGGTAGCCATCAGCTCGCCATTGTGCTTCACATTCTTTCAGATGGTTTCTAGGACTTGCGTCCCCTTGGTACCGATCTCTCCGCCTAGGATCCTTTTCCTCTTGGAATCTGGCTTTCATTACTGCCACCACCTCATCCCATCACGTCAGTGAGTCGTGATGGTTACTCCGCCATCTTGCAGCTATGGACTACAATGCCACATCCATCAAGGGTATCCTCTGGTCTTCCGGCACCATGGTTTTTACTTTTGCTATAAAAACACTTACAACATTCATATCTGACAATATTGGGTATCCCTGAAGTTCAGCCACAATCCAATTGACTCTTGAAACACTGGCACACCTCCTTGTGTTTGTTTCGTAGCCTCCTTGCTGCCAATCGTCTCATGCTAGTTCTGATCCTAGTTTTGAGCTTTGAATACTTCTCCAGCTTACCGAGCCTTTTGCCGTCGGGTTGATGTAGTCTTCCCTTCTTCCGGCGGTCATCTGGTAGAGATGGTCCAAGAGCTGAGCATCTTCTCTGTTATCTACAGTCTCGGTATACGTCAGTCCTTGGTAGGGGTCGAGCGGTTGAGTGACTATGACTTCCCCATCCTTGAAAATCATCAGTTCTTTATTTAGATCAATCACTACATAATTTTCAAAAGCCCAATCGATCCCCAATAGTGCTGGGTACGGATCCTTGTCCCCCATGATGTCAATGACTTCAAAATTCGTAAACGTTTTCACCCCTGCAATGTCAACCTCAACATTCTCCAGGCAGCCGATGGGGGCAATGCAATACTGATTTTCCATCCAAAGATGGATCGGAGAGTATGTCAATCTTGGCCGCCCAAGTGCCTCCCAAGTTTTCCTTGGTAGGATGTTGACGTCGGATCCCAAATCAAGCATGGTGTCTTTAATCTGGAATCCTGCCACTTGCATATTTACTCTGAATTCCTTTCCTGTCCTTTGTTTGTTTCCTTTTATTCTCTGAACATATTTCTGGTCCATTTCTGCTGCTTCTTTTTCTCCTGTATTATGTTTTATCACCCCTTCCAGGCTTTGCTTCAAACATTCTAGCATTAGTGCATTGTTAACAATCTTCAGGAACAAATGGAACCATTCCTGTATTAAGGCTTCATTAGTATTATGTGTCTCCTTGTCTTCCTGAATTTTCTGTACCTCGATTCCTTTATTTCCCCCCAATTGGACAAATTTTTCTGCTGCTTCTTGGAAAAATTGTTTCTGTCGTTCAGGTTTGAACAGGAGCTTTGGGGATGCCGGCCGGACTACTTTTATGGGATCCATAGTGTGTGCATCCTCCCCCATTCTTTTTCCGCCTCATGTCAATATGGCCACTTTTTGCATCGGTTGAGCTCCCGTTAGCTTGGGTTCCACATTTACTAGATTCGCCCCCCTCTGTCTAGCTCTTTCCTCCCATATTTTGATGAGCTCCGGGCAGTCTTATGTTGCGTGTGAGTTGACACGGGATTACGAGCACCAGGGTCTCCTAGGGAGTGGAAACTCCCTAGCCACATGTCCCTCCTAGTTGCAATTATAGCATCATACCGAACCTCTCCCTCCTGTTTGGCCCCCTTGCATGCCTTCTCCTCCTCTTCCTCGGGGAGCTTCATTTACTATGTATGATGGCCGGTCCAGCTACTTCGCCAGTGCGTCCAGTGCTCAACATTTTTCTGTGATGTGTTTTGTCGAGGCACAGAACTCAGAATACTTCTGTAGGATCAGACACATGCGGGGTTGATGACCCATACTTTCACATACCTCGCAATATTCATTGGTGGTTGGACCTAGTTGTGCAGGGAACCCCGTATATGGCTGTTGTGGCGAGTATATCCCTTGGGTGTTGATTTGTATGACTGCTCCTAGAGGTGGGGCCCCCTGTGCTCCTTCTGTCAATGTCCCCACTGTTGGGTTTCACAACCTAGGGCATTCTGTGGCTACATGTCCCTCCACGAGATAGTGCGTGCACCACACATTGGGTCTTGGTGGTCGCATGGGTTGCATTTCCTTAAGTTTCTCTGTCAGACTGGCTATCTGATGCTGCAAACCCAGTATGGTGGGAACCTGTACTGCTGCACCCCCTTTGAACTCCTATGGATAACCCGCCATGGCTTCTATCTTCATCGCCTGCTCCAGAGCATCCTGCAATGTGTCGATCCTTTGTTGGGTCAGTGGAGTTCGGGTCAATGGTAATAAAGCCTTAATGAACCAATCCCTATGATGGTTAGGGTCGATTGGGTAACTGAGTTTCCCAATGGAATCCTTGAATCTTTGCATCAAATCCCAAGAAGTTTCCCCTTCTCTCTGATTGATCTCCCACATCTCTAACAGGCCTTGCTGGTCCGTCTGAGGCATTTTGAATTCCTTGATGAAATCCCTCTTTACATCAGCCATCGCTGGATTCGGGTGGGCCTTCGACCATTTCATAAACCATCGTAGGGCCCTCTCCCTAAGAGTGGTTTTAAATTCTATCAACTTTCCAACATCTGGTGTCTATCGTGCCCTCCAGATGGCCTCACAGAGATACCAGTGTTGTTCGACATCGTCATTCCCTTTCCCAGAGAATTCTGGGTACCTCGTAAGTGATCCCGCCATGCTTACTTGATTGGGCAGTATTAAAACAAAGTCGTTGGATCCTAGTTGTGAGATGGGGCCACTAACAATCCCGCTACTAACTTGTGCTCCAATTGGAGACTGACCGTGATGCAATCTACTTAATTCATGCAACTTAACAAAAAATTCACCTATGGGCTTGTAGAGCACTAGGGGAAGGTTGAGATTAGAGCTACTATAACTGTGGGGACTAGGAATACCTGGGGATATGGACGTCGGCCTTTCTTGAAAGAGTTGCTCCATTGAAACATGCATCTCCATGTCGAACACCTCCTCTGGGCGCGCGTCTGTACCTTCTTCGTCAGACTTCCTTCCTTGCTCCACCTGGGCCGAATTCCTATACGCCTGTCGTACTTCTTTCATGACCCCTCCTATATCCTAGGGACCCACTTGACCTTCCATTCCCTTCATCTTCTGAGGCGCCTCCTCTTCTCCCTTCTGACTACTTCCTTGTCTCTTCAACTCCCTCATCACCCTCTCTCGCCACCTTTCTGCAATCTGCGCCCTCCGATGCTTTCGCCTCTCCCTGAGCCTGTTGGCAGCCTCGACATCCATACTCCTAATCCCCTTCTCACAGTTCTAATAACATCTCTCCCTCAGTTCCTTCCCCTGGCACTGGGGTTTTACGCTTCCATCCCTGCTTTCTGGAATCCCATCAGTCCTTTGTCCACCATTAATGCCTTGATCCACAAGGGAATCTCCTTCAGTAGTTTTCCCCTTAACCCAGATCTGAAGGTAATTTCTGCCTTTGAGAAAGACTGGTAGCACTCGGCTAAAAACTCTACTAAGTATCCTTCCAAAGTAGATTCCACCCAAAAATCTACAGCTTGGGTTAAATCAATGTCTAACCGATGAAGCGTCACTAGATCTTCGTGGGCCCACTTGCGATTGATATTGTGCGACTTCCCCTTGATGGTCTTGGTCTGAAGCCTCTACAACCAGTTGTAGAGTTCTTCTGGTAACTTTCCCCAAAATATTTTGTAGGTATCACTAGCATATTCAGAGAATAGGACCAAGTCTTTAATCGTCTTTTCTTTCTATCGTCTCAGCTCAGCTTGCTAGGCTATGAACTGATCTAGGTGGTTATCCCACCAACTTCGTATCTACATTTAGAAGATCTGAGATACCATGATCTAGCTCCCCAATGTATTTTTGGGTCCCGGCAATGGAACCATTTGTTGGTGAGAAAACAGGTCTTGCAGAGAAGACTCGGGTTCCGGGCTAAGGGCCAACAAGGTTTTCCGCCATAGTCTAGATTCACGCCGACATTTCCACTCTGCTCCGAAGGGTAGAGAGTCTCACCCGAGGCATGTCGTGACCCTAATATGATTGAGAGTGGATCGATATCATTTCCCCAACATCAAAACAGGTGAACCAAAGCTAAACTAAGAATTAAACAGCCATGACCGAACAGTTCGCAACATATATTCTTCAGAGAAACAGTTAAACCAGCGATAAAAAAATAATTTAAACACAACTATGGACAACACTCATTCATATTCAACATCACATAGCACAACAACCATCTTGGATATATTAGTCAGCGGCTATCAAAGGAAAATAATTACAAAGCTCTGCTACAAAAGAGCATAGACCAGAACAAAATACAACACGTCCCGAGGGACAGAGAGAAACTACAATAATACGGAAGAGAGGAGAAAATTGCAACCCGATAGAGCTCTCTTGTGGCTCCCTGCTGCCTATACTATCTGTACCAACCTTCTTCTCCATTGGTTGGTTTCTTATTTATTCTCCCGCTCGCGCGATTGATAGTTCTTCCCTGTTTCTTGCTCGACTGTCTTTCGTTTCTTTCCGTTCACCGGGATTTCACTGCTTGTTTCCTTCCGTGCCCTTTCGCTATTTATGCTTTCTCCCGTAACCACCGCGACACCTATCCTCTGCTCTTCCGCAACCTTTACACCTCCGAGGTTGCATTCCGCCACATGCTCGCCAGCACTCAAAATCTGTTGATCTCCAAAACAAGGGCCCCAACAAGGAACTCTTGGTTCCAAAGGATGAACCTCAAGATGTGGAGTAGCCACATGTAGGGGATCATGGAGTGGCAGAAAACACTCATGCAGAGCCATCCACCAGACATCATAGAAGGCGCACCACGGAAGCTGATAGATTGAGACTTGATGCTACAGAACATGTAGGAGCACCTACTTCACTGCGCAGACAGAGACAGTCTCTAGACAGGTTTACTTGATACATGGATCTTATGAGAAAGTGTATTGTGACAGAACCATCCTCCTTGGAGGAAGCAGTGCAGAAAAAAATTTGGGTTAACTCCATGGTTGAGGAGTATGACTCCATTGTCAAGAACAATGCATGGGAATTTGTCCCAAGACCAGCCGAAAAATCAATGGTTGGATCTAGATGGATCTATAAGGTGAAGCAAGAAACAAATGGGAGTGTGGAGAAGTACAAGGCTAGATTTGTATCCTGGGTATTCTCACAAGTTGTGGGGATTGAATATGAGGAGACTTTTTCACCAGTTACAAGGTACTCATCGATTAGATATATCCTTTCACTCTCGGTGCGAATGGGGTGGCAGATACATCAAATAGATGTGAAGAATGAGTTTCTCAATGGAGTTATTGAAGAAGAAGTGTACAGAGAGGAGCCAAAAGGTTTTGAGATATTTGACAGTGACTCGCATGTGTGCATACTCAAGAAAGAATTGTATGGGATGAAGCAAGAACCGTGTGCTTGGTACACTAGAATTGACAACTATTTCACCATGTTGGGCTTCACAAAGAGTGAAGTGGATGCGAACCTATATCAGATTGTGGTTGATGGTAAGTTCTTGATTATCATACTTTATGTTGATGATCTAATTTTGACAGGTGATGAGCAGCTCATAACTTCTTTCAAAGAGGATCTTGCAAGAGAGTTTGAGATAAAGGACATGGGACTCCTTCACTATTTTCTTGGTTTGGAGATATGGCATCGGGATGGTGAGCTATTTATTTCTCAATTCAAGTATGCCAAAGAGATTCTCAGTAATTTTCACATGGAGAGATGTAAACCCATGGAGACTCCTCTTGTAGGAAACTGGAGGAAGGGTGATGTTACTTCAGGTGAGGTAGTGGACGCTACTATTTACAGGTAGCTTGTGTGTTCACTGATGTACTTCGTGAACACTAGACCATACATTTTCTATGCATTTAACCAGCTGATTCAAGCTATGGTTCATATGACCAAGCTCTTTTGGAAGGCGGGGAAGTATGTTTTGAGATATATCAAGGGCACTACAGAGTATGGATTATGGTACAGATGGAAAGAGGGAGTAAAGCTTCAAGGTTTCACCGATGCAGATTGGGCAGGAAATCCATCAGATAGAAAGAGCACATCAGGAGGGATCTTCAACATAGGATGAATAGTAGTTTCTTGGTACAGTAGGAAGCAGAGATCTGTGGCACTCCATTCAGCTGAGGCAAAGTACATGGTAGCAATTCAAGCTGCATGTGAGGCCATCTGGATGAGGAAGATTCTGGTTGGTTTATTTGGTCATTAGATGGATCCGACCATGATACATTGTGATAAATAAAGTTGCATAAAACTCTCGGTTAATATTTCCATGATAGGTCCAAGCATATAAACATCCTTTACCACCATCTCAGAGATTGTGTTCTTAGATGCATTATGTTACTTCAGTACATTCTCACAGAAGATCAGGATGCATATATTCTGATGAAGGCGCTCTCTAGGAGAAAATTCGAATACCATAGAGGTAGGATCAAGGTAGTTGATAATCCCTTTCTTGTTGAGAGGGAGTGTTGAAAATTCAACAAGAAATGAGTGTCTAATTTAATTTTCCCTTAATTAAATTGGACACTAAAATGTAATCTTATCCCATAATCACTACTAAGTATGATAAACTCAGTTAGCTCATGAATTTCGAGTTGAGGGTGGTTGGTGAGGCATGCAGAGTGATTCTATTAGTTATTGAGTCCAACTTGCAATTAGTGCATTGGTTTAATGCATTAGAAATTAGTTAACTCAATTAATTTAGTTAAAATCAGTTTAACTAGTTGTAATTGTTTGTAGCACTAGTGAGAGGTCAAGTGAATTAAATTATATTTAATTCACATGCAGTGATCTATCATGTAACTGATTATTTACTATTAATATTTTCATGCATGTCAGTTCCAGTGGAGACCCAGTTGAGACAGAGGTTAAAGGGATGTTAACTATCAGTTGTATTATTAGTAGGTTGCCCGCATGCAGTAAAACCCCCATAGGATTTCCCATAAGCATTTCACAATTTTGGAAGGATGAATTTCCTAAAGAATAGGGATTTCAATCCACATGAATTGCACAAGCAAGGCAAGCTGAGCAGAGGCTAAAAATTGGCTAAGTGTTGGTCGATTTTGTCTAGATCATTGTGAGACAGTTGTGAGAGTGAAGGAGACTATTGTGAGAAGAGTGAATTGTAATTGTTTCATTATTCCTTGGTGAATATTCAATAGAATATAGAGGGATTTTGAGCAGTAAGCTTTCCCTGGGAAAATGTCTGTGTTGTGGTTTGATTTGCTTCTTTCTTTTCTTGTTTTGATTGGCGATCGTGTTTATTTTCCACAAATAATTTGTAGAAGGATTCAGTATCTTGCATTAGAATATCGCATGATCAAATTGAATCCATTGGTATACATATTTTTTGTATAATTTCTACACTTCTGTCTAAATTAATAGTCGTGTGGGAGCCCAATCGTGTTGGTGCAGAAGAAGGATGGGACTTGGAGACTATGTATTGACTATCGGGCGTTGAACAAGATCATTGTCTAGAATAAGTATTCGATCCCATGGATTGATGACCTTCTAGACCAACTCAAGGGGGAAAAATATTTCAACAATATTGACTTGAAATATCGGTATCACCAGGTACCAATCGAACCCTCCTATGTGTGGAATACTACCTTCAAATCCAAGGAGGGCCTTTTTTAATGTTTGGTCATGCCTTTCAGGTTGACGAATTCTCCCACAACCTTCATGAGGTTGATAGATGACATCTTGCAACCATTCAATAACTCATTCATGGTGGTGTATTTGGATTACATCCTAATGTTTAACTAGAGTTGGGAAGATCACCTCCACCACATTTGATAGGTCCTCCAAACACTACAGCAACACAAGTTGTGTGCCAATTTGGAGAAATTCACTTTTGGCATGACCCAAGTTCAATATTTTGGATACAATATCAATGACCGGGTGGTGCATGTGGACCCAGCCGAGATCCAGGTCATTCGATATTGGCCATCCCCAACCACTCTAATAGAGCTCTACATATTTCTGGGTCTTTCCAATTTCTACCACAGGTTTGTGTTGGGGTTCTCTCATATCACTTGGCCTTTAAGTCAAGTCACCAAGGGAGGAGTTCGAAGAGTTGAAGCATTATCTCTGCTTTGCACCAGTGCTCACATTACCAGACTTGCAGCAACCATTGAGATCGAGACAGATGCCTCTAACTATGCTATTGAGGAAGCACTTACTAAGTGGGGGCATCCAATGGCATATCATAGTGAGACACTTTCAGACACAGTCTGAAAGTATCCCACCTATGACAAAGAGATGTATTCCATTGTGCACACCTACCAACAATGGAAGCATTACATTTTGGGGAAGGAAATGGTCATCCACACATATCACGACCCCTGTAATTCATGCAGACACAAGGGAAGTTGAAGACGATCACCACCAGAAATGGTCCACATACCTACAACATTTCCGTTTGAACATCAAATACAAGAAGGGAAGCACCAATAATGTTGCAGACTACCTTAGCTGACCGCCGATCATGGCATTAACCACTGTGTTTGACTCTTGTGGGCACGATACTTCAGGTTGGCTGCATCTCTACAAAAGTGATCCATAATTCTACAACACATACCAAACACTCCTAGAGGGTACTAAGCAAGTTCCATATTTTCACCTCCAGGATGCACTGTTATGTCACCTGGAACACCTCTATGTTCCTTCAAGCGAGCATGCCAATATGAATTGGGAAGCGCACTATATTCAGTTTGTTGGACATTTCAGGGTCGAGAAAATAGTGGCAGTCCTGCAGAAGTATTTCTATTGGTCAAACCTTTGACATGATGTCGGGAATTACATCAAATCTCACACTTCCTGCACCATTTCCAAACCGACCATCAAGAATAAAGGACTATATAATATTTTTCCTACCCCTATTCGATCGTGGGAATCCATCTCCATGGATTACATGTCAGACCTTCCTTCTACCAAGCATGGCAATGACTGTATCTTTTTGGTCATTGAAATATTCTCTATGTTACACCAATTTTTGGTCATCTAACCTATTACTATTAGATGGACCAAAGTACACCATGTAAGACCAATTTTACCCTACGTAAAATTGCTTTCACTATTAAAAATATCTTTGTAATCCATAATTTATTAAGTTGTTTATAGTCTAAACAGGAAACCCCGTGAGGAAAATATTCTAGTTCATCGGTTTCCCCTTTTGGTTCCATCCCCGGTTCTCCTCTTGTCACCTTCACCATGTCTGGTTCAGGACCTAACATTGGTAGTATCCCCGGCCCTAATGCTGGGAATACTACTAGTGGGACCGCAACCATTAGGGGAATTTTGAGTTCTAAAATAGGCCTCCTAAGAAAAATGTACAACCAAAATAAAATTTATAAGAACCAATAGGATTCAAGATGATGATGTCAACCATGGGGGATGATTCACCATTTTTTAATTAAAAGGGTAAAAAGATTAAAAAGTATTAAAATAATAAAACTACTTTTTCAATTCATATTTTCAACTTATCTTCCAAAGTTTTTACTCAAATTTCGAGCGGTAGTACTCGTTGGATGCAAAATTTAATTCTTCATAGAAGGATTACCCATGTTTCATACTTTCGATGGACCCTACTACATGAAAAATGAAAAAACGTGGTTGCAATCACATTTTTCATGTATTTCTCATTTTTCGTGTAGGAGGGTCCATCTAAAGTATGCAACATGGGTACTCCTTGGATGAGTAATTAAATTTTGCATCAAAAAAGTACTCCTACTCGAAATTTGAGTAAAAATTGTGGGAGATAAGTTGAAAATACGATTTGAAAAAATAGTTTTTCCTTTTTTCCCTCTAAAATTTGATGATGTCATCAAATCTTATTTGATTTTTTCCACTATTATTTTATAATTTCCTTGGGAGCCCATTTTAGACCTCAAAATTCCCCTAATGAGGAACTATCCCAACTACTCCCTTGCTCCCTTATATGGCAAGCCTCAGTGTTCCCGATTTTAACTAGTTGATCAATGACCCCATACACCCTTATCCTAGTTGGCCTACTATGCCAACCAATATCCCTTCTGACATCCCCAAGTTTGAAGGTCCTTCTGGAGAAGATCCTACAAACCATGTTAGATCTTTCCACATGTGGTGTTCGTCTAATTCCATCACCAATGTCTTTGTCCGTCTTCGATTGTTCTAACGTACGCTTACTAGAGAATCTTCTAAGTGGTATGTTGACCAGGCCTCCTCCTCTCATACTACATTTGCGACTCTTGCCATGGATTTTCTATCTTACTTCCAGATTCCCCTTCGTTATGACACTGGTACAGAAATTTTGACCTTTTTCCCTCAATTTTTTGCGACCCGCCTATCCGATCATGTCCAAGAATGGCGGCGAAGAAAGAGCCTATGTCGAGCCCCTATCCTTGAAGACTGTGTCTACATGGACTGGTTTCTTAGATCCCTTTTTCCTGCCATTGGAAAATATGTCGCATCTCATTTCCCTCAGACCAAATAAGTTTCCCTCTAGATTGCATTGAAATATGACATGATCTATGCACAGTCTGGTTATGTTTATACCATCTTACCTTATCTCCCTAGACCCAGTGGTGCCAATGCACCGGGGACATCCCATGTCGCCGATGGTATCATTGGAGCCCTTTCTCATTCATACCCTCATCTTCCCATGGGTTATGGTTTCCCTCAGGAAGGGGCTTCTCCTCCAGCACTTTTCCCCCTCCCGATAGAATGTATCCAGGATACGGCATGCTTTCTCCTTTTACCCAACCTGTTTACCACAATGTTACCCAACCTCCTTATTATCCGTATCCGCAGCCTGGTGCTCCAGCTCCTCCAAGATTAGCACCTCAGCCTCCCTTGCCTTCTCAACCCCAGCAACAACAACCACCACCCCTCCAGGGGAAAGTGTCTGCAGAGCAAGGCGTGACTAATCCTCCTACTTCCAAAAAGGAGAGGAAAGAAAACCAAAACCAATCTGCCCCAAGTAATCCAGGTTCTAATCCCCAAGGGAATGCACCTAACACTACTAACCAGCAACAGGGCACTCATCCCAAGTAGGACATGCATGTTCTCATGAACAAACCTTGTTCTTGTTGCGGTGTCTATGGTCACTACACCCACGGTTGTCCTCTTTTACCTCAGATGTAGCAGATGTGGGAAGCTCAAGCAACATCCCGAGGATAGAAAGCATCCTCTTTGGTTCCTCCCCATGTTGCACCTATCCAGTTGGCTGTGTTTACCAGTCCATTCCCCCGGCAAGGATTCATGGCTACCCAACCCCCTGAAACACAAGTGGCCACTCAACCTCTTCCATCTTGTACCTCTAATTACCATATTCTCATGATGAACTCTGACCAACCCATTACCGTTGACCTCAACCTTCAGACTCAGTCCTATCAGTATAACAAGCCTCATTCTACGTTAACCCCCGAGCCCCCTTCTTGAGGTCCTATAGAGCCTCTTTCAACAACCAATGGTCCTTTACAGATCCCGCTGCCTAAGGCAGAGGTTCATACCAATATCCCCAAGGGACCATTATGCTGAAATGCTACTTCTGGTAAATCTGCCCATTTGTATAGTATAGTAGATGATTTGGCGCAATCCCCTGCTGTCATCTCAACATTGGAACACCTCCAGTTGTTCCCTTCACAATGAAAATATCTACTAACTTCCATGGGAATTTTGGATCCTTCAGATTATCATTTTATCATCTTCAATGTTGACCGGTCAGAACATCCTCCCCTTCCTGCTTCGGTCGCCTTCCAAATCCTTGTCAAGATTCGGAATGCCAACGTCTCCCATTGTATCATTGATGAGGGGGTATCCACTTGTGTGATATCTGCTTCGGTTTGGAAGCAACTTGAATCTCCTAAGTTGGCCCCTTCCACTATCACCCTCTGAGCATGGGATGGCCACTCTTCCCAGCCCATAGGCATGTTCTGCAATTGTCCTATTACTCTTGCAGGAAATACTGTTTGTGTTGACATAGAAGTCATTGATTCCCCCTTACATTACAACATTCTATTGGGTCGTATCTACAATTATGCGATGTTTTTTGTCCCATCTGCGGTTCATCGTAAGTTGTGCTTTCCTAACAACGGAAATATTTCCACCATCGACCAGTTGAAATATTACGAACCGAAGTCTTAGACCTACCTAATTCCATCATCTCTTCGGTGGCCAACAAAAAAATAGTCAAACCTTTGAACAGTGTCTCACCCGGAGTCTACAAAGAATCCTCTTTGCTTGGTTCATTCCCTAGTCTTTCTCCTCCTGTCTCTGATCCCCACTCTTTGAACATTTGCATGATGAAATCTTCCCTGTTCGACCTCAAATGGCCTGCTTTGACTAGTTAGCAGCCCCACCTTCCGCAACTTGCTCCTAGCACTTCGACTCAGCCTTCAGGACCCCCTCCTCAAGGCCCCTCATCTGCAGCTGGTATCCATGAGCCTCTCTACCCTCCTAGCATGGTTCCTCCTGGCCTTAGCCATCTCGGAGTTGTCCCACCTAGCCATTACCCCTCCGGTCAGATACTATTTCTAGCTCCCCCTCCTAGATTATTTTCAGTACTTTTTATGGCTACCTTATCCCTTCCTAACATGACCCTGGGGATCCCAGTCTAGTACATTGATCTCCCAACCACTATCATGCCTGTTCAGCCCAAACTTTATCTTTCTTTGACCCCGGTTCAACCAGTCCCCATGACCCCTCCCTTTTCTTTCGTGCCTCAGCCACCTCAACAGGAACCTACTCCTATTGTGACAGCTTTGGGTGAGGGGGGAAAATCTCGCAAGAAGGAATCTAAAGACAAGGCTACCCCGATGAACCCTGCTCCTCCTCAACCTCCAAAGCATACCCCCCCCCCCAATGTTCTTTATGTGATGTTGTCAGTCTTGCCACCCATCATTGTCCTGAATTGCCTCACATCAATCCCATGGATAATTTCGCGTTCCCTGAGTCTATGGTCCCAGACACCTCTATTTTCACCTCGACTGTAGCCAAGAACCACAAGACTATTCACACCAACCACCCTTGTGCTCTGTGTGATCTCCATGGCAATTATACCCATCGTTGTCCCTGCTTCACGCATTACCGCGCCTCTTTGGAGGTAGTTCGGAGTACAATATTGAACAGAACCAATCTACCTCTCTCGTCCTTACATAGTATGCTTCAGGCCAACCTGAGGATACCTCTGCTCCCATTGAAATTCCCCCTCCAGATGTTGAGATGATGGAGTCTTCGGCCACCATCCTCTACCTGTCATCATCCATGAGATCCATGGTAGAAGCTCCCTCTGAGACTTCCCCTTCTGTTTTGCTTGACCTCCCTTCATTGATCACCCTGAGCTCAACATCAATGGATCCCTTATCTACTTGTTCTTCCATCACCCCCCGTCACGATGCACATGTGAACCTTTCTTCTCATGATGATGATTTAGGTAGCTTTGCCGTGTCAGGTGGTTTTTCTTCCACCAGTCACCCCATCTTCTATTACAATGATGAAATTATGGAAGTAATCACCACCCCTAACTTTATCTATCCCCCCTTACATCGAAACCGTACATTCAAACCACATACACCTTGTGGTCATTACATTGACACACAATGTTTTGGTAAGGGGGCACCCATATTTGAGAGTCCAGGAGAAGCAATTATCCACAACCCTCATAGTGTATATGGTCATGTCGACTCTGGTACCATCATTCTTCCCCATTTAGAAGAACCTATAGAGTCCCATATCACTTCAGATCACTCTAGGAATGATCCCCCTCATCATTCCTTCCTCTTACATCAGCAACCCAGTCCCGTAGACATTGTTGTTGACCAACCTGTTGGTTTTCTAGGAGAGAACCAGTTCATTATCTCCAAATCCACTCTTTGGGATAGTGACACCATGTATGCCAACCCAAAAACTTAGTCACTTGCTCCATATATGCAGTACCAAAAGAGATTGGTAATTCTCCATTCCCTTTCTTAAACTGCATAACCATAACGAAAAAAAATGGTGCACCACATCATTTAAATGTTTTTAGATTCCCCTTTTCTAAATACATTTGGCATGACCATAACATGCTTGGGGGCACCCATCCCCCTCAACCATAAAATCCCAGCTCTTAGCCAAAAACAGCACTAAAACCCCCTTTATCTGACAAGTCGCACTTTTCAGGTCATTTCCTGGGACAGGTCACAGTTTTCTGCCCAATACCTGCTACCCAGGTTGCAGAACAGACCCCAAAAAGTGAGACTTGTCCTGTTCATGAGCTCTGGGTGCCCAAACTGAAATTTTGATCCCCTTAATTGAAAGAGTATGGTTAGGCCTCTTACCTGAACTAACGAATCTTGATTCCATCGGTCGATTTGTCTGCTACGATCACCGCAAGATTTAGGGCCTTTTCTCCTCTCTACATTCACCACAACTACACTTGCAAATGTATTAAATTGGAGGAAAAAATCCTGATTAAAAGGGAAACCCTTGATTTTTATTTCGCCATCTATGACCAAATCGTAGCTCGACTCGAAAAACCGTCAGCACTGTTGGAAAGCTCTCACGGAGCTCTCAAATGGGTATCATTTGGTTTTCTGTGATTTGATACTTCACCTCAACACATTTCTTCCAATAAGGGTCACTTCTCCACTCCTCAAAACCGAATTTCTTCACTTGCAACACTTGTACTTAGGGCACCACTTTGCCTCCATACTTGTCCATTCTTGTGTCTATTTTTGTCATGAGTACCCATCTTTTACTCATGTTTTTATGGTCCCCAGCAGACCTTTTCTGTGTGGCATCACCATCGAGTCGTAATTGTTTAGAGAATCCATGTTGAGTCATCATCGCATCCATGGAGTCTATCCTGAGTCCCTTTGTATCCCTCTATATTCATCCATCCTTCATTGCTTAGTTCCTCTCTCGTGTCGCCCATTGTGGCCTTGAGTCATACTATCCCCTATCCCCTTTGATATTGTGTTAGTTGCTGCCAAGTCATCCGTGCCCTTCATGATCTAACAAGGGAAGTCGACAGCCCGCTACTCAGTACCCCCATTCCACCATCATTCCTAGTGTGAGTCTGTCAGCCACTCTACTATTATCTCTTGTGCCTTAGTTGAGGACCCCTTATTACCTCACCTATGGTGGACCTCCTTCTGTCGACAAAAACTCATTCTTTCCAGAAGACAGGTCTAGAGGGCAGTGTACCTTGGTTCCATCCTCCATTATTGTTCGGTGCCTTGGATCAGGCAAAGGGACTCCTTATTGCCCTTTTACTTGATTTTTTATCAACTCCAGCCCCTTACGACATGATCTTGATCTGTATACTTGATGGTTTAGTGATCCAGCAGATTGTACCTGCAATTCCTGGGTGTGTGTGAGATGTTTCAGACCTCATGAGGGGGTGGCCCTTCAGGTAGCCCCCCACATGCCTAGATGACCTCTCCATTACAACCTTCGATGTAGCTCCATATATTTGATGGTTCCGGCCTCAGCCGCTTGAAGCACCTTTTAGTTTGCATGTATCATTTATATTTTCAAATCCTCTCCTGTTTTACAGGGCCTCTTTGGTTGTACTTATATCTCTTGTACTCAGATATTATTGTATAAGTCTTGGCTATTATCCCATGCACAGTATGTATGTGGGATCCATTATCATGTTTTTTCTGGCCCAAGTTTATGCCAGCATGTACTATATATTTCAGTCCCTTGTTTACTGGACGCATTATTCTTTGATCTTTATTATCTCGGCAGGCATAGGTATGCCTCCCCCGCCTCTTGCGGAACAGTTACTCACTCATAAAATAGAATTTCTGCACCTGTAAGTCTCGCCTCCTCAGGGTCTTGTCCTCTAGTGCTTTATTCTACTTTATATTTCTCTCTCTTTGACTTCCCCTTCCGTGTCTAGTGATTGAGTTCTTACAACATACTTTGGTCATACAATTAGTTCCTAAAGCTCGCAAGTTGGGGGGTAACCTATAACACCAATTTTTAGTCATTTAACCTGTTACTATTAGATGGACCAAAGTACACCATGTAAGACCAATTTTACCCTAAGTAAAATTGATTTCACTATGAAAAATAACTTAGTAAATCATAATTTATTAATTTGTTTATGGTCTAAACAGGAAACCCCGTGAGGAAATATTAAATAAATCCATATTTGTTTGATTTTCCTCAAGGGATAATTAGTTAAACAGAAGTTTAATTAATATTCTTGGTCACATTTAACCCTAAACAAGAAAATTAATTAGATAAATCACTATTTATCTTATTGTTTTCTAGGAATAATTATTAAAACATTATTTAAATAATATTCCTTGTTAAATTTGACTAAATCATTTATAAATAATTGAATAAATCACTATTTATTTAATTATCACTCAACCACACTCTTAAAATAATAAATAAATCATTTATTTATTTATTTATTTATTTATTTATTATTCACAAATAAAGGAATTTGACCAAATTCAAATTCTTTTTCCCTCCAACAAATATAATAAAATATCCCATAAAAGTTGGATCTAGATTTGGTTAATAATATTTTAATTATACACGAATATCTAGACTAACTCAATATTTTGTTATAAATAAAAGGGCTTTTCCATTCATTCACTACCTTTTTTTTCCTAAAGATCACTTTGGATCTATACTTTTGGGGTGACTTTGATCCTCCATCATTGTCATATTTTTCTATATTTTTGCTTGTGAGCTTCCTTTGAGTTCCATTTTTGTCTAGGTTTTCTACACCATCAAGAGAGAGATCTCTTAGATCTAAAGCGCTGAGGACATACAGGAACCCATCCCATTGAGAGGGACTGGTAACATCTTTCTATGTTCCCTTCCTAGGTGTCATAAATACAAAAATTCTTTAAAAATATTCTTGCCTTGTCTATTGGATGCATGGAGCAACTCTTGCTTTTATTTACTGCTTAATGTCTTTAACTGCATATATCTGGATTTTGTAGCATTTTTCTTGGTCAACTAACTGTAGTTATAAAAAAAAATTGGCAGCCATATTTGATGTTAGGGATGTTTGTTATGCACAGCTAAAGTGAGCTTATTTTGAATGCTTGCGATTATAATTCACACAAACACTCTAAGATGGCCATTATGGTGGCCTGCAAGAAGAATATCACAGCAGAAGCCACTTCTAAATTCTTATTTGAGCAAGTGTGGGTACACTTTGCGATCCCACATTCCATTATCTCAGATTACGACAACATGTTCCTCAGTACAATTTGGTCAAGTATCTGGTCGATGTTGGAGACCAATCTCACTAAGTCCACATCTTTCCACCCCCAAACTGATGGCCAAAATGAGGTCGTCAACAGGATGATCCATTGACCGTACACATTATGTGCATGTACAATGTGAATAATGCACGCACATGGGATGAAAACCTCACCTATGTCTAGCACAATTATAACTGGGCTCTCCACAGCTCAACTAGCCACATCCCCATTCATGTGGGCTTGGAATTACAGCCAATGTACCATTGATGTGAACATACCATTTGCAGCTACTCAGGAAGATTCGGCTCATGTCCAGTCCAAAGCCGACAAGGAAAAAAACTTCATCGAGCGCATTTAGCACATCCGCTAACAGGTCCATGACATATTGGACAGATTCAATGCTAAGTACAAGTAGCAACATGATCAACATCGAGTGCCACACAAGTTCCAGGTGGGCGAAAAAGTTTGGCTACATTTGCAGAAGGAGCACCTTGTTGGGCCCCACTGCAAGCTTCACCCACTCCGATATGGGGCATATAACACCACTAGGGCTGTAAAAGACAATTCATTCAAGCTCAATATTCTACCATTCCTTGGTCTGCACACAATTTTCAAGGTGGATCGCCTTCGACCCTACTTTCCACCATTGGTGGACACATTAGACATTGTATAACAACTATGACCAACAGAGCTAAACCCCGTCTGCATGGAACATGCCACAACTCATCGGATCATCGTCATGCAGACCAATAAAATTCACATGCATAATATCTAGCCATATCGGGTTGTCAAAGTTGGCCAACTCCTGCACTAAGGCAAGTGGCTCGCCAAGGAACAAGTTCAGCAGAAGTTTCCTCATCTCATGGAGGAACTCAACGCAATGGGTACCATTACTTCCTAAGGGGGGAGGACTAACCCAGGTGGATATTTATGGCCACCCAGCTATTCCACTTGGACCGCCGCCATTGTTTCTTTCATTTTTTCAATTTCTTTAGTTGTAGCACAGTTTACTATTTTTGGCAGTTTTTCGAGTCTTGAGCTTCCGGAGTCATTTTGAGGCCCTCAACTAATTTTTTTTGGGAAAATTGGTGCCAACATGGCTCTTTAAATGATCTCAGCCACTCGAATGTTATATTCCTCAAATATATATTTCTAACGAGTTATTTTGCATGTCAAACGAACATCGTATGCCAAAGTTACGACCCTGGAAGTTGATGTACCAATTTACCCAAACGAGGCCCATAGTTTTGGTGCTTCATCTCCTAGGGTTAGGTTATGGTTTTCCATTATTTATCAATAATAAATAGGCCTTCGAGCATCATTGTAACACATTTCATAGGCATATAGTGGCCACATATCTTCTCTGAGATAAGCTACCATCGCTTGAGCTAGTTTATTTCCATTATGTTTGTAAGCTTATTTCAGTTTTTTGATATTAATGAAATGAAGTATATTTTCTGATGCATCTTTACGTTTATGTTTATTTTTGTATTTTATTGTGTTCCTACATAAATCTGAATCAATTTTGGAGGGGAAAGCCTCCTCCTTTCAAGAATAATGCTTCCTCATAATTTTGTATGAGTACTCCTTGACTGGAAAAGGAGTAAGCCTTACACATCATAGTTCATTTGAAATTTTAAAGGTTTTTTTGAGTGGTGGGATGGCTTCTCAAAGATTTTGAAATTATTTTTATATTCTTTAAGACTTTCATGCATTTGGAAAGTTGTGGCAAGTATAAATTGTATGGGTAAATTTGTAGTATAGGGAGCAGAGTGTAACAAGTGAATAATATGGATAGGTGGTACCTATTCTAGGAACTATTCATATCCTAAATCATCCGCACAGCTATAATGATGGCTCTTTACACAAAATTGTTTATGCAAACTAAACAACATTTAGAAAGTAAATTTCATGCATAAATTATTTCACAGATCCTTTATGAAATCTTCATTAACATGTTCTACAACACATATATGATTTTTAGAAAGCTGAAAGCAGATAATTTACTATTAAATCCTTTAACAGTTTCTCACTCACACCTTACTAGCTACTGCAACTCATAATTAACAGAAATTAACAAAGAAAGAAGACACACCATACATTAGATAGTTATTGAGTTACAAAATTCTCCATCATGAAGTAAAAATTATTTTATTTATTATATTTAGCCTTCAGGTAGACCAACATCCAACCTGGAAATGGTATTTACAAATAGCATACATAGAAAGAGAGGCATGAACTCCATCTCTTCTAAAAAGAAAGAAACACTACTCCTAACATTACATAGGTGTCATAGGAAATTAAAACCATATCATCGAAATATAACTGAAAGGACAAATGTAGATGAAAGAAGAGAAGAAATATAGGCTAAATTGTTGAGTGTGTTGTCATGCTACCCCTTTTTCTGTTGATCTGTCTCCTTATGTCTTTGGTCTTTAAATAACCACGTACCATCATTTAATATGACTTCCAATAAATTCATAACCATTTTTCATCATCACTTGTTATATTCATTTGGTTATTAGTCTTTATCCTTCCTGAATTAGCTTGGAAATTTTGCTGACAGGTGTCAAAATTCAATTAAAACAGGTCCTACCGAAAATTCCGGTAAAAACCTGCAACTACGCAAAAACTGGAATTCTATCGGAATTTATGGTAGCGCTCTATTTATTTTTTAAAAATGCACAAAAAATGCCGAAAAAAACTGTGCAGACTTATATTCTTTGACATCTTAGTTGTTGTTCAAAATTGCAATTAATAAGAAAAAAGATGTTTGTATCAAAAACCCTTCTTACCTTCCTTCCATGTGGGTTGCAACTTCAGGAAGCTTGTCCAATTCTGTCTTGATGTCACCAATTGATCTTGATCTGGTTGTTCTTGTAGCTGCTTCCTTGACAGTGGCCTTCTCCTCCTTACAACCCTTTTGGATCTTTCTTATTTTTGAAGTTTCTGAGTGCTTCTCTGAAGCGGTTTTGTTTTTATCTTTCTTCTTAGATTCCTTTTTCTTTGACCCTTCAAGTTTTCCTTCTATATCAATAACCTCTGTCATTAAATTTGGATTGTGCAGAGACTTGGACTTGAGCCTGAACTTGTTGTTGTCTATGGTATGTCTTTTTCTGGTACCAGCAACAGGTTTGTCTTCTTCTTTCTTCGTCTTGCTACTGATCTCATACCTTGCATCTTTGAGGAGTTCTTCATCATAGTTTGCGGGTTGATAATCTTTCTGCATTTTTTGTTGAATATATGCTTTTGGAATTTTTGGTAGCATCTGTGCGTTATATTTCTCTACACTTTCATACCTCCCTCTTCAAGCTATGGTGTAGACATTGGGAAAAGGAGGAATGGGAGGAATCATTTTCATAGACTTGGGTCTATCAACTGAGGAGCTCTTTCCTTTCTCCAATTTTCTCTCAGCCTTGACTAAATAAGTATTTTCTATTATGCTCTTGGCTTTATGGATGTCCTCATTTTTAGCCTTCTTCTTGGTTCTTTTTGCAGGCTGAGGGTGTTGTTGTGAGGATGGAGGTGTAGGTGTAGGTTGGCCTGCCTTGTAAAACAAGAAATGGTCTCATGTCTGATTTCTTTTTATTAACTCTTCATAAACTAACACCTTGATGAGATCTTGATGATACAAGTTGTATTCTAAAGCAACAGTGTGAGTTTGGATCCTTTCTGACATATTTGTTAGACTCTTCAGCAAAAATTATGGCAAATTGAGGGTCTTCATACCTGCAACATGAAAAATAAACCTCATATGATGAAGAAACACTAATGTATACCTCCTTTCATAGGTGAGGTAAATCTTGATGATTTTAACAGCTTTTTCCCATTCATTTTTGAGGTAGCTATTGGGAATTCCTTTGGCATAGTTTGGATCTCTGTGTGCATCCTTGAGGAAACTATTGAGGTATCCTCCAGTGATAACCTGACCTTTAAGCCATATTTCTCCTTCCCGTGAAAGGTTGAATGCCTCAGCAGTTTGAATATGTTGAAACCTGCAGTGTAAGACCATAGATAGTGGCTTCATATCCATTGAATGAGTTTGCAATCTCTTAAGCTACTCCTAAGTGAGAGATTCCTAGTCTGGTGCACAAAGAGTACCACTCTGCTTGGACAAACAATCTTTTCACCTTCGAATTTGCATCCACTAGGTCAGTACCCTATGGTTCAATTCGTTTTATATTCCCTCCTCTTTTAGTCATCTTCAGAAATTAATAACTTTGTCTCTGAAAACTTATAGGTGGAAGAGATAGAATAGCTCACCTAACAATTGTTGCTTGTGTCTTCCTTTGAAATCCTGTCTGAAATCTAGACCCCTCCTCAAACTGTAACTCTAGAAAACTCGTTCTCCAACAGCTAGGCTCACCACTGATACTGATCCTTTTTTTTCAGTGGTTTTAAAACATCAACGCTGGTTCACCATCCCATGCAATAGATTTTCATGATGAAAAATATCCTTGACCATAGTATGCACCATGTGATAACCATCATAATCTTCAGTTGGCTACATAACTTCAGATAGCATGCTACAGGTGGCTTGAAACAAGCAGATTTGTGATTGGCAATCACCTACACTCCATGTTGGCTTATTGGCCTAAATTTCTGACAGCATATATGTGTAACCATCTAAACGGTCACTGCATTAAACCCGTGGATACACGATCTTTCCTTTCGAAAATCACGTACCTTGACATGAAACTGGACCAACTCGACTGACAGACAGAACAGAATCAACGGTTGGGTTTGGTTATTGCGGATTGACACCTAGACTCTACACATATACCACGACTTAACTTAACATGACTGACCACAAACTTATCGTATCATGTGGTTTAAATCATAATGAAACGATTTAAAACATATTTTAAACTAAAACATGTGGCTTGACACAAAGAAGATGCATTTTTTCTTTTATTTTTTTTAAAACAGGGGAAGTTACCATAATTTTTGGTAGCATCGGAATAAAAGAAAAATAGATAGAAACAGGAATATAATAGACTGTACGAAAAGGCTAGAACAGGCACTTCCGGAAATTTCAGGAGTGACCAATTTTTTTTTGAAATTTTCAAAGTCTAATCCTAAAAACAAAAAATTTAAAATGGACTCATGACTTAGCAAAGAAATGTGCTAACATTGGCCCCATAGGGGATAGATCTCTCCCTGTGAGGCTATAAGAACCTTTTGTAGTTTTAGTGCCTTGTCATTGGGCTATGGAGTCTTATTATAAAACACACCTGTATTTAAAGTGAACTTAGGCCACCAACAACCTTAGTAAAATTATTTTTTGAGAAAGTGCCCATTGAATGGGACTCCAAATAGTTGTGTCCCATCAAGATGTTGCAACTCAAAAGTATTGTTCCGTAGAATATTTGAGATTCTTGAAAGGACCAAGCCATAAAGCATCAAATTTGGAATGCTCACCTGGATCTTGATGCTGTGCATCTCATTTCAACACTAGATCTCCAATCTGAAAAATCTTCTTTTTTTAGTTCCTCTATTAAAAACTTGCTTCACAGCTTGCTGATATTTTCTTACCAAATCATATTTTTGTTCTTGCTTTTGTTTCACTTCTATGATCTGATAAATTCTCCTGGTCATGTCATTTGGATCAGCTTCATGATCTTGCATGAATTTATCTACAGGAATGGCCAATTGGACTGGAAAAAGAACATCAATTCCATAAACCATTTGAAAAGGTGATGTATTAATAGAATTTTTTATTGTCACCCTGTTAACCAATAAAGAAAACTTCATTTTTGAATCCTAGGCTTTCTTGTTTTGCTCCAATAGCTTGGTGATTATTTTTACCAAACTTTTTTTTGATGATTCAGCTTAACCATTCCCTTGGGGATAGTAAGTTGTAGAGTTAGTGAGCTGAATACCATAATCTTCACAGAAATTTACCAATGGAGTAGCTTTAAAAGCCGCTGCATTATCTGCTACTAACCTTGATGGACATCCAAATCTAGTTATGATTCCCTCCAGAAATTTAATGATAACTTTATGAGTATCATTCCTAGTAGTTATTGCTTCAATCCATTTGGTGAAGTAATAAGTTGCAACAAGAATCCAATGATGTTTTCCACTTGAATGTGGATGAATTTCTCCAATGAAATCTAAGCCTCATTTCTGAAAAGGTGTAGAAACAACTATGGGCTTGAGAGGAAAATATTTCAAATTTTTCTTACCCGTGAACTTCTAACATTTTTCACATGCTCTCACCTTAGCACACACATTAGAAAATAATCTAGGCCAAAAATAACCAGCTCTCAGTATTTTGTATGCAATAGTTCTCTAATAGTGATGACCTCCACACACACTACTACGCATATCAAAAATAACTTTCTTGGACTCATCTAGGTCAATGCATCTCAACAAAAATCCTGTAGGATATTTCCAATATAAACAATTATATTTGATGCAGAATTTAACAGTTTTCAGCTTCAAAGATATTATTCTGATTTTATCATAATTTGGAGGAGGTTTAAAATGTTGCATAAAATAAATGATATCCTTATACCAGCTACATTCAGAAAGATTTACATCCATTGTCGTGATGTCAATAGGTTCTGAAATTTTCCCTTCAAAGTTGTCATCCATGAAATTCAAGCCCAAAATTTTACAATTTTCTTTAGCTAGTAGTTTGGCTAATCCTTGACCTTCAATTAGTTTAGTAGGATTTATCTCTAAATCAAACTCAAGAACTTTAGTCACCAACTTTGTAATGTTCCAAAATTTTCATTAAGTTAATTGAAACATTAATTTTGCTTTCCTTTTAATAAAAATAATAAAATAGGTAAGGGGGCCCACGAGGAAGCATAATAAACACTCCTAATGTGAAAAGGGGTCACTTAAGTGGCTTATTTGTCATCTCCTAGTGTGAAAAGGGGAAAATACAAGAAGACTAGGTCAAGTTTGACCAAGTCAACAACGCTGCCTAAAGAGGTGTAGCTTGCATGAGAAGACAACACAATTTTGATAGGAGGGATATTAGTGGATGAGAGAAACCCTAATGGGTGGGGTCCACGGAAAGGAAGCCTCCTCTTGGCATAAAATGGGGAAGGAGAGCCATTTCTCATTATGTTTTGAGATTTTGATTTTGTTCTGCTCTCTCCAGTTGTTCAACTGGGATAGTTGTGCTGCTTAGCACAAGGGATATTTCTGTTTAGGATTTTCCTCTCCTTCATTGGGAAGATTTGGAGGACCTGTTCTTCATTCTCCTCACATCCAGGCTTGAGGCCAAGGTAACCATCTTCAGCTATAGCGTTTTCCAGCTGGGCAGAAATGTTGAGTTTCTGGGGGTTGCAGTGAGGATTCATTACCACCCACTCCGGAGCTAGTTTTGTAGAGGAGTAACTCATTCTTTCTCTGTGAGATCACTGAGGAAGATATTGGAGCTTCATTTCATATTTTTTCATTGGGCCATATGTTTCATCTCATTCCCAGCATAGTCTCTTCCCTATATTTCATTATTTTCAGAGGGCACTTGCAGGAGGGGTTCATGTTGGGGATTGGAAGGTGTAATCTTCAGTGAAGGGAGCAGGCTTTCACTTTGAAGATCATTGGAGGAGGTTTCTTCATATTTTGTAGAATTTCTATCCTTCTCCATTTTATTTTTATTTTTATTGAGTTGCGGCTGCTACACTGCAATCTGGTATTTTTCCAATTTGTACATTTGGGCCAATCCCTTGGAGGATTGTTGTAGTATTATTTTCCAGGGTTGAGATCTTGCTCCCTCCCACTTTATTTGAGCTTTCTATTGCTATATCATTGTGTCTATATAATTTTACAGTCATTTCTCACTATGGACTGCGCAGTCATAGCTTGTTGTTGGGTTGTGTATCTATGCAATTTCACTTTTGCATGTACATCTGTCTTGGGGTTGATCTGGCCTATCTTGAGAGGTCTTTCCTCAAGTTCTTATATATCTATTTACAGCTGCACATAATATAATGACTATGCTCTCTTCTTGCACCATATGTATTGATTTTTCACTACTACTACCTGTTGGATTTCATGTATTGTTGTAGCTCTCCCTTTGAGCATTGTTTGAGATACCTAGAAGTGGAGGATCTGAATAACACACGTAGGGTTATTTATTTGAGCTAATATTCTGGAAGTGTAATGTATGAAGGGTAAAAAAAGGGATCTAAGTCCCATTTCAGCTTATTTTTTCATTGGCTTCCTTATACAGCGTCATTTTGGACCCTATTGCATAAATTTCTGAAAAAGGAACATTACAGTGGTATTAGAGCTTCGAACTTGGCTCAACCTATGAAGTTTGAATAAAAAAGATAGAAGAGGTCAAAATGATGCAAGGATGAGATTTCTCTAATCATTTTTTATATCCAGCAAAGGCCTCTCTAAGGAGGTTGAGAACACTGAAAAAGGAGAAGAGGAAGGACCATGCACTTCCTACTCTCACCAAGGAGGAAAAATGGAGCATGAAAAACACTTGGAATTCGAAATTATAAGTGAGTATATTACTGAATACCAAGAAAACCATAGAGGCTTCTAAGAGACTCTATATTTTCCACAATGTATTCAGCAGAAAGAAGAAAGAAGACCCCACAGCTATGGAATGATGAGAGGCAATAGATTCCTATTGTCCACATTTGATGGATCACTCACATGTGCAGCAGAGGTTTGGGTGAAGAAGCTAGAGGCTTTCTTCCTGCTACATCCTATAGTAGACATAGAGGCTGTAGAAGTTGCAGCACTACACCTTGAGGGTGAAGCAAAGACTTGGTGGTTCAGCCATTGGAGTCATGCAAGGGTTTCTACTCTTGCTAATTTTTCTCAAAGATTGATCAAAATATTTGGTCAAAAGAGGGAGGAGCCCTCACCACCAATTGAAGAGGCACATACCAGCATTGTCATAGTGATGGAGAATCAACCTTCATCTCCAGAAATTGAGGCATCCAGCATTATTGAGGAAGAAACTCTTGCAGCAACACAAGGTTCTTCCAAATCTCTCCAAGGTATGCCTAAGTTTTTATCTCTCATGAAGGATTGTATATCTTTGCATGCTGATTGTCTAGAGTAGGAAACTTTCACTGCACTATGCCATCATCTTCCTACACCATTGATGTGTTGTGAACCACCGTTGTGGTTGGGGTTTGGAAACTTTGTCATGGAAGAGATTGCATTTCAATGCCCCTTGAAATGCAAAGGCCAAAATATGTTTTGGGAAGATAGTAGCCCTTGTTGGGGGGATACCAAGATGCAGGATGAAGGGATACATCCACAAGGATTTGAGTGGATGTGGATGGGAGGAAAGAGGATGGTGAGCCTCTTTCAAATCTATGACACAGGGCAGCAAGAGGCAAGGCTGCGTTGGCTACTCTTGAGAGAGTTTGGCCAGCATAGGACCTCTCTTCTTCCATGGGATGTAAAGAAGGAGGGGGACTGGCAGGATACTTACACCATGGGGCAGAAAAGAGAATGGGTGCATTATGATGAGATGGAATTCTTCTTACCACTCATTATGTCACCATCACATATTTGGTATGGTGGGAGTATGGAGAAGCAACAAACATTCTTGTTGCTCAGATTGTATTTGGATGTTGTAGGAGCAAGAGGAGGCACTAGCATAGTGAAAGGGGGCTACTCCTTGGCCTTAAATGCCCAAGTAGTACCTTCTTCATGGGAGGGACTCTATATGTGCAGCAACATGATGAGTAGATCCTTTTGAGCTTTGAGATGACAGTGGCCCTACTCCACAGGCCAGCAGCGCTGTCACTTAAGAGCTGGGATTACTTCTTGAAGTGTTCCCAAGACCACTTCACAAGTGATGTACCTTGGAGGCATGTAGGAGATGAGGATGAGGGAGTAATGGATGGAAACATCCCTTACTATATCTTTATCTTCTTGTCTTGGGTTCACAAGCAAAAGGGGAGATACCTACTTGCAGCATTTATGGATTCTCCTTTTATGCATTCTTAAGCATACTATTTATTGATGGAGGAGTCCACTTGGGAGGGAATCCTAATGACTATATATCATCATACGGATAGATGCACAGCCCGAGAGATGATGATATGGTTGGCACAACCACTTCCCTACTCTGTTGCAATGAGGGAGAATTTTCACTTGAGCCATTTCAGCTCAAAGACCGCAGTACATGATGAGGGAGGTAACTATTTTCTTTATGTTTTTCACTCTCTTATCTTTATGAGTAGCACATCATATCAAGGAGGATATTTCCTTCTTGAACATTATGTTTTTTTGTACTTATGGTAAATTTCAGCAATTATGATGGCCATATTATTGGTGGATTGTGGGGGAAAGCCACAGGATTTTCGGTGTGCACCATTGGCACCAAGTTATGTTTTCATGATATCATCCTGCAGGATGAATGTGGCAGAAAATAAGTGGCTGAAAGGACACTTGTTGCACTATATATTGAGGTAGGCCAATGATGCCCTGCATTGGTTCCATGTGTGGAGCTATGTTTCACCTCCTTGCTCTCACAGATTTATGCTTCCATATTCTCCTAGTAGAACGTTGGACATGGGAAGCACCAAATGGAGGAGTGGCACAAGAGTTGAGGATGCCCATAGGGAGTATGGTTCTCCATATTTCTCATGTTGCATATTCCAGAAAAACAAGTGGGCCAACCTTGATTTCCATGTTACACCTCTTGCTTTCAAATGGGAGGAGCCACTTGGAGAGCTTGAGATTTTCAGGGAGGCACCCCATGGGTGCTAGATTTGATGGGATGGCTTGGGTATCTATTGAGGACCATTATGTTTTAGCCATGGATCAACAACAACCCCATATGTATCATAAGGAGGGAGAGACACATTGGGAGGATGTGCCCTTTGGGGAAGAATATCTCCATACTCTTTGCAGCACATGCTCTAAGGGGAGTATGGAAGAGGATATGGTCACCATGAAAAGATATTTGTTTCTCCATGAGGTGAACCATATGATTTATTGGATACCATATGATGATGACTTCCAAATCATCACATATGAGATGATTTGGGCCAACTTGATTTACAGCATTGGAGGAGAGATACTTGGAGATCTAGACTTCATCTTGCAACTTGAGGGTAACACTATTGCAGCCCAAGTTCAGCTTTCACTCCACACTTATCATAAGTGGAGAAGAGGATAGCGTGGGGTAGGCTATGAAGCCTACCATGTTCAGATTTCCAGCCCACCTATTCTACATGAGCCCAAGGTGGAGGATGATTTCCCGGAGTTGCCTAGTTGAAAGGTGACTCATTTTGCATGGTTGATTGCTTGGGGATGTAGGTTACACGTGGGGAGAATGTCTCCCAACAAAATTCAGACTCCATGCCTTGGGAGGACCTCTAGACATCACTTTGCCACTCTCTTGAGCACCTCACTTTTTCACGATGATAGCTTGGTAGCTAATTTACATGCTGAGAAGAAGCAATGTGGGAGACTTATTAATGAGATATCATCCTATTTCTTGGAGGATATCATCATACATGGATGCTGCAGGAGAGGAGAAGAGGAATCAGTCTACCCTTGCACTTTCTTGAGGACAAGCAATCTTTGGGAGGGGAGGACTGTAATGTTCCAAAATTTTCATTAAGTTAATTAGAACATTAATTTTTCTTTCCTTTTAATAAAAAGAATAAAATGGGTAAGGGGGCCCATGAAGAAGCATAATAAAAACTCCTAATGTGAAAAGGGGTCACTTAATTGGCTTATTTGTCATCTCCTAGTGTGAAAAGGGGAAAATACAAGAAGACTAGGTCAAGTTTGACCAAGTCAATAGTGCTGCCTAAAGAGATGTAGCTTGCATGAGAAGACAATGCAGTTTTGATAGGAGGGATATTATTGGATGAGAGAAACCCTAATGGGTGGGTTCCATGGAAAGGAAGCCTCCTCTTGGCATAAAAGGGGGAAGGAGAGCCATTGCTCGTTATGTTTTGAGATTTCAATTTTGGTCTGCTCTCTCCAGTTGTTCAACTGGGATAGTTGTGCTGCTTAGCACAAGGGAAATTTATGTTTAGGAGTTTCCTCTCCTTCATTGGGAAGCTTTGGAGGACCTGTTCTTCATTCTCCTCACATCCAGGCTTGAGGCCAAGGTAACCATATTTAACTATAGTGTTTTCTAGCTAGGTAGAAACGTTGATTTGCTGGGTGTTGCAGTGAGGATTCATTACCACCCACTTCCGGAGCTATTTTTGCAGAGGAGGAGATCATTATTTCTATGGGAGATCACTGAGGGAGATCCTGGAGCTTCATTGCATATTTTGGCATTGGGCCATATGTTTCATCTCATTCCCAGTGCAGTCTCTTCCCCATATTGCGTTATTTTCAGAGGGCACTTGTAGGAGGGGTTCACACTGGGGATTGGAGGGTGTAATCTTCAGTGAAGGGAGCAACCTTTCACTTTGAAGATCATTGGAGGAGGTTTCTTCATCTTTTGCAGAATTTCTATCCTTCTCCATTTTTGTATTGTTATTGAGTTGTAGCTGCTACACTGCACTCGGGTATTTTTCCAATTTGTACATTTGGGCCAATCCCTTGGAGGACTGTTGTAGTATTGTTTTCTGGGGTTGAGATCTTGCTCCCCCCCACTTTATTTGAGCTTGATATTGCTATATCATTATGTCTATATCATTTTACAATCATTTCTCACTATGGACTACGCAGTCATAGCTTGTTGCTAGGTTGTGTAGCTGTGCACTTTCACTTTTGCATGTACATCTGTCTTGGGGTTGATCTGACATATCTTGAGAGGTATTTCCTCAAGTTCTTGTATATCTATTTACAGTTGCACATAATATAATGAATATTCTCTCTTCTTGCACCATATGTATTTATTTTTCACCGTTGCTACTTGTTGGAGTTCATGTATTGATGTAGCTCTCCCTTTGAGCATTGTTTGAGATACCTAGGAGTGGAGGATCTGAATAACCTAACTAGGGTAATTTATTTGAGCTAATATTATGGAAGTGTAATGTATGAAGGGTAAAAAAAGGGATACAAGTCCCCTTTCAGCTTATTTTTGCATTGGCTTCCTTATACAGTGTCCCTCTGGACCCTATTATAGCAAATCCTGAAAAAGGAACATTACACACTTAATTATTTTTCCATCAATATCAGGCTGAACTAATATTTCTCTAACAAAAGATGAAGGTACATAGGAAATAACATGAGCATGCATAATATGAACTCTAAAATCTTTCAGAGCTTTCACTAACGCATAAGCATGCTTTTCCAACATTTAATACTTCAATTTTGCATCTCTAAGAGCTCTGCCGAAAAATGTTATGGGAGTTTCCTTACTTTCTAAATATTTTTGTAACAAAACAACAACAATAGTATCTTGGGAGGAAAATGAGAATATCAAAAAAGGTTTTGAGTATTCAGGGCTTACCAACTGAGGTGTTTCAATGATATATTTTTTGATCATCTCAAATGAATTTATGGATTCAATTGTCCATTTGACTTCTTTGTCCTTCTTCAGCATGCAAGTAATATGCTTCACCACTTCAGCAAAATTTGGAATGAACCTTCTTAAGAAATTAATCTTACCAAGGAAAGATTGAACCTCTTTCTTGGATCTTGAAAGTGTTAAATCCTGAATTGCAATCACCCTTTCAGGATAAATTTTCACTCCATATTTAGAAACTATGTGACCCAACTGTTAGCCAGCTATAAAATTTGTTATATCAAATGCTGGCTAAAACATTTTTTAAGCCTTTAAGAAACAAGTTTATTGCAAAATTGTCCTCTCTTGAAGCCTTACATGGGCCTCATGCCTCTGTCCAAATCTTCACTGTTGTTTCCATGTCACACTCTGAAATTATGCTAATTTCATGAGGAAATACTGCTCCAAAGGCCATTTCCCCCCTCCTTCCACTTCCAAAAATAACCTCATTTTTACCCCTTTATTCCCCATAAAAATCCTTCATTTCATATTTTTCCCCTTTCCCCTCCATCAAAACCCCTTTGATAAGGTTTAAGACTTTTTCTTTGCCTTATCAAAACCCTCAAAACCCTTTGAAAACTAGACAAAATCATAAAAAAATACATATTTTTGTGTAAGGGTTTAAGCCCCTTTGGGCCAAAATCATAAACCACTTCCCCCACATGCCCACACCCTACAAACCAGGCGCTAACCCCTCACAACGCTAATCGCATCACAAACTTTGAAAATGGTTAGATCAAAAAGACCAAGGCTCAACCACCGATTACGATTGGCCCCCTTATAAGCCCCAGACCCTTTTTGTTTTTCACAAAGTCCAAAGGCCCCACAGTCGAGCGCCTATCCATATCATAAATATAAGCCCTTCCCAATGCTTTTTCCCTTTGTATTTCATGAAAAAACTATTTTTTCTATGTTATAAAGGGTTCCGCCCATTCATCGTTTTTTACCATTTTCCACCGTTGATCCTTTAAACACATCAACGGTCAACGCGTTTTCCCCGCCCATCGCATCGGAAACTTCTTCAAGGTTTCTTCCGATTGCACCCCATTGAAACCTCCGATTGTGATGACCTGATTGCACCATCGCATCGGCCTTCCTCCATCGCATCGGCAAAATACAAAGGTTTAAGCCCGCGCCTAGTGCCCGCCGATTGCGATTCCCCGATCCATCCTCCACTGTCAATCTGATCTACAGATCGACGGCCCCAAAATCATCGCATCAGATTTTTTCAGTTGGCACGATTAAAAATGTTTTATTCAAAACCGTCGATTGAGATCGCCCGATGCATCTCCCGCTGTCAATCTGATCTGCAGATCGACGGTCTACATTTAATCGCATCAGATCTTTTCATCGAGTGTGTTTCTAATATTTGTTTTTCCCCAACCAATTGCGATCCTCCGATTGAATCCGGACCGTCCACGTGTCTAGATCGGACGGTCCCAAATCATTCCCGCATTACTTCATCGCCCTCCACCCTCACCAAAGGTTTAACCTTAGTTTTTCGCATTTTCTTGTTAAATCTAAATAATGTGAATCCTTCACATTATTAGTCCACCGCTTATCCCGACCGTTGATCTTCTTGATCAAGCATCAATCAACGGCCCTGACTTAATTATCCCTCCACTCTCCGTTTTCAACCTCTTCTACGCAATTCTCCACCGTTGGATGATGCCATCCGACGACCACGCTCCTCCCCGCAACCTCTGAAGCAGTTTACCCAATAACGCAGGATTTTTTAATAAGTTTTGTATTTTGCAGGTGTTTGATGGTTTTTCCATTATGTTAAAGAAAGTCCGAAGGCTGGGAAAGACATTTCTCGTGCCTTTGATTCATCAAAAGAAACCATTCGCAGGGTTTGAACTCCACGTCTCGTCGGTGCTTCATGGGCATTGATGCCTCACGAGCCCTGCGCAGCACTGCACATCGACAAGGCATAGTGAATAAAATAACAATCAAAGAGTATCATTGTCGAAGATTTAAACACAGTAGGAACAGAATATTGAAGACAATTTTGGGGGGATTACGGCTAATATTTATTATCAAAAGCCTAATCCCCCAAATTAAACACAGTTAAAGAAAATCTTAAGTGTTTATCAGACAGAAGGCCTCCACCACCACATCTGAGGAAAATTTATTCCTCCCAGCTACCACAAAGCCACCTGTGCCTCAAAGCATTCAAAACAGAGGTCGAAGTTATTGTTCAAAATCAGATATTTGTCTCAACGCAGCCGAAGAATTAAATCTGCCAAAAATAACTTAATGTAAAATATCAGTAGAGTTATTACTACATGAAACAGAGCCTTAAAATTCAACAAAAGCTCCCACTGAGTTTAAACTTAAATGTAAACCAATTAATACAGTGAGAATATCTGTACTCTTCTGCATTGAGCCCCTCAAAAGCCGAGAAGTCATTAGTCCGTATTAATTTCCTTGGGAGATCTTTTATCAGATCTCACCTCCTCATTCTTCTATAAATACTTCTGTAGAAGATGAGAAATTGTTGGTTGGTTGGTTGATCACTAGTTGTAATACTGAAACTCTCTGAAATAATACATAGTCTGTTGAAGTTGAAGAAGAAATTGAAGTCTTGGAAGCCCTGATGATGTTGTTGCATGTTTTTTTTTTAGAATGCTCTATCATTGGATCCATGAGCTTGGCTGTTGGTGAAGTATTCTGAACTGTTTAAAGTTTTCTCCTGTTTTCATTTTGTTCCATAATTTCTTACTACAGTAGGTTGAAAGTTTTAGGCTAAGAAATGAATCCTGGAAGCACCTTAGACCTGTTCATCCTTCACTATTTCATGTTTTCTTCTGCTAAGGTATTTTAGAGTCTTTAATCTCTCTCTTTAGTCCTCATGCTTGTTTATTTCTATGATAGTTCGAATAAGTTGGTTTCAGCATGATTTATGGTTCTCCCTGCTTGTCTGCTGCCACTTAAAGGCTGTTATTGAAGTCTCCCTTTAAAGTATTTCTGTTTATAGTGAGCCAAGGAGGTCTGTTCTGATCTTGCCCTTTGTCCTTGCTTAAACAGTTGTGTTAAAGGTCTTTATAGTTGTAATCATAGATGTGTTAGGTGTTCTCTCTTCTATGATTGCAATTATCAGTGAATCTTTTATGTTTTCTAAGTCATTTGAAATAAAATCTTTGAGGAAATAGTGTGTTCCCCGAATCTTAGATTTCATTTTAAAAGTTGTTTTGAAGTCATTATTTGCTTAAAGTGTGGTTTGTAGAATTCATGGCCAGCCCTGTCTATCAAATTCCTCTTTATTGTTCAAGTTATGTTTTCAAATTCCCTTTGTTGAGAATTAAACTTCTCTTTCCAAATCATTGATGTCCATCTCATTTCAAAACCAAAGGATCCTGCGGCCAAGTTAGATTTTCCCTTTGATATCCCATATCCATTGATAAGTTTGTCATGACCTCTTTTTGACTCCATTGCCCAATGAAGCTACTCCTTCCTCTTTCTACCTACCTTTCTTAGACCTTTCATATTCTGTTGTATCAATTCAACCAAACAAATAATCAAACACCTGCACTTAATAACTAGTCTAAAACCAATACTCTAAGCACACAAGATAAACCTTTCCAAACAAACATTTGAGAGATCCCCCTCTGAGAACAGGAGGACTAGATCCTATAACTCTAAATATTGGTTCTGATGTTGCCTTGTCTTTTGATTTTCCAAACTATCAAAACACGGGACACAAACACCAACATCTTACCTTCCTTGAGAGAAAAATTACACTTCTTTGGATTTAATGATATACCATATTTTCTGCATTTAAAAAATACTTGTCTCAAGTGTTGAAGGTGTTCTTGATCTGAAGCTAAAAAAACAGTAATATCATCCAAATAGATGACCAAGAATTTTTCATTTTCTCCAATGAATGAAAAGTCCATAGCATGCTGAAAAGTAGCTCTGGCATTCATAAGCCCAAATGGAATATTTGCATACATGAATGTTCCCCAAGGAGTAGTGAAAGTTGTCTTCTCTCGATCTTCTAGTCAAAAATAAACTTGATTGTACTCGGAGAACCCATCTAACATGGAAATTTTGTCTAAACCAGTTACCTTTTGAAGAATATGCTCCATATTTGGCAATGGATAATTATATTTCTTGGATAATTTGTTAAGATTCCCGAAATCTACACATATTCTAACTTCACCACTCTTATTTCTTACTAGAACTAGATTAGAAACCTAATATTAGTATCTCAATGGAATGATTATTTTGGCTCCCAAAAGTTTCTTCACTTCCTTCTCCATCACCGGTAACAATAGTGGATTGTTTTGTCTTAATTTCTGCCTGAATGGCTTAGTAGCATATTTCAATGGTATCGTATGCTCAATGACAGTTGTATCATATGTCTTAAGATCCTCATATTTCCAGGAAAAAACATCAACAAATTCACAAAACATCTTATGGTATTCAACCTTTCTTTCTTCTGATAAATCTTTTGACAACTTCACATACCTCGGTTCTTTTTCTGTGCCCAAATTGAAATCTTCCAATTCTTCTTTTGTTTCATATAAATGTGGTTTGACTGAGACATCATTGTGATCAAAGAGCTTCTCAAGTGGGATTAACCCCTTGAGAATGTGATTAGGATGCAACTGAATGATAAGTTGATCAACAATCTGTTTTTTCATATTTTTGGTATCTTGCAAATCAACATCATTTTTCATGAAATCTTCATCTCGATCAATGTTTAGGACAGAAAACCCTTGAGTATTTTCAATGAATCTTCTAATCTCCTGATCATCTTCAAAAAAATTCCAATGCTTGACATTATCAGGAATGCTAGGTCTAAACCTAACTTCAACTTCATATTTCAGCTTCATAGGTATTGTAATCTTGAATGACCTTGCTGAAATAGAAAGTGAATCATCCAAAATATTACTTTCTCTTGGAACAAAATAAATGTTAAAGTCTAGGAATGAGTCTTCTACAATTTTCCATACTGCATACTAGTAATCTCTGAGTCTGGGATGCTTAGTTTGATAAAAATTTCTGATTTGCTGAATAATAATTTCAGCATCTCCAAAAATAGAAATTTCTGAAATATTCAAGTCATTTTTTTGTTTTTAAACTAATCAATAGAGCTTCATACTCAGCCACATTGTTAGTTGCTTCAAATTCAATTTTGAAAGAAAAATTGGAGCTCTCCTTCAAAGGGGAAATAATAACTATCCCTATACTATCTCCTTCTTTGGAACATGAGCCATCAAAATACATTTTCCATTGCTGGGAACCCTCATTACTGATTTATTTTTCAGCAGGCTTCAAAATTTGAAAATTTTCTATAGATAGGACAACATTATCCATGTGTAAAATTCTTGAACCAACATCAATTGTTCTAGCATAAATTGGATGATTAGTGGGGTCTTTGTTGTCACTAATGATATATGCCCATTGAGCTTCTATATAAAGTATATTTTTCTCCTCCAAAAAACAGGGACAGTAGCATAAGTGAAATCCATTTGCAAAGTTCCTCCCGACCTTCTAATCCATGACCTAGAAAGTAACATGCCAAATCTAGGAGGAATATCAGCTACAACAATATCCATCACCACCCCTCTCATGGGTAATTGAAAGAGGCTTACTGCAAGGTATTTTATGACACCAAGGCATTGAACTTTTCGGGAATCAAAAGAGTGTAGATCTTGGTATTCTCTAGTTACTTCAAGACCTAGTTCCTCCATGAAAACCTTGGGCATTAAATTATGTGAGGCTCCAGATTCCATTGGGAAATTATGCAAGATCTTATCATAAATATTCAGAGATAGATAGAATGGAGGGGTAGATTCATCTCTATCTTCTACCAATGGACCTAAAATAACAATGGGCTTGTCATCTTGAAGGTTAACAAAATCAGAAGCTACTTCGGTAGGTGGGGGCTGAAGAGCTTTCATAAAATAATTTTTAAATCATTATTCTTCATGAGCTCTACAAGAGGAACAGGAATCTTTATCTTTTGTATCTCATTCTCAAAATTGAAAACAGGGGGTAGTTTGTGAGCAATTTTTACCTCAATTGAAGGAGGGTTAACTGCTACCGGAATTTTTGGTCTACTTGGTTCAACAACTTGCTTTTCTGCTGGAATTTTAACTACATCCTTATTATTCTTGGGTTGTGCAACAAGATTTGAATTGTCATCAATCTTATTTCATCTGAGATTGTATCTGCTTTGATGATCAACTGCAATCATGGAATGATTATAAATCTCTTCATTATTCTGAGTATATGACATGAAATTTCCATACTCTGCTTGTGTAAGATGAATCAGCCCTTCTTTTTCTCTCAGAAAATTGATATCAGCAGCTTTCTCCAACCTTTCATCTTCCTCTTCATCTTAAAATATAGCATTTTTCAAAGGGGACTTCACTTTTTTATCATCATCATCTCTTATTTCTCGCTGCAAAATTTGAGGAACATTAGGTCTTCTAAACTGCTGCCTATTATGTTGATCAAATGAAACATTTATAGTGGTAGATGGTCTTTATTCCATCTTGATATTAGACATCTCAGTATTCAGTGACTTGATCTGAATATGGGAAAACTAGTTATTGCTATGCTAGCTCCCTCATCAGTATTAAAAATGTGTGATTAGGATCACCTCTTGTTAACCACTTGTGAAGGGGTTTATGTGTCAAATTTTATGTGTCTTTGATGATCAAATTATGAGTTAATTAACTATTAAAAAATCATGTATAGAAAATGAAATGCAGTAATATAACACACAACAATCACAAAATACCATGGATGATAATGGAGTTCACCTCTCTTGTGCTACATCTCCATGGACCTGCTTTAACTAGCTAGGCCCTCTTAGGATTAGGAGTCAAATGTCTGATTAAAATAACCTTTACTATTACAATGGATTTGAAACCTAATCCATTGGCTTAATTACACTCAAATACCCCAAAAATGACTATTCAATCTTTGAAATTGGTTTCCAGCTGATCTAGGCTTGACCTCCCATCCTGGTAGCCATGGGCTTGTTTAATCTCCAAAGTGACAAAATCACCTTTATATGTACTCCAACGCCTCTAAAAACTATACCATTGTGTTCATAATATAAAATACATCTAAAAATGACTATTCATTCACTCTATTTTTCCTTCAGCTGATTTGGGCATGGCCTTCCTTCATGGTGGCCCTCGACTTAAAAATTCTTCAAGTGAAAAAAAAAACACCTATAGATTTGCTCCTCCGCCTCCGCAAGTTGTTCCAATGGATTCAAAGCATGCCAATCTACTAGTGATGACTATTCCTGAGCCAAAATTGGTTTAAAATTTCTCAAGATAAGCTTCATTTAATTTTTCCTAGTAATCTGCCTCTAAAACTAGAGAAGCTGCCAGTTAACTCCGCCAATTTAGCAAATCCACCAAATTTTGGGTGCCTTCGAATCCGCCACTAACTTAATTGCAGTATTAATTAGTGGATAAAATATTATTAACACGCACTAAGCGCATTTAACTTGGGCGCTAGGTTTGGGTTATGTGGCGAAGTCATGTGAGGAGGAGGGTTGGCATGCCGGGTTGGCCCCCTCCTTCCCGCCATTAGAGTCTGCATATGTGTTGAAATATAAGTCGGGTGCGTTCCTTTTCAAAGAAAAATAGTGTGGCCCATCGGTAAGTTGCTGATATGGTAATGGGGAGGTCATGGGGTCGAGCCCCGACCTCGCCCCTCTATACATGTTTTGTCAACGAATAGCATGCCATTACTTTGGTGTATTAACCCATAGTTTTCGACACCATATAGATATATGCTCAGCCATATAATACATACATTATCCAAACTTTGGACTAAGGTTAATGTGCTCCACCGTGATAGATTCCAATGCGGAAAAATAGTAAACATACACTCCAATATATTTTTTGACCTTGGATTATCCAAACCTTTGGATTAAATATGCCTCCACCATAGACTTTGGATATAAATCCAATATGCCACCCTGTAATTAAACCCATAGTTTACATACCATAGTTCGGACTTAGGTTTAATGAATATGCGGAATATATTAATAAAGTTTGGATTAATAATAACAATAATATATATATTATTATTATTATTATTATTATTATTACTATTAATCCAACTTTATTAACATATTCTACATATTCATTAAACCTAAGTCCGAACTATGGTATGCAAAATATTACATATATATATATATATATATATATATATATATATATATATATATATATATATATATATATATCCAACCCTTAATAATTAAAAAAATAATTCCAACACATAAAAATCATCATGAACCCAAATTCAACCTTGGAGGATATTGGGCAAATTTCACCTTCACAAACCAAACTGGAGAATCCTGTTGTGACACTTATCACAGTCCCATTGGACAAAAAATGAATAAGATTCCTTGCATGCTCACTGGGCTACCATGTCATCACCTAGTACTTGTTCTGCAATTTTATTTTATTTTTAAATTTGTTTGTTCTAAATGGCGATCAACAGACTATAACTTCTTCATCCTAACTGGGTTTTCAACGAAACGAGCTCCTTGTTGTTCTAGTTTGGTGCAATTATGAGAACTTTGAATTTTGAGCTAATTTTTTCCCTAATCCAGATTTCGATCATGACTTGACCATCTTGATCAACTCATCTAGTTTAGGATTTATGTCTGAAGTTCCTGAAGATGAAACTTCAGCTTTTTGCTTTCTTGTTTCTCTATGAATCACTCCTTTGAGCCTCTCATTTTATAACACATTGGATTCAACCTCTGATGCATTGTCCTTCATTTGTGTTAGTGTTGTAGATCTTCTTTCTCTCAATAATAAACAAAAATCGGGATTAAAGGCACCAACATAAGTGATTTTGGCTAAAGCTTCAGTAGGCTTGATTTCAATAGGTATTTTACTATACATCTTATTGAATCTCTTAGAAAAATCAAAAATTGATTCTCCTTCTTTTCTTTTTATTGCACCAAATTCAATGATATAATACATAAAATATTTCTTATCACCCCATTTTCTTAAAAATGTATCATCTAGGGTTTCAATTCTAGTGATTTTACCAGTTGTCAAAGATTTGAACCATCTCCTAACATCACCTTCAAGACTCTAAACAAAAAATCCCATCCAGACATCTTCATGCTCAGTATTCAGATTGTCAGCATAAGCATAAAAATCAGCAAGGTTTTCTTTAGTTGTTACCTCTCCCTCACCACTAAACTTAGGCATGTACTTGAGATAATATCCTGCAGGTAATGCATTCATAGGCTGAGGTAAAACCAAAAGGGCATACCTTGCAGCAACAATTGCATCCATTCAGTTAGAGGGTGGGTTTGGACCTGCCATGGTGTGAGTTGTTTGGATTTGTGGAACAAAAATTGGTGGATTGTGAACAACATATGATGAAGCACCAAATTTTGATGTAGAGACTGTTTGTTGGCTGGAAAACAATGGAGGTACAGGATTTTCTGCAAAATCAGGGGATAGATTTTGCAGGAACTCTTTAGGGACAGCCTTTGAGAAAACAGTAATAGAGGTAGCAAACTTTCGTTTACTCTTTTTCTTGATTAGCTTTTCAGGGTCAGGGATTGGGATTCTCAAAGGGAATATGGGTTAGCCCTGGTTCTATTCCTTCTAGTAGTGAGAACTTCAACAATGGAGTCACCAGGTGTGAAGCAGTCTAAAAATACAGTTGGAACTGTACACCTCAGAACCAGACTTATAACTTTGTCATTCTCCCAGGGATAAACTTCAATTCGCCTCCCCTACAACGGTGCCAAATATGTTAGCGCAAGGAGTCTCTCCTTGACTAAAAAAGGAGTAAGCCTTACACATCATATTTCATTTCAATTTTTAAAGGATTTTTTGAGTGGTGGGATGGCTTCTCAAATATTTTGAAATTATTTTTATATTCTTTAATACTTTGATTCATTTGGAAAGTTGTGGCAAGTATAAATTGTATTGGTAAATTGGTAGTATAGGGAGCATAGTGTAACAAATGAAGAAGATGGATAGTTGGTACGTATTCTAGGAAATATTCATATCCTAAATCAGTCACACAGCTATAATGATGGATCTTTACAAAAACTCTATTTATGGAAAGTAAAAAACATTCATAAAGTAGATTGCATGCATAAAGTATTTCAAAAATCCTTTGTGAAATCTTCACTAACATGTTCTACAACACATATATGATTTGCAGAGAGCTGAAAGAAGATAATTTACTATCAAATCCTTTAACAGTTTCTCACTCACTCCTTACTAGTTGTTGCAACTCATAATTAGAATAAATTAACAAAGAAAGAAGACACACCATACATTAGATGGTTCTTGAGTCACAAAATCCTCCAGCATGAAGTAAAAAGGCTTTTCTTTATTTTATTCAGTCTTCAGGTGGACCAACATCCAACCTAGAAATGGTATTTACAAATGGTATATATAGAAATAGAGGCACCAACTCCATCTCTTCTAAAAACAAGGAAACACTACTCCTAACATTACATAGGTGTCATAGGACATTACAACCATATCTTATCGAAATATAACTGAAAGGACAGATGTAGATGAAAGAAGAGAAGAAATTTGGGATGAATTGTTGAGTGTGTTGTCACGCTGCTCCTTTTTCTGTTGATTTGTCTCCTTATGTATTTTGTCTTTAAATAACCATGTATCTTTATTTAATATGACCTCCAACAACCTCATAACCAATTTTCATCATCACTTGTTATATACATTTGGTTATGAGTCTTTATCCTTCCTGAACTGGCTCGAAAAATTTGCTGACAGGTGTCAAAATTCAATTAAAATATGCACTACCGGAAATCCCAGTAAAAACCTGTAACTGCGCAAAAATTAGAATGCTACCAAAATTTTTGGTAGCGCTCTATTTATTTTTCAAAAATGCATAGAAAATGTTGAAAAACCTGTGCACACTTATATTCTTTAACATCTGATTTGTTGTTCAAAATTTCAATTGATAAGAAAAAAGGTGTTTGTATTAAAAAACCTTTTTACCTTCCTTCCATGTGGGCTGCAGCTTCAACAAGCTTGTCCAAGTCTGTCTTGATGTCAACAGTTGATATTGATATGGTTGTTCTTGTGGCCACTTCCTTGAAAGCGGCCTTCTCCTCCTTATAATCCTTTTGGATCTTTCTTCTTTTCGAGGGTTCTGAGAGTTGCTCTTAAGGGGTTTTGTTTTTATCTTTCTTCTTAGATTCCTTTGTATTTGACCCTTCATATTTTCCTTCTATATCAATTACCACTATCATTAAATTTGGAATGTGCAGAGCCTTGGACTTGAGCCTGAACTTGTTGTTGTCTCTAGTATGTCATTTTCTGGTACCAGCAACAGGTTTGAATTCTTCTTTCTTCTTTCTGCTATTGATCTCATACCCTGCATCTTTGAGGAGTTATTCATTAGACTTTGTGAGCTGATAATATTTTTTCATTTTCTACTGAATATCTAATTCCGAAATTTCTAGTAGCATATGTGCTTTATATTTCTCTACAATTGCAGACCTTTCTCTTCGAGCTCTGGTGTAGACATTAGGAAAAGGAGGAATGGGAGGAACCATTTTCATAAACTTGGGTTTATCAACTGAGGATCTCTCTAATTTATCCAATTTTATCTCAGCCTTGACTAAAGAAACCTTTTCTTTTCTTCTCTTGGCTTTATGGATGTTCTCCTTTTTAGCCTTCCTCTTGGTTATTTTTGCAGGCTGAGGGTGTTGTTGTGAGGATGGAGGTGTAGGTAGAGGTTGGCTTGCCCTGTAAAACAAGAAATGGTCCCATGTCTGATTTATTTTTCTTAACTCTTCTTCAACCTACACCTTGATGAGAGCTTGATGATACAACCTATATTCTAAAGCAGCAGTGTGATTTTGGATCCTTTCTGACATGTTTTTCAGACTCTTCAGCAAAAATGATGGAAAATTGAGGGTTTCCATACCTGCAACATGAAAAATAAATCTCATATGATAAAGAAACACTATTGTATATCTCCTTTCAAGGGTGAGGTACATCTTCATGAGTTTAATAGCTTCTGCCCATTGATTTTTTAGGTAGCTGTTGGAAATTCCTTTGGCCCAGTTGGGATCTCTGTGTGCATCCTTGAGGAAACTGTTGAGGTCTCCTCCAATGATAACCTGAGCCTTAAACACCTTTCTCCTTCCTGTGGAAGGTTGAATGCCTCATCAATTGAATCTTCTGAAACCTACAATGTAAGACCATAGAATGTGGCTTCCTGTCCATTGAATAAGTTTGAAAACTCTTGAGCTACTCCTAAGTGAGAGCTTCCTAGTCTGGTGCACAAAGAGTACCACCCTGCTTGGACAAACAATATTTTCACCTTCGAATTTGCATCCACTAGGTCAGCACTCTAAGGTTTAATTCATTTTATCTTCCCTCCTCTTTTAGTCATATTCATAAATTAATAACTCTATCTTTGAAAACTAATAGGTAGCAGAGCTAGAACATCTCACCTAACTAGTGTTTCTTGTGTCTTCCTCTGAAATCCTGTCTGAAATCTAGACTCCTCCTCAAACTGCAACTCTAGAAAACTCGTTCTCCAACAGCTAGGCTCACCATTGATATTGCTCCTTCTTTTTCGGTGGTTTTAAAACACTAACGTTGGTTCACCATCCCATGCAATATATTTTCATAATGAGAAATATCCTTGGCTGTAGTATGCACCATGTGATAGCCATCATAATCTTTATTTGGCTGTGCAAATTCGGATAGCATGCTATAGGTGGCTTGAAACAAGCGGATCAGTGATTGGAAGTCACCTCCAATGCATGTTGGCTTATTGGCCTAAATTTCCGGTAGCGTATATGCATAACCATCTAAATAGTCACTGCATTAACCTGTGGATCCACGATCTTTCCTTTTGAAAATCACATACCTTGACATGAAACTGGACCAACTCAGCTAATAGACAGGACGTGATCAACGACTGGGTTTGATTATTGTGGATTTACACCTAGACTCTACACATATACCATGACTTAACTTAACGTGACTGACCACAAATATATCCTATCATGTGGTTTAAATCATAATGAAACGACTTAAAACGTATTTTAAAACTCAAACATGTGGCTTGACACAAAGCGGATGTGTTTTTTATTTTATTTTATTTTTCAAAGGGTAAGTTGCCGGAATTTCTGGTAGCATCAGAATAAAAGAAAAATAGATAGAAACAAGAATATAACAGACTGTCTGAAAAGGCTAAAATAGGCACTACCGGAAATTTCGGTAGCGACCAATTTTTTTTTGAAATTTTCAAAGTCTAATCCTAAAATCAAAAAATTTAAAATGGAATCATGAATTAGCAAAGAACTGTGCTAACAAGTACCAATTCGAATTGGCCTTTAAGGATAGGTATTTCTTAGTCTTATTGTGGAGAAAACTTGTTTTTTACAGCTCCACTTTCATTTCTAGCAAGATGTACTTGGATTGGTTCAAATAATGAATTTTGGTGCCCTTTTAGCTTCTAAATCTTATTTATTCCATAGGAATTTGAGTCTCCTTGGGTTTGGCCATCCCATGAACCTCAGAGCCCTCTTGCACAATTTATTTATGCTCTTTTCACTTCTTATTCACATCCATCTCTTATTCTTGTTTTTCCTATTTCTGTATTTAGTATTGATGCTTTTCTTGTTGAAGGATTGAGTTAAATAATTGAAGTTAGTTCTTTTGCAAGTTATTTACATATTCACAAGCATTATTCATCCTTAGAATAACTTTGGAAGGTCATATTCATCATTGAGCTGCTTGGATTTGGTTACTAGTTGACGAATATAGGATTTCTGAAAATGCCTTGTAGTGAAATAGTTGTAATTTTCTGCTAATTTTTAGAATCGGTAAATTAGCTTCATTTGAGTTGATTCCACTAAGATTAGGTTGTAAAAACATTCAAGTTAATAAAAAAATTTACCCCATTTCATTTTCACGTGATTATGTTAGGCATTTTATAGGTTAACTAGCTCACTAGTTCTTGAATTTCCAGTTTTTATAGTAGTAATTTTCTGTTATTTTTTAGCATGTGTGAACCAGGGTATTTTTTAGTGATTCCACTTGGAATGGAGACCTAAGACATCCTACTTAATAAATAAAAAACTCCCATCCCATTTTAATTTTATTTACTCATTCATTCGGTGCTTTACCTCCTAAACATGACTTCCTGTAGCAAAAACAGAACTTCCTGTAAAAAAAGACTTCATGTAGCACTTTTGTAACATGTGTAAACTTGACCAGATTTTCTCCCAAAGCTTGGTTTTTTTCTCTTAGGCTTTAATCATGACCCCTAGGATCTAAATCCATGATTGAGGAAGAATAACACCACTTAGGACAAGCATTTTTATAAAGTAGATTAGGCTTATTTACTTGAATTCATGCTCTTAGGGTTTCAATTACAAATTGTTGTTCTTACCTAGGATTAATTTATTTTCAAAGCAACACTTCCATTTCTGCAATTAGTTTAGGCTTTTATTTCATGATATTCACTCCATTACATCATATCAACAAAATAATGACACATCGTATGTTGCACATATAGTGTCGATACCTCTTTATTTTGTACGAACCCCAAGTTGATCATTAAAGTTGGTAGCCTTGGGAGTTGCAACATTCTTGTTGCAATACTGAGGCTCATCACAAGTTACGAAACTTTGTTTTAGCTATATCTTTGATGTTAAATTGAGAACACATATTGAAAAACAATTTTACGCATACATAAATACATTTAACTAAATTTAATAAGAAATCAATTACCAGAAATCGAAAGTTTAGGCCTAACTAATTCCTAAAAACAAAGATAAAATAAGCCTAAGTATTTTGAAACTAATTCCAAACTATTCGATTTTAATTTCTAATTTCAAAATATTGAAATTTGATTTTTAAGTGTAATTTTATAGATTATTCTTAATTCAAGAAAAACATCAGCTTTCGATAATATCATTCTTTTTTCGAGCTTAACCTATTTTTATTGGTAATTATTTACATGGGATAGGAAAACAAGTTTTTTTGCAAAAATGACTTTTACCTAGATTTTTCCAAAATAATTTTTGTGTCTTTGTTTTTTTATTTAAATGAAAAAGCATTGCACTGCTTTGCTTGGCTGTTTATTGATATTTAGAGTTATTATTTTAATATAAAGTTTATTTCTTATAACAAATCAGCAAATAGTTGGAGCACTTTGACAATTACTCCACTTTATATCAAATCAGCGAACAAGAATAAACAATATAAAAGGGGTTGTGGTGATTATTAGTTTTCAATAATTTTATTGTCTATGTGACAGTCCCACCCAAGGTTCTGTTATGAGTTTCATTGTAAAAGAATGTGCATATCTTGAAATATTTGAAATAACAAAAAAAAGGGGATTGAGTCTGGGGACATGGATTCTAGAGCTAGGGATGGAGAATTCCTGATAGGGATGATACGATTTATTGTGCAAAGAAGAGACTTGAACTTGAGGATAGGCATTAAAGACAGAATGGTCCATGAAATAAAGGGGTTGGTTCCTGAAATTTAATGGTATGAGGAAAGTATTTAGGCCCATGCTTGCTTGAGATAATACAAGGAGCAAAAGAGAACAGATTTTATGGAGGGATTGAAACAACAAGGATGCAACAGTAATGGAGGGACATGAAGCTTTCTCCAAAATAAATAGAGACATTTGGAAAATAGGACTTAGATAGAGGGCCAAACTTAGTTTCACTGCAAACAAAAAGATAAATATTGTGTGATTACTATTTTTAATTAATGGGTTATGTTGCATTGTCATTGTAATAGATATGGATAAACAATAACTGAAATATGTGTTATTTTGTATATATCTATGATGCAACTATGAAGATATATTTTCTTGATTTGTATATTGATTTTGGATATGATTATGCATGGGTACATGTGTCTTGTGCTTGCATAAATAATTAACTAAGTTAATATAATAAACAATATTAATCACAAAGTGCCTGAAGTTTAGAGTGGAGAAGAGTACCATAACAGTGTTCCATAAATGCTTAATGGTATCATAAATAATTCAATAACTGAATTTAAGGACCTTAATGATCTATTCCAATTGAAAACTATGATCAGTTAGAATAATTAGGTGTTGAATTCCAACAAGAAATTGCAGCACCTACACTAGTGTGGGACCAAGAGGTCCAAGCAGCACCTACACTAGTGTGAGACCAAGTGGTTTTAGCAACACCTACACTAGTGTGGGCTAGATTTGGTGCAGTGTCTATTTTAATTTTCCCTTAATTAGAATGGACAATAAAATGTAATACTATCTCATAATCACTTGTAATAGTTAACTAGGTGTGATAAACTTAGGTAGCTCAAGAATTTCGAGTTGAGGGCAGTTGGTGAGGCATGCAGAGTAATTCTAGTTGTAACAGAGTTTGAAGTGCAGTTGATGCATTAGTTAATGCATGTGTAATCAGTTTAACTTAGTTAAGTGAGTTAAAGTCAGGTTTGCTAGTTGTAACTGTTTGTTTCACTAGTATTAGTTGCATGCGTGTCAGTTCCAGTGGAGACCCGGCTAATATGTAGGTGAAAGGGATGTTAACTATCAGTTGTAGGATTATTGGGTTGCACTCATGCAACGAAACGCCCATTGGATTTCCCATGATTCTTGCACAGTTTAGGAATGCCAAATTTCCTAAATAATAAGGATTGCATTCCACATGAATTGGGCAAGCAAGGCAGGTTGTTTAGAGGCTGAGAATTGGCCAAGTGTTGGTCAGTTTTGTCCAGGACAGTGTGAGACAATTAGCTCAGTACAGGAGACTCTTGTGAGAAGAGTGTATTGTAATTGTTTCATGTATCCATGATGAATATACAATAGAAGATAGTGGGGTTTTGAGCAGCAATATTTCCCCGGGAAATTATCTGTGTTGTAGTTTTATTGATCCTTCCTTGCTTCATGTGATTGGCGATTGTGTTTAATTTCCACAATTGATTTGTAGAAGTGATTCAGTATCTAGATTTCGTACATTGTTAGATTAGATTGAATCCATGATATACATATTGTTTATATAATTTCTACATGGTATCAGAGCAAAAGAAATCGCAATAGTGGAGGAGGAGCTGAATTTGTGACTGAATAGAACTCGAATTTGCAGAAGACTTTCTTGGTGCTACAGGTGATTCAAGATCTAAATGGCTTTCAATGGCTTGAGATTGGAGTATGCACTCAAGGGCATCTCTAACTATATTTATTGGAAAGAAAAGATGGAGGAAGTACTGGAAGACAATGGCTTGAAGGAATTCATTGATAATGATGTTCCCAAACCCGCTGTGACAGATGTTGCAAATATTGATGCATGGCAAAAGAAAGTGGCAACGGTGAGGAGGATCTTACCTGAGGGAGTACGAGACCACATTGTCTCAAGTATCCATGGAAAAGCCACACCATATGCAATGTGGAAAGCTTTGACAGATCTATTTCAAAGTAGCAGTGATCATAGGAAATTTGCATTAAAAGATAAAATCAGGAAGATCAAGATGGAGAAAGGCGAAACCATGCCAAAATATTTAACAAATTTTTTCCAATGTCGGGATGAGCTTGGAATTGTTGGCATTATTGTCACTGATGATAATTTGGTGAGCCTAGCTCTTCTAGGACTTCCTAAGAGTTGGCATAGTTATCAGTACTCTATCAATGGGAGGGAGAAGCTGCCAGATTGGGAATGACTTTGGTTGGATTTGGTGCAAGAAGAGTTAATATGGAATACCAGAGATGGATCTTCATCTAAGAATGAAGATGAATAATATTTTTCTTTGGATGCCAAGGTGAATAAGGAGAAAGGAAATAAATTCCATTCCAAATCAGAGTTTGATAAAGATGGTAAGAAGCGCGACATGTCCAGAGTGAATTGTTTTCATTATCACGAGCATGGGCATTGTGCCACTAACTGTCCACAAAAGAAGAAGAACAAGAAGGCTTCAGGATCTAAATCTAATGAGGCTTTGGCCTCGCAATTTGAGCTTTAATTCTCACTCATTGCATGCATGGTTTCAATTTCAATGGTATCGATGTGGAATTTGGATAGTGGTGCATCCTTTCACATGACGGGAGACAAACAACTTTTCAGTAGCTTGGAGGAGAAGAACCTCCAAATAAATATCGAAATGGGTGATGACGGGAGGTACAATGTTACCGGGATTGGTACCATTACCTTCCAAAGAAACTCAAGTAAACCCTTTCAATTAAAATATGTAATGCATGTACCAGGCTTGAAGAAAAATTTAGTCTCAGTTGCAATGTTGGAGGATAGAGGCTATGATGTTGTTTTCATTGAAGGAAAAGCTTTCTTGCGACACAAAACAATAGGACAAGCCAAGAAGATTTGGATTCGAGTTAAGAATCTCTATAAACTTGATGTAGATGGTTGCGCAGTATTGATGGGTAAGGTGGACAAAATGGTGAGCCAGCATGAGGGTGAGTTATGGCACAGGATATTGGGTCATCTTCACCATGGAGCCTTGAAGGTCATGCAGCAGATTTCTACAAGTCTTCCCAAGGGTACGCTTGCGAATTCAAACACATGCAAGGGATGTACTATGGATAAATATGCAAAGGCCACTTTTCATGAGAAGGAGAACTGAGCTTCGAAGATCCTTGAGATAGTTCACTCAGACGTGTGTGGACCATTCTCTACTACTTCGACAGCAAAGCATAAGTACTATGTGATATTTTTTGATGGATTTTCTCGAAATTGTTGGATCTACCTCATGCAAAAGAAATATCAAACATTCTCAAAGTTTCTTGAGTTCAAAGAACTGGTGGAGAAAGGCATGGAGAAGCATGTGAAGGCTCTTAGGAGCGAAAATGGTGGTGAGTACCTCTCCAATGAATTCAAGAACTTCTGCAGCAAAGAAGGAATTCGGAGAGAATTGATTGTGCCTCATAAACCACAGTAGAATGGGGTCGCGGAGAGAAAGAACAGAATGATTTTAGGTGCAGCAAGAGCGATGTTGCATGATCAGGGCCTACCATTACATCTCTGGGTGGAGGCGTGCAACACATCGATATTTGTGCAGAACCATTGTCCTCATATGATACTTGGCATGAGTACACCAGAAGAGGCTTTTACTAGTAAGAAACTTGATGTTTCAAATTTTAATATTTTTGGCTCATATGTTTATGTGCATGTGACCAAAGACAACAGAAATAAGCTGGAACCAACAGCTGAGATTAGGATTTTTGTGGGGTACACTGATACTCCCCACAACTATCGGGTGTATTTTCCAAACAGCAAAATGATTTTTGTGTGACGGGATATAAAATTTGATGAGGAGAAATCCATGTGATTGTCCCTTGAGAGGGAGCTGGATTTGCATGCAGAGGAGGAAATCTCAGTTCCAAAGGATGAGCCTCAAGATTTGGAGTAGCCATATGCGGAGGATCATGGAGTGGCAGAAAACACTCATGCATATCCATCCACCAGAAATTCTAGAAGGCACACCACGGAAGCTAATAGATTGAGACTTGATGCAGCAGAGAATGTAGGAGTCCCTACTTCACTGCGCAGACAGAGACAGTCTCTAGACAAGCTTACTAGATACATGGCTCTTATGAGAAAGTGTATTGTGACAGAACCATCTTCCTTTCAGGAGGCAGTGTAGAAACCAATTTGGGTTGATTCAATGGTGGAGGATTATGACTTCATTTTCAAGAACAATTCATGGGAGATTGTCCCAAAACTAGTCGGAAAATTAGTGGTTGGATCTAGATGGATCTACAAGGTAAAGCAAGTTGCTGATGGGACTGTGGAGAAGAATAAGGCCATATTTGTGGCTCGAGTATTCTCATAGATTGAGGTTATCAACTATGATGAGATTTTCGCACCAAACACGAGGTTCTCTTCCATTAGATCTATCCTTGCACTCTCAACGTAGATGGGGTGGCGCATTCATCATATGGATGTGAAAATAGTGTTTCTCAATGGAGTTATTAAGGAAGAAGTGTACATAGAAAATCCAGAAGGTTTCGAGATTTTTGATAGAGTCATATGTGTGTCGACTCAAGAGATCACTGTATGGGTTGAAGAAAGCACCTCGTGCTTGGTACACTCAGATTGACAGCTATTTCACTGGGTTGGGCTTCACCAAAAGTGAAGCTGATGCAAACCTATACCATATTGTGGTTGATGGTAAGCTCTCGATTATCATACTTTATGTTAATGATCTAATTTTGACAGGTGATGAGTAGTTGATACACTCATGCAAGGAGGATCTTGTGAGGGAGTTCGAAATGAAGGACATGAGACTCCTTCATTATTTCCTTGGTTTCGAAATATGGCAGTGGGATGGTGAACTTTTTGTTTCTCAAGGCAAGTACGCCAAAGAGATACTGAGTGATTTTCACATAGAGATCTGTAAACCCATGGACAATCCTCTTCCAGGAAATTCGGGAAAAGAGGATGCTACTTCAAGGGAGGTAGTGGATGTTATTGTCTATAGGCAGTTAATAGGTTCACTGATGTACATGGTGAACACCAAAGCATAAATTTTCTACGCAATTAACCAGCTGAGTCAAGCTATGGTTAAGCCTACCAATCTCTTTTGGAAGGTGGGGAAGCATGTATTGAGATATCTTTGGGGCACTATAGAGTACAGATTATGGTACAGACGGATAGAGGGAGTGAAGCTTTAAGGCTTCACGAATGCAGATTGGGTAGGCATTCCATGATACAAAAATAACACATCAGGAGGGATCTTCAGCATAGGATCAACAACAGCTTCCTGGTACAGCAAGAAGTAGCGATCTGTGGCACTCAATTCAGCGGAGGCAGAGTACATGGTAGCAATTGAAGCTGCATGTGAGGCCATCTAGATGATAAAGATCCTGGTTGGTTTGTTTGGTTCTCAGATGGATCTGACAGTGATACATTGTGATAACCATAGTTGCATTAAAATCTCTGTTAATCATGTGTTTCACCATAGATCTAAGCACATAGACATCTGGTACCACCATCTCAGATATTGTGTGCAAAGGTTTATAATGTTACTTCAGTACATTCCCAAAAAATATCAGGATGCATATATTCTGACGATGGCGCTCACCAGGAGAAAATTTGAATACCATAAAGGCAGGATTGGGGTGAAGGATAATCCCTTTCTTGTTGAGAGGGACTGTTTAATTCCAACAAGAAATTGCAACACCTAAACTAGTGTGGGACCAGGAGGTCCATGAAGCACCTACACTAGTGTGGGACCAGGAGGTCTTAGCAACACCTACACTGGTGTGGGCTAAATTTGGTGCAATGTCTATTTTAATTTTCCCTTAATTAGATTGGACAATAAAATGTAATATTATCTCACAATCACTTGTAATAGTTAACTGAGTGTTATAAACTCAGTTAGCTCATGAATTTCGAGTTGAGGGTAGTTGGTGAGGCATGCAGAGTAATTCTAGTTGTAACAGAGTTTGAAGTGCAGTTGGTGCATTAGTTAATGCATGTGTAATCAGTTTAACTCAGTTAAGTGAGTTAAAGTCAGTTGTGCTAGTTGTAACTGTTTTTTGCACTAGTGAGAGATCAAGTGAATTAAATATTATTTAATTCACAATCAGTGATCTAACATGCAATTGATGATTTACTATTATTCGTTGCATGCATGTCAGTTCCAGTGGAGACCCATTTGAGATGTAGGTGAAAGGGATGTTGACTATCAGTTGTAGGATTATTGGGTTTCAGCCATGCAACCAAACACCCATTTTATTGACCATGATCCTTGCGCAGTTAAGGAAGGAAAAAATTCCTAAAGAATAATGATTTCATTCCACATGAATTGTGCAAGCAAGGAAGGCTGTTTAGAGGCTGATAATTGGCTAAGTGTTGGTCAGTTTTGTCCAGGACAGTGTGAGACAATTAGTTGAGTACAGGAGACTCTTATGAGAAGAGTGTATTGTAATTGTTTCATGTATCCATGTTGAATATATAATAGAATATAGTGGGGTTTTGAGCAGTAATATTTCCCCAAGAAATTATTTGTGTTGTGGTTTGATTGATTCTTCTTTGCTTCATGTGATTGGCGACTGTGTTTAATTTCCGCAATTGATTTGTAGAAGTGATTCGGTATCTAGCTTTAGTAAATTGTTAGATTGGATTGAATCCATGATATATATATTGTTTATATAAATTCTACATCTGAGACCCTTTGTATTAATGTGCAAATTTGTAACAAATACACTTTGTTCGCCAGAGTCGGTCAATGTGTACATCAAGATATTTGTTTACAAAGTGTTGTGCTGACATGCGAACAATATGTGAAATATCAAGGGAATTTTCTCGGGCCGTTCACGTCTTGTTATCGTAATTCCATAAGATTTATCCTTTGTTGTGCACGAGCATCCATTCCCTCCACAAGTAATTTTGCAACGAGGGTCACAAGCCCCTACCAATAGCCAAATGCTTCAACTACCCATGAGCAATCTCGAGGAGTTGCTGAGAGAGTTCGTGAGCATTCTGGAATAGTTGGCGTGTGGCAAGTGAGGTGGAAGCTCATTGTAAGGTGTCGCCATGAATCTATTAGATAAGAGATACAAGAGTGCCTACGTTACCATGCGAGGAATTCCCTACAAGAAGGCGGAGAAGTGTCGCGGGATAGTAATCCCTCAATTTAGCTATCACCCAAGCTCATAAGGAGTAATACCATGGAACGTCTTAGTATGAGTTTGACAAAGTGGTCAGGCCCTGATTAAGATCTAGAAGTGGAATGTATCCTTGAGAGCAGGCTACAATCGAGATGATTAGCTCGATTTATTTCGAGCAGTAGCAGACTTGGTCATTGGGGAGATCGCAAAAATCTCCAATGAAGGATTTTTGTGGCGCAGATCCAAATATCCATGACGCAACCATTATTGAATAATAAGGAAGGGTGTTTACTATGGAGTAAAGGGGGGGAATTTTCACTTTAAAGAAAGAACTAGATAAGGCTTATCCTATTGTAGTCAGGACCGTAGGCGGAAAATATTCTGATTGGAGCATTAGGATTCTCCCCTTGTATGATTGCACATCAGACGTGGATTATCTGGGGGGCCAAGTAGCCAGGAAAATAACTAAGAGTTTAGTGGACGGATTAATACTTGCATAATAGCATAAGAAAAGTGGCATCGAAAGCAACTTAGTCGGAGGTAGGTAGGTCGAGTTCTATGCGCAGTGGAAGGAAATGTGAGTGATATGTCAAATCGACTGAGTTGAAATTCAGGGGTCGGGTGTTCAGAGGGAGCACAAGTTACCAACTTCAGGATGATCTGACTAACACTAGGTTGGGAAGTCAACATATGGGAGGAACATGACCACCTGAAGTAACATATGGGTATTTCCCAACCATTTGCCTATATGTTGCATTAACGGGCCCGTGGTGTACCACTGCGTGGAAATATACAATTTGTGATCTCCATTCTCTGTGAGCGAGAAAGGTAAGGATCAAAATGGATTTTATGTATTAGAGAAGCTATAGGCTATGTTTTAATTTAAGGAAAATATATACCAAGAGCCCCCTCATCCAACCCTTCAAGCTGTTGCCCATAGTGTAAGGTATTTTTTTTAAATTTGATTTGGTGAAAAGTTCAACATTACTATCTAGAAAGTAAAATATTTTTTTTAATTGGTTTGGAAAATAGTTGAAGAATAATCTCACATAATTGCTTGTTGACTTTATTGTTACATATTTAACCTATTTGAAACAAATATATATGTAGTTTAATAATATTAAGAAACTTGATATTAAACTCACTCAATATAAAAAATATATATATAAAATAAAGAAGACTAGACCTAGATTTGTCCAACAGGCTATGAAAATACTATATTGTGTGCATAGTCGCAATTATTTTCTTGACTCTTAGGTAAATTATTGATATCATGAGTGTATATGTTATGTGACACTATAAAGTATTTCTATAATTTCGGTAACTGATTCTTAAATCTGACATTTATTGTCTATTTGTGTCTACAGCCATACCTAGTGATACATTTCTACATATTTTTCCTTTGTTATCAATAGGGATAAATAAGAAGAGTTCTCTAGTTTCAGTTGTATTCAGAGTTAAATACTTGACACATATGAATATAATAATATAGTAAATGACAGAGAATTTTTTGACGAAATGTACAAATATTGCCCCAACTCCTTGTGCTAGTTCTGTGTATAATAACTCTTATGTTGGAACTACGGGCACACCCAGTGTGGAACCCAAGTTCCACATGAAATCATGTGTCACGTTCGGCTTCATCTCATAGGCATAACTGTTTTCATGGACATAATGACACACATACATTACAATAAACAATATTTCAGCAAAACCTAATGCAATGTACCTTCTTGGGGAAAATTGTAAAACAATGTTGAAAAGAATAGTAACTCCATTGTGTCATATACAATGATAAACATTGTAACAGGAAATAGATGAGTCTTCTATATGACAATCATTACCAATATGAAAATGGATCAAGGCACAATTATGATTGCAAGAATTTTTATGCTTGCATCCAATTTACCTAAGGAATATTTGACAGGTGGGAAAAATCCTCTTGGGACAAGTGAGTATTTGGCCAATCAAAGTTCCAAATATATTTTTTTTCGTATGGTATGGTCTTATACCCCCTGTAACAGAGGTTTAGTTTCCTATTTAAAACTAAAATTAAACTAAGATCTACAGTTCAATCCAGACATTGATGGCTATCAATACAATATTTTGCTACATAACCAAAATTTTTCATGTGGACATTTTTAACCACTCCTGTTACATAGCACGGTATATATTTTAGTTTGAATCAATAGATAAATAAATTGGCTCATGCATTTTTCCATAAAAATTCTCACTTTGACACTTTGACATATTTTCAGTTGAACAAATCTTACTTGAACAAGGCTTCTTGATCTATGGACAAAAATTCAATGAATTTCTTGACTATTTGTTTGAGTCTATTTGTACACTTGCACCATGATTTGACATGTCTAATATGAGGAAAACAATTGCACAAATTTTTTACAATGACAATAGAGCTACCAATTGCTTAAAACAGCACCTAAATGCTAGAAATATTGAATGAGAGCAATGTATCAATGATTGAGAAGCTTATATTATAAACTTATCAATTCCATATGCATATGGACATATATAGGGAAAATATTTTGCAACACAATGGATATTTGAACTACTTTGTGTTAACATATATATCTAGAATACAGAAACAAAAGATATTTTCTTGATATTATATTCATCAAACACTTGCTCCAAAGTCTTGTACCTTATGCATGTACCAATTTCCACATCACATGCACATTTAGCCAATGATTTAACCAATCTAAATAACAGAAATTAAAGGATTTAAATGATTATAACACCACACATAATATCATGAGATTTAAAATACTAATTGGAATTGAATTCAGAAAATCGAACAAATAAGTTTTGGCTGAAGATTTAAATAGAAACTTCAAAAATATTTTTGGGTTTTCATCCTATTCAAACAGATTTTTTGGTATTTTCTAGAATATCTACACATTCACAATTTAAAGTAAATAAATAACAATTTATATCTCGTAGTGGAGAGAAAATGTGCCTATATTTGAATATTGGATTGCAATGATCAACTAGCAATAAGTAAATCCACAATTTTTTAATTCTTAATCATAAAAAGATGTAAATTACAAAATTGTCATATGGAATCTTAAACAAAATTATCAAATATTTATTTAGAATCAAACAGCATAAGTCATAGAGTAATATCATAGGAATTTATTAAGTAATTAAAATCATGTATTGAAATAAATGTCATAGCTCATCACACATGAACACTGAAAATGGTTTTCAAAAAAGTTGGTACTTCAAAATTGATTAAAAACATTCAAGTTTGTAGTCTTCATTGATTTTAGACCCTTGGCACCAATGCATAAAGGTCTATAAATACTAAAAAATAATAAAATAGATCTTGAAACAAGAAAATCAACAAATTTTCTGAAAGTAAATACTCAATTCTAAAAATATGTTTGTTCAATTGATATCTGGCCGACAAGCAGACATCCTTTCCTCATCTTTAGAATCTTAGTAATTGATACTAAGTAACAGGTGAGGTGCATGTACTTGGATATAAGTTTCCCATTTTGAATATATCCCATACAAAAATAAATAAATGGAAGGAAACGGATTGATGTTGATCTGGCAGCTAGAAATTAATCATTGTACCTTTTTCTTCTTCTTCTGATATTTGACCTCAAACTTGGAAATCAGCTTGATTTGCTCAAAAGGAAGTTGCAGTTTTTTTTGGAAACTTTGTTGTTTCCAAACTTTAATGTTTTTTTATTTCTATCTGATCCTTGGCAACAAGATGTTATGTAGACTGCTTTACTTCTCCTGGAACTGCTTCCTTTAACGACTTGGCACCTGATAGATCAAATTCTTCTATAAATTCTATTTTTTTTTCCCAAATTGATAAATATTGCTCATATGTCATTTGTATGAATGCTCTGATTTATTTTTCCCCTTCCCCCCTGTAACTTAAGGATGCAAGCATCAATGTTTTATCTCTCTTAGAAACTTTTAGAATTTCATTAGATTGAAATTCATTTTCCCAGTCAAGAATAGACATAAATTTGTTTTTAATTGATTTGTCTCCTTCTACCAATTAATCAATTCTTTCATTTAAATCTGTGATTTCTTGATAAAATATTGAGATTTAATCCATCTTTTTGTAGATTTTTTATTGATTCTTCCTTAAAAATAGACAAATTTGTAAAGCTTGATCCTTGAAAACTCTGAGACTCTGTGTTGTCTGTTGATTCTCATTGAGTTGATATTCAAGAGATTCAATTTTCTCTTTCAAAGTTGTGACCATAATGTCTAAATTGTTTTATGCTTCTTGCTTCTAGATACGGGTTTGATCTTCCTGTAATTTTCTCAATTCCTGAATCGCTTGTTCATGTTTTGCATTTGATTCTTTAAATTCTTTTTTAAAATTCTTCTATAGGTTTTATCTTTCTACAATAAATCCTTGAACTAAAGTGGAAAATTTCACTGTCGGTTTTCTTCATTGATCATTTCATTTTTCTTCAATATTTCCTCCAAAACTTTAATTTTCTGCAAACTTTCATCATATGAAGTTAGCAGCTCATTCAAATGATTGATTGTAACTAAAAAAATCTCCTAAAGCTTGAGATTATTCTTGATATTTTTCTTTTACGTCTCCTTGAGCTTGCCCTCTAAATTCAGATACAGTCTCCAGAGTTTCATGTTTCCTTTTCTTTATTCTTATAACAATTGATTTTGTCTGAGTATTAAAACAATAATTTGTCAAAGAAGGGATAGTATCTACAATTGGCTTAGAAACTAGTTTAAACAAAAATGATTCCAAACAAATCTTAGTAGAAATGGGTGTTATTGATGCTTGAGGAGATACAAAAAATATAGTATCCAACTTGTTAAATGTTTCCATTTTTTCCTCATTTTCCTTGGTGTTGGTTTAAGTAAATACTTGTTTTTCTTTCTCCTTATCTACTTCCATTTCTTTGACTTTTGTAGTTTTTGGTTTCTTTTTCTTTATTTTCTCAAGCAACTTAATCACAATAATCTCATGTTCAGCTATTTTTTATTTTTCTGGAGTCTTTTCTCTTCCTATACTTTCCTACTTCTCTTCCATAATTTTTGTTACTGTGACTTCAGCTTCTTTACTTGTGATAACAAAACCACCTTTTTTTTCAATTTCTACCCCTTTTTCCTTTTGAGAAACAGTACAAGGTTCTTAAGTGATGATCCAGGGGCATCCGAACCGACTTGAACTCGAGTCAGAATCTGAAACTGAAAAGGCGGGTATGCGAACGGTCATGTGAATTTGGGGCAAAGTTTGTTAAAACAGATTCTAAATATAGAGTAACTATCTGCCATGTGTGCGTTTGAGAAGATGTAGGGTTGTTTAGAGATTTTTGGGATCTTAAACGATTCACGATCCTTTGTAACTGATATATAATAGAGAGTTTGTAATGTGTGAGGAGAGGGCGAATGTAATGTAGTCGTAAGAGAAATTGAGCTAAGGCTGAAATGCCTTAGATGTAATGTTGAGTTTATATAAAATAGGAGGATTGTTATATGGATTTTATGTGTTTAATATGGTTTATTTTTATCTAATTTTGTGATTTTATGTCATGATTTCAGTGATTTATTGACCATCGATCACTACAAGGATCGATGGAAATCTAGTGTAAATATAATGTCATAGCATGTACTTTTGTTACAGAATATGGTGGATTTAAATATGCGTTGGGGCTTTGTGTATCAGAGGAAAGTTGAATGCCCATTTGTATCGGCATAAAATATTCTGAGGAAGAATCAAAGAAGTTTCATCCTCATTCGAGATTGATTATTCAACAATCAATCCACAGTTATTAGAATTGTGGTGGAGTTGACATTAATCGGGAAACCGGCTTAATCTGACTTAAAACAAATCAGAGTTTAACGTTTGCAGTTGCGTTGGTTTCATAAAACCATACCACCGTTTTCGCACTTCAATTGGGGCTGAAGTGGTTTCATTCACAGCAACGCGAGCAAATTAGAAATGGCCACATCATCTCAGCAATACCAACAATTTCACATAGAAGTTGTTTGATAAAGCCCGGAATGGAATCAACGCGATATCCGTCCGATTTTTTTGGTGATTAATCCGATGGTATTCGTGTCGACAAGCTGCGTGGAGTTTAGTGATGAGGTATGGTTCCAAAAGCTTTAATAAAACAGCGTTTGTTGAAGATGAAGACCGGATGTTTGGGCCCGAAAGGGTTTAAGCACTGATTAAAATACATTACAGTATTGCATTGCAAAAGTTTAACAGTCATTCCAATGGGTCTAATTTTGTAAGGATGAAGGTTTGGATGTTTGATCCAAATGCATTTTAATGCTATGTTTTGAGAGGGTTTTAAAGTGCCATTTTAAAAAGTCAATTATGATATCTCCGAAGAATTTAAAACTTTGGGTTAAGTGTTTTTATGGTTTTAGTAATTTCTATATATTGGAAGAGTCATAGCAGAAGTGGAGTGGGCCTATAACCCACAGGTCCCAGGATCAAATCCAAGGTTATGAATCTGCAGCTTGACACAGAATTTGAAGTTTGCAAGTTCATATGATTAAATGAAAGGTGAACCTACCTGAGTGGGTTTCGCTTTTCATCAAGTGAGTTAGTTGAAATTAAACTATGAAAATTCAGTAGACTTTAATTGTTCAAATGAAATGTTCAGGTGAAGAGTCATTTCCTTTAGGAAATTTTCAAACAGTTTCTCCAAAAATTCTTGCAATTGTTGTCTTGTTTGACTACTTAAGAGTTTGCCTCTTTCAACAACTTGCTAAAAATTATCAATGTTTATAAAAATATCATCAAAAGGGGGTTTCTGATGAATAAATTTTTTATATAAATGACCATTATATAATGAATTCCAATGAGACCTCTAGGATCATAGTCATAATGAGGCAAAGGAAACAATCAAGTTTCCTCAAGCTCTTCGGCTTCTTTGAATTTTTGCCCTTTTTCTTGGATATTGATGTCACCAAACTTAATTGGAAAATTAGATCAGAGTTTCTTTTGCTGCTTACACAAATTTTTGGCATGCCTATTCAAAACAACTTAATTAGCCACTTATTTCAAAGCAAGTCTTTCCGAGATGTATCGGGGTAGAAGATGGGGACCAACTTCACTTCCAAAAACTCTTATGTAGGAAAATAATTCCTCAAAAAATCAGTGACCTATTGATTCTAGGTCTTCTTTCAAATTATCACTTATTCTGGGAAGTACTTTCCCAAACAGGATTTCATGGAAAGGAATCAAAACATAATGACAAATATCATAAAACTGGTATTTAAAATGAGACTCCCATAGAATAGGAGCATAATTTTGAATGGGTAGTTGCTGGTCAGACAGCTAATTCCATTTCATGAGTGGCCATGGAACCGACGAAATAACAACATCTATCAAATAGGCATACATACAGAAAATATATTTGAACCTGGGGGGAGATGATAATGATAGTTTTAATGAATCTGTGATATTCTGCAACAAGATGTCATCCGATTTTAGGAGTTCCCCTCATTCAAAATGCTATGGATTATTTGGATCCATTTAATTTTTCAATTCTTAGGATCTTGTTCCCCATATAATGTGGTTAGCATTTTAATAATAAATATAATAGGATTCTTAAAAATAGCTATGGGATACTCTTTTTTTTCTTTGAGATTGAAACCTTGCTCTTCTTCTCGCAATCAGCCTTCAATTACTATATCATAATTCTCTTGACATTTCTTCAAGATAGTACTTTTAAACTCATAAAGGAAGTCAACATTGAGGTGTATTTCTGGGGGACTGATCTTGTATATGACAGATAAGACTTCAACATTCCAGGAAGCTATGAAAATTTCTTAATGGTCTGATAATGTTCAGGTTTTAATATCAGCATGAGAGAGAATCCATGAAACCATGTCATAATAGGTAAAAATTATGGCCCTATTTTCTACTTATGTAACTTTGTTTCTCTGATTGCTTCAAACCGATTGTTCTTTGCTTCTGTAGTTCTTGTGTTTTTTAACCATTCTCTTTTCTCAAAGAATTAAAATATCTCCTCTCGGGTCATCGTACCTATGTTTTGTGTTTTGTAAGTTGAATCTGAGATTAGGAATGCATTTAATTTGAGTTTCTTTGGTAGTGGATCATCCATCCCTTCAATTTTTTCTCTAATTTTCTCCATTTGTTGCTTTGTCGCTGGAGATTTTCCCTTTTTTCCCATTTTATAACCTGTAAACAGTAACAGAGGATATCTAAGTTTTATTTGTTTAAAATTTGAAATTGAATTCAAGAATTTCTACAAGAAATAACATTATGCTTACACTAAAATTTTTGAAACTGGTATTGTGTTTCCTTAATTCAATTCTTCTTCAAACAAGACTTAAGAAAAGTGCATGCAAGCAGAACATCCTAAAATCTCAAATTTTTTGTTGGATATTTTCCCTTTTTTGGAATTTTATGAGTTTTAAACACTAAGAGAGCATATATAAGTTTTGATTTTCCAAATTAGGAATTGAATTCATGAATTTCTAAAAAAATAACATTATGCTTACATAGAATTTTTTGAAACTAGCATTGTGTTTCCTTAATTCAATTCTTCTTCGAACAAGACTTAAGAAAATAGCTTGCAGGTAGAATACCCTAAAATCTTAAATTTCCCGCTGGAGAGTTTCCCATTTTTTCCATTTTATGACCTCTAAATGCTAATAGAGCATACATGAGTTTTTCTTGTTTAGAATTTAAAATTGAATTCAAGAATTTCTAAAAAAACTAACAATATGCTTACACCAATTTTTTTGACACTCGTACTGTCTTTCCTTAATTCAATTTTTCTTCGAACAAGACATAATAAAAGAGCATGTAGACACAATAGCCTAAATCTTAAAATTTTGTTTAGAAAAACGCGAAAAAATCGCAATTGAATGTGTTCATTAATTTCATGTTAACATACCAATTGTTTTTCTTCTCGAGAATCAAGAAAGCATTAGAAAAATTATAATTGATTTAAAAAATAATCAGTTAAATGTGGAACAGAAAATTTTGAAAATATTTATTAAAAAGAGGACTACACTCAAATCAACAAAATTATTATTTTATTTGGATGATCATATGGTCAGGAGGTCAGGCATTCAGGCATTTGGGCGGTCTGACATTTTTTTTTCTTTTATGATTAATTTGTTCTATCCAGACTTCGACTATACAATAGTCGAGTTTTGTCTTTAGGTTGAGTAGTCGGGTAGTCAGCTGGTCGTGTAGTTGGTCGTTCGGGTGGTTTTCTGCATTTAATCACATTTGAATAGTATAAAAATAGTATATATATGTTTTCCTTATTTAAAATTTGAAATTGAATTCAGGAATTTGTAAAATGATATTCTACTTACACACAATTTTTTGAAATTGGTACTATATTTCCTTAATTCAATGTTTCTTCGAAACAGATTTAAGAAAAAAACATGTAGGGAAAACACTCTAAACTCCTAAAATTTTGTTTAAAATATGAAAAAATCGCAACTAAATGTGTTCATTAATTTTTCGTGAGCAGACCAACTTTTTTTATTTTCGTGAATCGAGAAAGCATAAGGAAATTTATTATTGTCTTAACAAATAATCAATTGAATGTAAACCGGAAAATTTTGAATATCTATATAAAAAATCACACTGCACACAAATCAAGGGAAATTATTTTTATTGGGTTGATCATATAGTCATGAGTTCGGAAATTCGGGAATTTTTTGTTTTGTTTTATGAGTGATTTATTCTATCCGACCCCAACTATACTATAGTCAGGTGTTTTCATTAGGTCGAGTAGTTGGGTAGTCGGGAATGTTGAGGTCGAGTGGTTAGACAGCCAGGAAAATTATTTATAAAAAAAAAAAATCGTAGTCGACCCAACTTACTATTCGGGTGGTCAGAAGGTAGGGTAGTCAGGAGGTTATAATTTTATTTACAAAATACTTTTAGATCCGACCTCCAACTTAAGTCTTCAAAAATAAAAAATTTGGTTAAATTTTTTGTTTTTATTCATTTTGTGGCGCACAAAAGAAAAAAGGCTTCTTGTAAACCTGATAACAGGAATGCAAATTATTTCGTGAATTTTTAAATTATATGTTTCATATCAAAAAAATCCATAACATGGGTCATGGAATGAATGAGCATTGAAATTTGATTTTTAATCAGAAACAACACTAGCAGTATAAGTCTTAAGTACATATGAGAATGAAAAATGATTCACATATGCAATCCTAGCTTCATTTCTTGTGTGCTACCTACTTAATATTAGCAATAAAGACTGGATTTTTCAATGTCTAAATAAATTTTTGGATTATAGTTACTTGAAGCTAGCAATAAAGACTAGGTTCAGTAATTTCTAAATAATTGTTTACATGTGTCATAGTTAATGTTACTAATGTAGACTATGTTTGGTAATCTCTAAGCAAATTCTTCAAGTAGCTAGAAACACATTACATACCTAATATCCGTAGAGTTATTCCTCCATGTAAAATACAAGGTTTTTTTTTATTTTTTCCAAAGTAATGAAAGATATTTTTTGAAATTGGTACTATATTTCCTTAATTCAATGTTTCTTCGAACCAGATTTAAGAAAAAGACATGTAGGGAAAACACTCTAAACTCCTAAAATTTTGTTTAAAATGTGAAAAAATCGCAACTAAACGTGTTCATTAATTTTTCGTAAGCAAACCAACTGTTTTTCTTTTCGTGAATCGAGAAAGCATGAGGAAATTTATTATTGTATTAACAAATAATCAATTGAATGTAAAACGGAAAATTTGAATATCTATCTAAAAAAGCACACTGCACACAAATCAAGGGAAATTATTTTTATTGGGTTGATCATATAGTCATGAGTTCAAACAGTCGGGCATATTTTGTTTTGTTTTATTATTTAATTATTCTATCTGACCCCAACTATACCATAGTTAGGTGTTTTCATTAGGTCAAGTAGTTGGGCAGTCACGAATGTTGAGGTCGGGCGATCGGGTGGTCGGGAAAATTATTTATAAAAAAAAAACCGTAGTCGACCCAACTTACCATTCGAGTGGTCGAAAGGTCGAGTAGTTAGGAGGTTATAATTTTATTTACAAAATACTTTTTGATCTGACCTCCAACTTAAGTCTTCAAAAAGAAAAAAAATGTTTAAGGCTTTTTTGTTTTTATTCATTTTGTGATGCATAAAAGAAAAAAGGCTTTTTGTAGACCTGATAACAAGAATGCAAATTATTCCGTGAGTTTTTAAAATATATGTTTCATATCAAAAAAAATCCATAACATGGGTTATGGAATGAACAAGCATTGAAATTTGATTTTGAATAAAAAAAAACACTGGCAGTATAAGTCTTAAGTACATATGAGAATGAAAAATGACTCACATATGCAATCCTAGCTTCAGTTCTTGTGTGCTACCTACTTAATATTAGCAATATAGACTGGATTTTTCAATGTCTAAATACATTTTTGGATTATAGTTACTTGAAGCTAGAAATGTAGACTAGGTTCGATGATTTATAAATAATTGTTTACATGTGCCATAGTTAATGTTACTAATGTAGATAGTGTTTGGTAATCTCCAAGAAAATTCTTCAAGCAACTAGAAACATATTACATACCTGATATCCATAGAGTTATTCCTCCAAGTAAAATACAAGGTTTTTTTTTTATTTTTTCCAAAGTAATCAAAGATATTTTTGGGTAAAAACTTTGAAGACGCTTGTATCATGTCTAGAGATATTGGAGAGAAATCAATGAATAAGAACCATATAAAATAGCAAGGACAAATGAGCAATGAAATTTCTGGATTCTTAATCACTGAACAGAGAAAAGTATAACTAAGATCGCCATAGATATCATAGTTATCATGTTTTTCATTTCTTTTTCTCTCTGATGGCAGAAATTTGAGTGTATCATGCATAATGCATAATTCCAATGTCAGCAAGATAAATTTTATCAGTGTTTACCACTTACATGAAAGGAAATAGCACTGCTAACATTTTCCTCTATTTCAATCACAACTGTGGAAAACGAGTAGGAAAATGGAATGTTTCCCAATGATTGGAAGATATATGGTTTGTCCTTCGTTAACAAAAAATTATTAATAAGTACTATAGTTAGGTTTGCATAGTAAATATTTCTATTTGCAAGGATCCTTAGATTTAATTTATGTTATTCAATGTGTTTCTTATTCATATCTTAGTCATAAAATACCATCTCTATAGTTGTAGTTAAATTGGATGAGAAAATACAAAGAGAGATATAAAAAAAATACAAACCTGCAAATTTTGTTATGTTAAGAGTGAGCCCAATAGAATAGTATCCAAAACACATGGTGGTTGCAGTATTCGAAAGCCATGGAATTTCTTGCAAGGTTGGAAGCTGAGACAATATAAGCTTTAACACATCAAACATAATCATGTATAGATTTCTTGATATGTGACAAGGAGCATTTTAAACTTTAATGACGAGTTGTATGGATGGTTAGTCATGCCCTTTTGGTTGTCCAATGCACCAAATACCTTTATGAGATTGATGAATAAGGTGTTGAAAGATTTTATAGGGAAATTTGTGATTGTATATCTAGATTAAATTTTGGTTTATAGCCAATCCAAAGAGATCACTTCAGACATTTGGGGTTTTTATTGGAGAAGCTGCAACAAGATAAATTGCTCATCAGTTTGAAAAAAATGTTCATTCCTAAAGAAAAATCTTGTGTATCTAGCTATTTTCATATATAAGGATGGTTTGAATATGGATCTTGAGAAAGTAAGAGCTATTTTTTATTGGCCCTCTCCTAAAATCATTTTTTAAGTTAGAATTTTTCATGGTTTGGCTAGATTTTATAGGAATTTCAACAAGATGAGTGCTCCAATTGTAGAGACCATAAAGAAGGACAAAAGACCATTACAATGGACTGCTGAATCAAAGAAAGTATTTTAGCTATTGAATAAGAATATCACAGAACAAGTTATTTTAGTGTTTCCAAATTTCAGCAAGCCTTTCCAAGTGAAGTACGATGCTAGTGGACATAAATTCATGTTGTATTAAGTTGGGAGGATAAGCCCATAGCATATTTCATTGATAATTTGAATGAGGAAAGGAGGAAGTATATTTCTTATGAAAATAAGTTTTATGTTGTGGTACAATATCTAAATGAATAAAGGCATTATTTAATGTCTAAAGTATTTTTTTTGTATACAGATATTCCCTTGTTCATGAAATCATGTTTTATTTTTTATTGTTCTATTAAAACAACAATAGTTAGACTTCACTATATATCAAAATGATCTCTAGCCTAACCAAAACATACCCTAAAACTATTTTAGCACATGCACGATGTTGATAGGATAGAATTGATGCGTGCATCATGTTGATAGCTTCTGTAATTGTGTAGGAAATTAGACACCCATAAAGATTTGAATATTGAGCCCAAGTACATAGGGAGACCTTGTATCCACCTAGTGCAAAAATCAATATATCATAATTTTTCTTGTGAAAAAAAGACCTTAGTATGAATATAAAGAAAAAACATTCAAAAATAACAAGAGTAAAGCATGATATTTATGACTTGTTGGTTTACCTAGAAATGAGCTTCACATCATCCTTGTTTTTGTACATTCTAGATCCAGTGACCTAGTGTGACAACTTGTAAAATTCTACAAGTAGAAGAACAATGTAATATGCAACCCATAAGAAAGCCAACATAATGGATTATTTGCAAAATCACATGATAAAAGAAATACTAAGATTTAAAATCATAAAATTATAGGGAAAATTATCTATGATGAGATTACACTACAAGGAAAAAACCCTCTAGCGGAGGTTATAAAGGAGGCTTTTGGTATTATAAAATTCGCAAAAATTTTCAAAAAAAACATTTGCTACAACATTTATTTTTGGTAACGGAGTTTTTTATGGAGCTTCTAACAGAACTTCAACACTAAAAAAAACTAAGTAGTCGAAGGTTTTTACGGATGTTTTTCTCATTGATGCATGCATCATGTGTGAACGCACTAGTGCATTTTAACTTGTATGCACCGGTACTGTAAACATACCAAGCACTGGGATGGAAAACAAATTTTGGAAGCCCCGAGGCATTTAGCAATGTCCTGGTGCGTGTCACCCACAAATAATCACTAGGCCAATAGAAGGTGCATGCACTGGTGTCGTTAAGGTGTAAAAAAGCAATCGGGTCGTTAAGGTGTTAAAATGAACCAGGCCATTAAGTTATAAAAATGCACTGGCGTGTTAAAGGAAAACCATACCGGCGCATGCAACACATATCCGCCCAGGTCGTAGTCGTTGATAAAGTGCATTGGGCATTCTAATTGGTATTGGTATTTGGTGTGGTGCTCATAGGTCGTAGAAACGCACCGTTGCGTAGTATCATACAAACACATCGATGTGCAATGTCATACACATGCATCGGTGTTCATTTTCTATTTTTTAGAAACATCGACTTGTGACAGTATAATTATTGTGATTTTTTTTAAATTCATTATTCATCAAAAGTCGACATCATATCTTATAACAATATTCATATCAATTAAATTTTTATTAGTGCATTTGAATGTGATGTTTGGAAGAATTTTTTGTATCATATCATCATATTTTGCATCTCTTCATTATAATATTTAATCATCCATATATTTAATCAGTGGTGTAACATTTCACAACGACACTGGAGAATGCAGTAGAATAAATTAAAACATATATATATATATATATATATATATATATATATATATATATATATATATATATATATATATATAGATATAAAATATAAGACACTCTTTTTCATACAAAATGGAACAGTTATTGGTATCCCTTTGTCTTTCAATTGGGACACTATGTCCATTACATTAAACAAAATGTCTGATTTCACAAACAAATATTTCAAAAAATACATCGCCTTGCTTTGATATCCAAACATATTGATCATCATTCTTAGTTGGAATTTTTGTCATCGCTCGAGCTACTTCCATGACTTGGGTTATTTGGAGGAATGTTTTTTTTCGTTGTGTTGATTGTTTTCTTCTTCTTCAAGTTCCATCTACAAACACAAAAAATAAAGTGTAATTAGTGTATATACATTGGTGAGAATAATGAAAATTGCAATATTAAATAATATACATCAATGTAAATCGAAAATAAATGTACCATAGCAAGAATTGACTCGTGAACTATACACATTCTTTCAAAACCAAATTTCATGTCATCTTTCAACAAATCATTTGTTGGCGTAGTTCCATAGTTTGTTTCCTGCAATTTTTATACCCCATAACAAATCATAGATTTAATATAAAATATTTTTTTGTTCGATTAATTATAGACGAAGCTAATTAAAACAATATAGATACTTACAAATTCCACAATTAATTTTTGATATACCGACATATACTGACAACTTATATTTAACCCAATTTCAATCAATTATTTTGATGGTTCTTCTTTGTATGTTAGCAGCTGTTTGAAGACATTCAATGATGATTGTTGTAAAACAACTTAAAATATACAAAAATGAAATCTAGTTAAATTGTTATAAGGAAGTAACAATTACTCACAAACATATATATCAACCCTTTTCTTCATTGTCATCCTATTTTATGTGTTGAATGAGTTCCATTTTCTTTTCTTTTCTACAAGAAAATACTTGAAAATTAATATTTAATGCTAGATTATTCATTTATTATATGTAATCAAAAAATTCAATGATTACATATTACATTTGAAGCACATTGTTATTGAGATGGCTCCTCATGCAATGCAATTATGTCCATTTCTTTGACCATATCCTTGTACACCTTTTTGGACATTCCTACTGGCATATTTCTGATATCAACTCATTCATCCTTTGAGATTTTCAGAATCTTTCTTAAAAAGCAACATGACAACAAACTATTTAATTTTTATATTGATATATGAAAACAAAATATAACAAAAGTGATATTTATAAATAATTTATTTGTAGTAATATCAACATATAATTCTAGAAAAACGTTTAAAGGAATATAATTTTTTCAATCCTTCTTTTTTTTTTTGTACATTTTTGTTATTAAAATTCGGACATGTCTCATAGACCAATTCTCCAGAAACTCTTCCTATAGTTTAAATAAAATTTGGTTCTTGGAATCATTGGATTGATTTTTGTATTGTAAGTGGAAATAACGTCTATACATCCGTTCCACTAGATCCCTCAAAGTTTTGTAAAAGTTTTTCCCCCTTTCATTAACCTCCAACACCACTCCAGATGAGCTAAGGAGAAATCCATATTCATTTGCATGTTCTATTTTTTTCTTTTCTTAGAACAACATTCCTTTTCTTCGTTGTTGGTCCCTATAGAACATTAAACATATCTGAATTAATAGATTTTTTGAAACATGTTATCTAATATTTTTAAGTATATTATTAATGAAAATTCAAAAAAGAAACTCATATTAGATCGATAGTATTTTTTCATTCACCTGATTCATCCTTCTGCAATTTTTCCATTAAGATTTTATGCCCTTCTGATCTTAGATCAGAAAGAATCTTATCGAGCTTCATCATTTTGTAGCTCTGCGTGATACACACTAAACAATACATATTAGTTAAACTTACATATAGTTCAAAAATAATAATTTTTGTAAAGAATTTACAAAGAACTTTCCTTCTTTTCTTTTCTAGATGTGCTATCAGTATTTTTGTTACTTGAAATCTTGTCATTCATTTCTTTATCAATATAAAACTTGTACCATTCAATAATATATTTTATAAATAAATCACACACTTTTCAGGTAAAAAAAAAAAACAAGAAAACGGTGTGTCTATCTAAATTAGACATCTGGTGCGACTTTCGCAACTTAGGCACCAAAAACGGTGTGGTAGGTTCTTATAAATGCGCCGCCAATACAATAGAAATATCGTACGCTCTTTGTCAATAGGAGACCCGGTGCATTATATTAATACCAGAGCACTGATTAACATAAACATAAATTAATAAAAAATGGTTTTTATCAGTGTTTTTTTTTCAACATGCGCTCGGTGCGCTATACTACAATCGCGCACCGATGCGCTATTTTAAACAGTGTGCACTGATTAGCGAAAGTTGTTTTTAAAAAAATCGTGCAAGGGCTGACAAAGATTGGGATCCGACTCTGTAAGTGGTCCCACGGGTTAAATGTCATACACCTATATATATAGTAATACAAACCCTATAGATCTAAAATTAAAATCCCTAATTGTGAAGTCACATAAACAAGAAGAAGCAAGGGTTTAATGTAAGAATGGATTTTTTTTTTCTTGAATTTTAATTAAATGTAAATAGGAATAGAGATTGTAAATGATTTTATTAGTAAAATGCACAGAAAAAAAAGAAAAAAAAAGAAAAAAAATTTAAAATTTTTACTATGCATGTATTAAATCTAACAGAAACTGTAAAAAAAATAATTATCACGGTAAAATTTAACAATTTTACTATACTACAGGGCTTTTTTTGTGAATCGCCAGAGGTTTAAAATTCTAATTCTTTAAATAGTGCTACTATTCGAAAGTATTTTTCTCCTCCACAGTGCTCTCGTGCTCTCTTGCTCTAGGTATGTCTCTCATGCAAATCCCTCCCTTAAAATTTTTGAAAAAATAATGAAATAATAAATAGCTTTTACTATTTAAAGAAATTTTTTATGAAATTAGATTTCCAAAAATAATTTGTCGCTCATTTTTCAGTTTGCCATTCATTTTTCAATTTACCATTTTTTTTTCACTTCAAAAAAATAAAGTTGTGCTTTTTTTTCCAGATATTCGGTGCATTTGTTAACTAACAGCACTGGTGTGTCTGGTAATAAAACCACACCGGTGCGGTTAACAATACATTAGCACTAATAAAAATAACTCCTTTTTTAAGGCACCGAAAATACTTTTAGGTATGTACACCAAAATTTATTGTTGATTTTGCTCAAATGCAGGGATAAAATCTCATAAGTATATCAAATGGACAACTCTTCAAAATCCAGATCGTTCCATAATATTTCTCAAATTCCATCGCGGAGTTCTCCCTATCCATCTCTAGGCATAATTAATTCAGATTTTTTTTATATTTCCATTATCTAATTGAATTTATTTTTTTAATACATGTCAATTAGCTGAATAAAATTAATGTATACAAATTTCTAGGTTCATGCAGATTCATAATCGAGTTCAAATTTACAAAATATTGAAACAGTTCCAAAACGTCGAAAGCTCTTATCAGGAGCAACATACCGCAAGGCGCAGTTGGTAGATGAAAATGGACAGCCACTTCACCCTACCAATTGTAACATGACATCTTCTAGTCAAAATCCTCAAACAATGATGGTAATAATTTTTTGGTATAATGTAAATATTTCAACTTCAAACCAATTAATCATGCATTGATGTGCTTACTAATTGATATCATTGATTTTGTACTAATCATGTTTAAATATATTTTTTGAAATTATTAGGATTCTAGTGATGATGAGTGACCTACCTACCATCTTCCGTTGCAACCCATGACAATCTCAAATCGAGAGAAGGCTGAATTAAGAGAAAAACTCAGAGAGGAACGATACCAATAATGGTTGAATCAACCACCTATTCAATTCCCACTACGTCCAGATTCACCAATTAGGAATGAATACAACAATAGTAGTTCTTCACAAGATGGAAATGGAGGCAATCAAATAGAGGGTGGTATGGATGATTACTTAAGAGATATGACTTCCATGGAGACAATGTTGTTAGATGCATTCCAGAATGATGATCAGCTAGGGGATGATGCTCATATCATTGATACCTTTTTCGAAAGCCTTAAATTTTCTTCCACCACACCTCTCTTTGGACCTGAAGGTCAATCAAAGTATACCCAATTGGGGACAATGATGTTACTGTACAACTTGAAAGCAAATTTTGGCTTATCGAATTCATGTTTCTCGAAAACTTTGAGGTAATTGACCATCAAGTCCCTTATATTTTGAGAAATATAATCACACAATGAAAATTACAAATGGTCAATTTTATGAACATTAATAATTATCGGCATTAATGTACATTTAATATTTTCCATGACCAACTACATTGTATTCAAAGATAAGGTTCATCTGATTGATAATGTCTTTCCCAGTAGCTACAAAGAGGCACAGAAACTGTTGAAAATGTTGGGTGTTGAGTACATATTATATCATGCATGTCCAAACGATTGTATTATATGTAGAGGAGAATATGCAGACAAGGAGATATGTCTAAAATGTGGGCATGACAGGTATGATAAATCAAAAAATAAGGGTAAATCATGTGGTCCTCCTTTTAAGATATTTAGGCACATGCCTATAATCCCAAGGATTCAAAGGCTCTTTCGTTGCAAAGAATTAGCTATGTTCCAGGGATGGCATACCTCACACAGAAGTGAGTTGGGAGTTATGTGAATCCCAATATATTCAATATCCATGAAGCATATAGAGGATACATTGCCCAAAAAATTCAAGGATGAAGTACAAAGTCTATGACTCAGCATATCCATGGATGGTGTCAACCCATAATCCCTCCAAAACACAAACTATTATGTTTGGACTGTAGTAGTGATCAATAATGATATCCCCCCATGGTTTTCCGTGAATAATTGACATCTTATGTTGTCTCTCATAGTCCCTGGGAGAATACAAGTGAAGAATATGGATGTCTACTTAAAACCATTGGTATATGAATTGAAGGAATTATGGGATGGGATAAATGTATACGATGTATCAAGACCCATCGTAGTAGAGAGGAGTTTTACGTTGTATGGCATATGTGCTTACATGACACATGATTATCCAAAATTATGATTTTGCTCTAGTAAATTACATGTTTACCGATTTGTTTATATACGTAACAATATTATTTTACATATTAATTATTTAATTTGTTGTAATTGTTTTTATCTTCATGATATTCTTTAACGTGCCGTGCGTATTGTATACAATAATTTTGCAGGTCTTGTAACAAAAGGGTATTATGGATGTAAATGTTGTGGACCTTCTCTGAAAGCTAGATGGTCCAACGAACTACTAAAGCCAGTGTAGGACTGCTCCATGGTATTCCTCCTAGAAGAACACCCTTACAGAAGAGCAACATCCACTTTCAATGGTAAACGAGAGAGAACTGAAAGGCCTGCAATAAAGACACCAGATGAATGGATTAGATCATATGAGAGAGACAACGAGAACGAGTTCATAGAAATTTATGATTCAAATGGGGAGCCTATGTTCAATGATCCATAATTCTTTGACACCTATCTTGAGAATTTTCCCATTGGGATGAAAAGGAAATATATATTTTTTAACCTCCCATATTGGGAGCATCTTAAGATTACCCACTTATTAGATCCCATGCATATATTTAAAAATGTTTCATCTTCTTTATGGATGCACATACCATCGAAAAAAAGTGACACATTGGTTTTTAGGAAAGATCTTATTACTTAAAAATCTAAAAAGAAACATTGGCCAAGACAATTAGAAAGTACAAGATCAGAGGCTGGTCCCTCTAATTGGTATTTCAAAGAAGGTGATGTCCCATTGATTTTTAAAAAAGATAATATTTATTTGGCAAAGGAATTTATAATGGGTATGAGGGTGCCATCTTCATATGGGCCTTCACTACAACATTGCTTCACCGTGGAAGACCATTTGTCAGGGTTGAAATCCCATGACCATTTGAACCTTCTAAGAGTACATATAATTTCAAAAGAATGATTTTATTATTTGTTATATTAATAATTTTTATCCCATGGGATCATAAAACATAACTAATTTTGCATATTATTGCATGTGTCTATAACTTTGTAGTGTCATTGTACTTTGTTCATGTGTGGGTGTGTGAAACACGACTTCCCCCAAGACCTAGGACATGACATATCTAAATTATCTACATTTTTACGTTGGATCACATCAAAGGAGATTCATGTGGCTATAATTCCACGGTGGTGTCAAGAGATAGTTGAGATTGTGTGTATGTTTGAGAAGGAATTTCCGATGAGTTTCATGGACGTGCAGGTTCATCTTCTAATCCACCTAGTAGATGACGTTGAATTAGTTGGGATGGTTTCTTTTCGTTGGATGTTCTTTTTAGAGAGGTACATGAAAAAATTCAAAGGTTTTGTTCGACAAAGGGAAAAACCCGAGGGGTCTACGACATAGGGGTATATATCGTATAAGTCTTTATATTATTCCAGTGATTACATCAAGTAGATCGAAAACACACCAGGTGCGGTGATTTGGGACAATGAAAGGGATGAAGGCAAAAGAGAAGGGGATATTCTCAAAAAGACTGGAAAGATGCGCTTGATAAAGAGTAAGCGACTTATAATTTTTCAAATTTACACAAAGTAAATATCCATGTTGAACTTCGACATAATGTATATTTTGATCTCATATGTACTATATGTCGGTTTGATTTCATCAGCGAATGCATAAATTGAAGAAATCAATAAATTTGTTCTTTACAATTCCGAAGCAACTGTGGATCGCATTGTACGAACAAAAGAGGATGAAATGGGATAGTGACAGGAAATAATTCAGATGGTTGAATTGTAGAAGTGTGCCTTATCCCGATCATTTAAAAGAAAATGTGCTAATTATATGCCCCAACAGTTGGATTGTTGACCAAGTCAAAGAGAAATACGGTGCAATCGGTCGTTACCTGTGTGCTGAAGAGGATGCACTAAATGTAGGGATTGGGTGCAACAACTCGGTAGTAATCTATTTATGTACATTTTAAACTTTATAATGCACATTTGAAATGTAACATCTATATTTTATAATTTAACAGTTGGGTTATTAGACACATGACACGATGATTTTTTAACTTTTTTATAGGTGTATTTTTTCCCATCTATGTGGGCATATGGACACCATTTTCACATAGAAAATTTCAATGATGGACACATGACACAAGACTATGGAGTGGAAGTCGAGTTCGATCAATATATTCGAGCTAGCCACCGTGATCAAAACCTAGTACGAGGGACGATAGGTTACGTCAGAATGATACAATAGATCGTTGAAGTGGACTTGTCTTCTTTCCGATGTGTTATGTTTAGGTGCAAGTGGTGGGACACCTTTGATCAAAATAATATAAAGGAAGATCGTGATAGTAGGCTGATATGTATTGAGTCTATAAAGATGTGGGATGAAGCTAGGAGCCTTATGTTTTCCCCAAACACTGCAACCAGGTGTTTTTTTACCCAGATGTGTTGGATAGGCATTGGTGGTTCACATTGAGACATGACCCCAGATCAAAACATATTTTTGAGAACAATAGTATTATCATTCCAAGCGAGCTGGAAGATAATGAGGGTGATCATGAGAAAAGAGAGTGATATGGTACATGTGTTATTTCATCATTTATACTATTTAATATGGGTTTTTATAAAGAAGAGGACTTAACCTTATAACTAAGACTTTTTTTTTCCAAACATTATAATATGTATTTTGAATTAATTGGTTTGCATTTTGTTAATGTTAAAATAATTTCACTTGATAATTTGCAATTATGTTGATCTTGAAAGTAACACACTGTATCAAGTTCTTTTTTTATGTCAATTCCTAAAATAATACAACTACTTGATTTCTTTAAATGGTTTTTCACTATATCATTACTTAAATAAATGCACCCTATTATATATGTGTGTGTGTGTATGTGTGTGTGTGTGATATCTTCTGTTGTGAAACCAGCTCCAAAAATAGAAGAAACGAGATATCAACGCCTTAGAAATAAGCCACTTTGAGGGGGAAACCTCCAATAAATTACATGAATGAACAATTCTTGGATGATTCAAATTAAAAAAACCTCCTTTCTATATATAGGAGTCCATGGGGCCACAATGTAATCCTTGTGGGGCCACAATGTAATCCTAGCCAACCTAACAATAATAATTTAAGGGCACAATAATAACAATATGGGGGTTACAAGGGTACAATAATAACAATAAGGGGGTTACAACAATAAGGGACTATACTAGTAATATAGGGACCTAACATGCCCCTCTCCTTCAAAAAAGTGTTGTCCTCAACGCTTGAGTAGCTCTGGGTGCTTCTGTATAAAATTCTCATCCTCCCATGTAGAATCTTCAGTGGGTAAGTTCTTCCACTTGATGAGATACTCTGAAATTGATCGATTCCGTATTTGTCGAGTTCTTTTTTCCATGACTGCTTCAGGTTCCAATATGATTTTCCCTTCCCCATCAAGTTCTGGCAATACTGTTTGAACTGGAAGATTTTCACCTATAGCCTTCTTTAAGCATGAAACATGGAAAACTGGATGTACTCGCGAAGAAGCAGGAAGCTCCAATTTGTATGCCATAGTACCAATCTTTTGCAACACCTTGTAAGGACCATAGTACTCTGGCGATAATTTATTATCCTTCTTTGCTTGCTTGAGGGACATTTGTTTGTATGGTTGTAGCCGTAAAAATACCCAATCTCCTACATCAAAACTTCTCTCGCTACGATGTTGATCTGCCTGTTGTTTCATTCGATTTTATGCCAAATTCAGGTTATCCTTTAAGAGTTGGAGAACTTCTTGCTGATGCTCGATGTGATCTTCCACTGCTTGAACCTTCGAATTTTCCCTTAAAGATGATGTGATGGATGGTGGATGATATCCATAAAGTGCCATAAATGGGGTCATTTTTTGCTGCAGTATGGAAGGAAGTGTTATACCACCATTCAGCAAGAGGTAACCACTTGACCCATTGTGTTTGTTTATCAGATACAAAACAACGAAGATATCCTTCCAAACATTTATTTACTATCTCGGTTTGACCATCGGATTGAGGATGATAAGATGAGCTATGAGCTAATTGAGTACCCAAACAAGAAAATAACTCCGTCCAAAAATTTCCAGTAAAAATAGGATCTCTGTCGCTCACAATAACCCTTGGGTTTCCATGTAGCTTTTGAATTGTGTCCATAAATGTAGTAGCAACTGTACTTGCTTTAAATGGATGAGATAATGCACAAAAGTGTTCATACTTGGTAATTCTATCAACTACCACCATGATGACACTCTTTCCTTCGGACTTAGGTAAACCTGTGATAAAATCCATTGAAATCTCCTCCCAACGTTGACTTGGAATGGATAAAGGTTGTAGAAGTCCCAGGGTCTTAATTGTTTCCACTTTATTCTGCTGGCAAACCAAACATTACGCCACAAAATTTTGAATATCAGATTTAAGGCCATCCCAAAAAAATTCTTTCTTCACCCTGTGGTAAGTTTTTAAAAATCCTGAGTGTCCTCCTAAAGGAGAAGTGTGCAATTCCAGAAGAATCTTTTGTTTTAGTTGGGAACTCTTACAAAGATATAAGCGATCTTTGTACCATAAGGAATCATTTTTCCAACTAAATGTATCAGATGTACTAGGATCTTGCTGCAACTTTTGAATGAGTGTCCATACATCTTTGTCCTTCTTCCATACATCTCTTGCTTCGGTTATCCAATCTGGTTGGATAATAGAAATGGCACAAAGCAATGCTTCCACCTCTTCATTCTTTCTTGAGAGTGCATCTGCAACAACATTAAGCTTTCCTTTTTTGTAGATTATTTCAAAGTCATAACCCAACATCTTTGTGACCCATTTTTGCTACTCTTCTGAAGATAGTCTTTGTTCCAAAAAATGTTTAAAACTATCATGATCAGTTTTTACCTTGAAGTGTCTTCCCATTAGGTAAGTTCTCCATTTCTTTAGTGCATGCAGTATTGCTAACATTTCCTTCTCATAAATAGGTTTCTTTAAATACTTTCCTTTGATTGGACGACTTTCCAAAGCAATGGGTCTTCCTTCCTGCATTAAAACAACACCAATTCCATTTCCTGAGGCATCACATTCCACAATAAAGGTTTTTGTGAAGTCTGGCGTAGCTAAGACCGGTGCTAGGCACATTGCCTCTTTAAGATGTTCAAAGGCCTTAGTTGCTTCAGGAGTCCATGAAAATGTATCTTTCTTCAATAATGTTGTTAGAGGTGCTGCTATTCTCCCATAATTCTTAACAAACTTGCGATAATACCCTGTTAACCCGAGAAATCCTCGCAACTGCTTTATGGTTGTGGGAACTTTCCATTCCTTAATGGCTTTAATTTTGTTAGGGTCTACTTTAACACCCTCGTGAGATACAATATGACCCAGATATTCCACCTCTTGTGCTCCAAAGAAACATTTGGATTTTTTTGCATATAATTGTTTCTCCTGCAATAGTTTGAGCACCCTGTCAACATGTTCAACATGATCCTTCCAAGACCTGCTGTGGATTAGTATATCATCAAAAAATACTAGCACAAATTTTCTAAGGAAGGGTTTGAAAATGGAATTCATCAACCCTTGAAATGTAGAAGATGCATTGGTAAGGCCAAAAGGCATGACCAAAAATTCATAATGACCCTCATGAGTTCGAAATGCTGTTTTTGGAATATCTTCAGTCTTCATTCTAATTTGATGATATCCTGAACGAAGATCCAACTTGGTAAAATAAATTGCTCCATGTAATTCATCCAATAATTCATCGATCACAGGAATGGGAAATTTGTCTTTAATGGTGAGCTTATTGAGCTCCCTATAATCTGGACACATTCGCCATGATCCATCCTTCTTGTGTACCAATACTACGGGAGCAGAGAAAGAACTTTGACTGGGTTGAATTATACCCGCCTCTAACATTTCTGCAATCATACGTTCAATTTCGCTCTTTTGGAAGTAAGGATATCTATAAGGCCGATGTTTGGAGGAACACTTCCTGGAATCAAATGAATAGCATGATCATGATCACGAATAGGTGGGAGTCCTTTGGGAGTTTCAAACACCTTGGAATGATTGTCCAAGACTTGTTGGAGATCTGCAGAAATAGATGATTTTGATGTTGGAACTTCTATTGAGCATAATTGTGCAATTACGCCTCGCTGTTCTTTCTTTAGAAGCTTTGTCATGACATTAGAGCTTATTATCCTTCCTGGCTTCCCCGCAATACCCCGTAATTCGACTTCCTTTCCTTCTGAAAAAAATTTCAAGAAAAGTTCTTGAAAATTAAAAGCTACCGTCCCCAAAGATTGTAACCATTGTACTCCTAGTACAACATCGACACCTCCCATAGGAATGGCAAGCATTGGACTAGTCAATACATATTCCCCCATGGTTAGCTTGATATTATGGCATTTTCCAGAGCAATTTATAGTTCCTCCATTTGCAACCATCACTTGACATTCTGGTGCTGGGTATAGGAAACAATTTAATTCCTTGGCTACCTTACAATGAATAAAATTGTGGGTGCTACCTGAATCAATCAACACTATTACCTTTCTCTTCTTGATTTGTCCTTTTATCTTGAGAGTTTGAGGAGTGGTAATTCCTGCCAGTGCATTACACGATATGGTTGGATTCATTTCTTCCTCTTCTGGGGCTGGTTCCTAGTGTATATCCTCTTCTTGTTCATTTTCTTCTTCCTCTTCACAATCTATGTAAAATAATTCTTCTCAGCACACTTATGACCTTTAGTGTATTTGCTATCACAACTGTAGCAAAGCCCTTTTGCTCTTTTTTCTTCCAATTGTTGTGGTGTCAACCTTGTAGGTTGTGGAAATTTAGGAGTAGCAACACTTCCCTCTTTATAGAAGTGAGTGGTAGGCTTCCTTGTCGCCGTAATTTTACATTCAATTTTTCTTGCCAACCTGAATGCCTTCTCCAATGAATCATGTTCCAAAACGCGAACTTCATGTTGGATGTTATCCTTTAAAGTACCTATGAAGAGATCAATCCTGTGTTCCTCTGGAATATCAGTTACCCTTATATTCAATTTTTGGAAGTCCTCAATGTGCTCCCCCACTAAACCCTTTTGTTCGAGATTTATCAATTGGCTAAAGAAGGTGTTTCTCTTTGTATCCTCATAATGTGCTATCATTTTCTTCGTAAAAATTGACCAAGTGACAATTTTTTTACGGGATCAAAGCCATCGATACCATACAAATGTATTTTTTTCTAAATGTAAAGTTGCAATGTGTACCTTTTGTGTGTTTTGCACATTATGGAGTTCAAAATATTTCTCCATATGTATTATCCATGTTACAGGATCCTTTCCATCAAACTTCCTCATATCCATTTTTGGAATATGGTGGTTCTTCCCGCCAACATTAGATTTTATGAAATCACGATTAACATTTATTTTTCTCTCATCATGGGTTTCCTCTACTATATTTTCACCATTAGGAAACATTTCTTGTATCAACTTTGTCAAACCTTCCATGTTTGCTTTTAGATCATTATTCATGTTTTCCATTTTCTCATCGATCTTAGCTTCCATGTCATCCATCTTCGATTCCATGCCAGCTTCCATGCCATATATCTTAGATTCCATGCCATCTATCTTATATTCCATTCCATTCTTCAAACCATCCATCTTATATTCCACGCCTTTCTTCAAACCATCCATCTTAGTTTCCACGCCTTTCTTCAAAACTTCCATGTCATTTTTTGTTGCTCTTTGCGAGAGCGAAATTTTTTTCACTTGCTCTTGTAATTTTTATATGTCATGTTGCCATTCTTCATCTTCATGAGTCATAGTAGAGCCTTCTAAAGGTTTAATGGGTGTTGAATTATTTTTAGGGGCCATTTTAGAATCCAATACTGATATCTATTCTACAATATGCACGTGGAATCAATTCAACTTGATTATTTAGACAAGACTTATGCAATTCGGGAAAAAAAAGTACACACCTTTTACTTTCTTTTGAGGAGCTCCATATTGAAATTGAATTATCTATATAATTTCAAATCCTAAATATATAAAATTTAGCCTTGTATTAGCCCTCTTAAGCTTCATTCAAATTTCATAGGTCTAACTTGATTTGGATTCTTCAAGGCAAAGATATGTCCAATCTCCCACAATGACCCAATTATGGACTAGTTCAGTAGAGCGAACTTGTACGACTTGCCACATCTTCCTGTTTCCTCCTTTGGCTCTGAAATTTATAGACACGAAACTACAGTTCGTGTACTTGCAGCCACTTTTTACGGCATTCCAATCCGATTCTCACAAAGAGAGATATGAATATTTTCCCACGATAACCTCTTTGAGATGATATTCGGGAGCCTGAAAAATACCTAACTTCCAAAGATCATATCTCCGAAAATGTTGTGAACCAAGCTCTGAAATTTTGCGACGATGTTCCTTAGGATTTCAGCTTCGTTCTCCAAACATTTTAGCTTCTGAATCTTTGTAGAAAAAACTTTATAGCGCAAATACCGCGATGACCTATTTAGGTTAAATTCAGGAGCCTGCAAAAAGCCCTAACTTCCACAAATCATATCTTCGGAAATATTGCGAACCAAGCTCTGAAATTTTGTGACAATGTTCCTCAGGAATTCGACTTCGCAATCTAAAAATTTTAGCTTCTGAACCTTCGTAGAAAAAAAATTATAGCGAAAATGCCACGATGACTAGTTTGGAGCAGCGAAAACCCTAGAATCCAAAGCCCTGATACCAAATGTTGTGAAACCAGCTCCAAAAATAGAAGAAAAAAGATATCAATGCCTTATAAATAAGCCACTTCGAGGGGGTAACCTCCAATACATTACATGAATGAACAATTCTTGAATGATTCAAATCACAAAACCTCCTTTCTATATATAGGAGTCCATGGGGCCACAATGTAATCCTAGTGGGGCCATAATGTAATCCTAGCCGCCCTAACAATAATAATTTAAGGGCACAATAATAACAATATGGGGGTTACAAGGGTACAATAATAACAATAAGGGGGTTACAACAATAAGGGACTATACTAGTAATATAGGGACCTAACATCTTCAAAATGTATTGGTATGTAAGATCATAATAAAATAATGATAATTCTAAACATGAATTTATTTGCATTATTTTCTAAACTTTATTATGTTACAAAAATTCATATTATTCTAGATTTATTATTTTACAATTATTTATATTCATACAATTTTGAAATTTTACAATTATGGTAATTTAACAATATGTATGGTATACATTTTACTTACAGTAGTTATGGTTAAAAATTGACAATTAATTTACAATTTTATAATTTTACAAATTTTACAATTTATGACAATACATACAATTACAATTACAATTTTACAATTTCACAATACAATTACAATTTTACAAATATTTTAATTACAATTACAATTACGATTACGATTTTACAATTTTACATACAATTATGATTACGATTTTACAATTTTACATACAGTTACAATTACAATCACGATAAAATTGAATCATTACAATACATACAATTACAAATATAATTTTACAATTTCACAATACAATTACAATTTTACAAATATTTTACATACAATTACAATTTTACAATTTTACATACAATTACAATTAAAATTACAATTATAGTCACGATACATACAATTACAATTACAATTACACAATTTTACAATTACCAATACATAATATTTAATAAATATCATGATTTAATATTAAAAATAAACATGCGATCATGATAACCATCATACAAACATCATATTCTAAAATACACATTCAAATTCACTAACATCATCTAATGATCGTGATCATGATCGTGATCATGATCATCTAAAAAAACACAAGCATTGTATAACATCATCATAACACAAACATCAAATATACATCTTATGTCAAATAATTGCTATCACATACGCATCTATCTGCAAGCACATTAAATGAACATATCTAACATGACCTAACAATATACACATCATGATGAACACCAACATGTAAATTAAGTACATCAACATGAACATAAAATACATGCACCATATATATATATATATATATACAACTGTAATAGAACTGCATATAAATGTCAAATATCTAGTGGAACTACATCAATACTATAACTAGTACTCGAGGCATGCTCAGTCGATGGTGCTTCATGCTTATATGGATGTGCCTGCTCAACCGGAGGTGCCTACTCATTCGATGGTGCCTCCTGATCAGATGGGCGTGCATGCTCAAGAGGTATATGTTGATCAGATGGTGTCTGCTCAGGAGGTGCCTATTGATGATAGCTTAGATGGACGTGCCTGCTCAAGATTATGTGCCTTCTCAGTCGATGATGCCTGATCAGTACTAGGTGCTTGCTGAGATGGTGCCTGCTCAGGACTAGATGTTGGTCACTCATCTCTGGTGCAAGGTGAAGGAGGAGGAGGTGGAGTACTACAATGATGATCGCTCCCCTCATGATCATGATCATCCGATGAGCTACTATGTCGTGCATCTCCATGGCACCTATCCCTCCTAGCCGCCAGTAGCCTGGAAGCTTCGACGATATGACGCATAAGTATCATAATATCATGGGGCATCTCCCTATAGAGCTATGTGAGCACATGATCAGCCTGGATCTCTCTGATCACTGCAGGGTAGACTCCCTCATCAACTAGGAGTCAACACAATTGGTCGCCCAACTCCATCCTGAATCGGATGCCCACCCTACACCACATGCCCACGAGTATCTACACCCGAGGATCAGGTCTGTTACCCTGATCCACGACCTTCACCATCTCCTCATCATGACCTACAAGATCATCTAGTGGGGGTAGAATCATGTCCCCAACGAATGTGCCAATATATACAAAATATATAGTAAACAAAAACAATTAAACAATTTAATAAAAAAAGTTAAAGAACGTGTTAGAATAAATTTTATTCTAATTAAATAAGACAATAAAATGAAACTATATTAATTTAAATAAAACACCAATATTACCTCTAGAATCCGATGGCTCATCCTGTGTGAAGAGGATGTTGGTACATGCTCGCCAATCCAAACCCGCGTATGGACACGACACCATCACGAACATGTGATCATTAACACTGGCTAGCAGCTCCAATGCATCACTAGATATCTTGGTCGAATAGTCATACAGGCCCCTCTTGGGCATCATATGGACCCACATATACATCCGTACATGTAACATCGGCCTACGAGGATGGAAAACAAAAGTAGGCCTCGTCTCTGGAAACCTATCAAAAAATAAACAAAATAACTCTGAAGAAAAGGGTAAGGTCAACCTCCCATGTGTTGAACCCTTAGTTAAACTGAGAGGGGGGGTGAATCAGTTTAACACATTCATGGACTTTTAAAACTTTCGTTTAAACTTATTTACACCTTCATTTCATGATCAACTTAATATGTGAGCAATCTTAATTTGTGAGCAGCAATTATTAAGCAGATTAGATAATGTATCAGCAGTCTTAATATGTGAGCAGCAATTATTAAGCAGATTAGATAATGTATCAGCAGTCTTAATATGTGAGCAGCAAGTATTAAGTAGATTAGATATACCATATCAACACATAGACATCATGCTCATAGACAGCAGATATAAGTGGAAACCCATAAGGGAGAAAACCACATCTTATTATTGTTGTGATGCAAAGGCAAGCTCCAACTCCCTCTCACCACTGATTTTCTGTAGGCTCCAACCTACAGGAGGCTCCTACAAGTTACATGACATGCAACTCTCAAGGAAGAAACAACTCCCATCTATTTTCCTGCACCAGGCTACAACCTACGGAGGCTCCTACCTCGACCCGGCTAGCCCGGCATCATCGAGCTACAACTTGATATGGAAGCACCAACTTCCATCTGACCACCACGCAGGGCTACAACCTTAACTCACTACCTCGGTGGCTACGACTCCATACCTACGAGCACAACTTGATATGGAAGCACCAACTTCCTCACTCTTTCATAAACAACACATGCTAATTTACCTGGATAGCAGTTATGTTTTGTTCCTTCTTCACTTTTGTCCACCAGCCTTCATATCTACCTTATATCATCTTTGAATCTTCACAGCTTCTCTATCTGCGCCTCCTTCTTCTTACCCTCTCTGCCTCATTTCTCCATTCTCTAACCTCTCTATGCATATCTATGTGATATCATTTATAGAGTTCACCTCATGACTTTTTGTATTCCACAGGGAATTTGAAATGAATAGCCATCACTCTTTGACTTCTGCCTTCTCATTTCTTTGTCCATCTCATTCAGAGGAATATAGAAATATGTACAAATTTCAGTTTTACAATGGAGTTTTGTTTGCCTACGGAGACTTGCCTTTGCATCACAAACAATATAAAATTAATTAAAACATTTTCATTTACATTTGTAACTGATATGTCTCATTCAACCCTTTCAGTTCTTGGTTCACTGCGTGTTTTTATTTCTTGCTGCTGTCACTGTCTTTTTTAGTTTCTGCATACTCTCATGTTTTCTTGCAATTGTGTATCTGCTGCATATATAACTACTTTACAAGTTTAGCCCCAAATAATTTTAAATCTGGGCAATGTCACAATAATAATGCAGAAGCTTATTTCACTTATGGTTGTAAAAAACAGACAGCAATACAACTCAGGTTCATTCTCTTATGCGGAAGCTTAACTTTTCTTTGGATGGCTATAACCATAGCCAACAGTCTAACTTCAATGCGGAAATTTATACTTCAATTATTAACTCTAAGGTCAATACCACTTCTTTAATCCATCTCAAGAATATGTGAAACAATATTCCACCTCATACTTGAATATATAAACCTCGCCTTCGCCTCATGGGTTTTAAACCATCATTCGAGCTTTAAACAGAACTCAATATATCATAAGCCCAAAGCTTATCTTTCGCATATGGAAATAATACGCCCAGCATACAATTTCATTTATACAAGTTTCGACTATATCATCAAAATTAATGTATATATCAACATAGATATATACTCCCCAATCAAACGTTAAGAAGAATTCAATAAACCTTGGACTTTATATGAAGACCCAGCAAAAATTAAGATTCGTTTGGGTCCCACAAGCTATCAGCCAACTCACATATCCGCCATCGATCATTCATCAGATATGACGGTTGTGATTCAATTGCTCAATCGCAATCGCAACGTTCAAACTGTCGTTCCTTTGCTCTTCCATTCTGTCGATTCGATAACTCCGATGTGATGTCTGCCGATGCGATGAACCTTCGATGGCCCCACTCAACTCACGATCCAACAGTTGCGGTTGATCAGAATCGGATGAATGCAATTAAATCGCACCATCGCAATCACAAGGTTCAATGGTCTGCTTTCTCGCGTCTTTTGTTCTCCGTCGATGTGATGGAGTTCTACGGATCCGATGGATCATTTACTCAGCTCTATAACGTTTCAGGTCCAATCTTTATCGTAATCAAACACTAATTTTTGCCGATGCGATATGCGAAGGGTCCCACTATATAATGTGCCATAGCATAACAATTATCATATCAATGGTTTTTAATTTGAGGCTCACGGAACCTTTCATTTCATTTATACCCCATTACATAATGGTCTACAGCAAATCAATTACCCAATATATAATCGTGGTTCACATCAAACATAATATTTTACCTTCCACCCATTTTTCATGGCTTGACCCCACACATACCATTTAATTCATATACAAGCTTGACTTTGAAGAAAAAACAAAGTAATGAACTTCGACTTTCACTTTATAGAACTCTAAATGTATTTGGACTTTGGATTAAAACTCAACATCTCAACGTATCTCTTGTTCGTGCCCCACATTTCAATCATGCGGAAATTTCATTAAATTAAAGATTCGACCTTGGTTCAAAAATAAACCACTTCACCTTTAACATTGGTCCCAACAGCTTATTCAACTCATATCAATAACAAATGTCGACTTTGTTTATCACACTATGCTCGAACCATATTAATGTTTTAACATTAACCCAACATCAAATCTTCACGGCATTAATTAAAATGTCAGCGCCAACATAAAATAACATTTGGGACCCACACTCTCATTATCCATCGCAGAGATCTGACGGTCAACAGCTTCTCGCGTTCAAAATCTCATTTGAACGCTCATCCGATGATCATCGCGCAAATTAGATGCACGACACTTAATTCTCAGAAATTATACGATAAAAGTGGTTTTTAAAAACCACTCTTTGCCACGTGTCTATCAAAGACCCATATCGCGTTTTTTTCACAAAACCCACTTACCATTTTTTTGAAACGTGAAGACCACTTATGGGTTCTAAAACCGCTTCTACTGTTCACTTGCTCCGGTTCCGCTTAACGCCTCAAGGTTCCGCTTTCCATTAACGCACCATCATATACCTCAGGATCTCAGCATATCTTGTTTCATTGTTATGACTCCATTCTATATGGTTCCTCTGCATATGTTTCATGACTTTGTCTTCTGCTACGATCTTACACTGTAACATTACTACCATTTTGATCCACTCGCTTCACTTATGGTTACCGTAGCTTACGGTTCCAGCCTTCACCTTCTTTTCAACACATTAAAATCATTCAAGTCAGATTTCAATGCAGACTTCACTATATCATTTGTCCTCCTGCAATCTCATTCAACCTTTATAACACAACATATCCTTCTAATTGACCTAAAACCCCTCATCATTCGTCTCTGCCCTTCAATCTCGCTCGTTTCAATTTTCCTGCGCGGAAACCCTTACCTCAATTTATCTTTGTTTTGATCCTTGCATATGAGCCCAAACTTCATAATTCCCCTGCATATATAGATTATAATAGGAATGTATTCCTCGTCCTCATTCGATTTGCCTTATTCATTATTCTATCGAATTCTCAATGGTAACCAAATTACCATTGTCACACAGCATTTAAACTCAACAATACTCATACTATCTCTGCTTCTTTGCTGCCTCTGCTAGCTCTCTACTTCTTTGCTGCCTCAGCTACCTCTCTCCTCCTTGTCTTTCTTTGCTACCTTTGTTTCTTGTCTAATGCTTCTCCCTGCTTCTCTTTTTCTATCTCTGCTGCCTCTGCTTCTTTCTCTGCTTCATTTGTTTCCTCTGATGTCTCTGCTGCCTCTCTACCTTGGTTGTTGTTGTTTCTTTGTGCTCCTTTGTCTTGATGATAATTCAGGTGCTACTCTTGTCTTCTCCTTTGCCTTATTGCTGGTTCTTCTTTTCTCTTTTGCCTTAGTGATAGTCCGGGTGCTACCCCTGTCTTCTCCTTTGCCATCAATGACAATATTTCCAACACCACATCCCTGAGAATGACATCTATCTAATGATATACAATACTACCGCAAAAAATGGCATACCATCTCACAAGTCGTGGCATCTGGAATAAATAATAAACATAAAATAAAATAGGGTAGCTAATGCATTTCCCATCATTAGTAGTAGTGAGAGGTACCTCATCTCCTCTGGACCAAACGAAGCAATGCGTAACTGACCACCATACACCTGAAAATCTGTAGCAGAAAGTATATTTTCCCTAATGTAACCTCCTCGTAGAACTTAAGGAGTCCTACCTCCCTTAAGAACAACTAGGTGGGTGTCGCAATAGGGCGAGGGTACAAAAGTCTCTCTCTCTCCCATGCCTCCCATTGTTGTATCATGTTATAATGTTCCTCCATATGCTCTTTTTTTTTCCTTTCCTCTCTCTATTGATTTTGTTGAATGATTCACATATTAAATACATCATCCTCCCTCATAAATAAAACCTAATTTTTTTTATTAAATGAAAAATGTATTTATATATATGTATATGTATATGTATATGTATATATATATATATATATATATATATATATATATATATATATATATATAGAGAGAGAGAGAGAGAGAGAGAGAGAGAGAGAAATTTTATCAAAAAAAACATTCGGTGCATACTAGTTTATCACACACCACCCACGGTGTGCATGAAAAACTTCATGCACCGCGAAAAAAGAAATTATTTTTTGTGCGGTGCGTTGACCAAATTATCCACCCAAGGGTGGTTTTTATAGCACAACGCACCCCCCAACAGTCATACATAATTCTGGATGTGTTCCGGTAAACGACTGCACCACCATATAGTCGTACATAGAGTGTTATTTTTAAAAAAAATTAATGGTCAGTGTGGCCGGAAACTAACACGCACCGCACTATTTTAGTGTTAAATCAATGCGCTTTTTCTTGGTACTGCACAAGAACCAGGCGTGATTTCCATTAACACCATTCGCAGTGTGGCCTGTAAATTTACAAGTAGCACCGTGAACGGTGCGATCCGAACGGCTCGAACACACCGCGTGAAAGATAAATAAATAAATAATTTAAAATAGTAAATTTTAACTCAATTTGAGAAATTAATCTGCTAAAAGGTTAATTTGGTGAGAAACAAGTATATTACCTGCACATTTGCGTGTCAAGGAGGAATATTTGCTGAGGAATACTAAAAATAAAATTTTCCCACCGTTTTGGAAAATTCAAACTCCACATAGTGGGCAATGGACAGAAGCAATGTCGGAATGGGAGCACTGATGGTAGGGTGCCTCGGAGAATAAAAAGGCACATCAGTGCTTGAGATCTCTAGAGCACTATAACACATAAAAATGAATTTTTTTATGACCGACAATTTTTTTTAAATTAACCCTTTTTCGGTGCGCTCAATTATGAGATGCATCGGCCATTTGTATCAATGGCGCACTGCACCTCTTTACGGTGCACTGGATTAATAAGGCGCACCGGGCTGGTTTTTATGGAGAGCACAATGTCTTGGTGTGCCATTTTATAATACGCACTGGTGCACTAGATTACTAAGACGCACTAGGTCAATTTGTATGGAGAGCACGGTGTCTAGGTGTGCCATTTTATAGTATGCACTGGTGCACTTTATATAAAATTCACCGATGCATGTTATGATTAGAAACGCACTACAAAAACCTCCACCTGCCAACCTCCTCTAGTGACCTCCGCTATAAATGGATAGTTGGGTTATTTTTATAAGGGCTTCCTCAAAAACATCTGCTAGAGGGTATTTTCCTTGTAGTGTTAATTATCATATTAAAATTAAAATATTAAAATTTGCAATGCATGGAGACTATTTTTAGTTTCAAGAATGACTGCATTATCAATTATCCCATGACTATCTCGATGCATAAGACTGGCATTTTGAGCACATCAAATGTCAAATCAGTGTACTCAAAGCGCATTTGATAAAACTTCCCAACAATATTAAATAATAAGTAAGAAGTGCCTAAAAAAAGCATAACTCTTTATTCATAAATTTATGAAATTTTTTTCACTCAGTCAATCCACTGTTTGAAGTGTGTGGCATGTATTTTTTATCGTCATTGAGCTCAGTTCATTGATTCATTGATAATATTGGAGTAGGCAGAACAGGTGGCTAAAAATAAATTGTAAACACATTTTCTGTTACACTCTGTAACTTTGTTTTAAAATTCTCATCTGACATATTTTGTTGATTCTTGTATTCATGGAAATAACAGTTTCTCCCTCGAATTCAGGGCTAAATGAACCTGAATTAACACTGGACATATTTTTACTATGCTTAATGAATAAATGGATAAAATCTCTTAGCTCAATGATTCAAGAGGTTTCAATATTTCAGAAGTAGGTGAATCCAAAGATAGAAGTTTAGTGATATTTTTATCAATGATATTGATTCGTTATTGTTACAGTCAAAGCATAGAGCTTAAAGTGACATGAGAGGTCAAAAATAAGAATTCATGTCACCAATGATTCAGATATTATTTTACAAATTTCCCGATCACTTTTTTACAATATATCTGGAGTAGTAAATACACAAAATACCTAAGACAATATTATTAGGAAAAACATTATTCTTGTGGGAGAGTAAAATCTATCATAATGTACAGGTAAAATTGATTATATAGGTCAATCGAAAATTTATCATAAGAGTTTCAAAGTTCAAAATATTTAATATATTTATTATTCATAGAAATGACATTGTGCTACAAAAAATGGATGATTGACTCCAAAGAGTACATATATCCTTCACCATTCACCAAACATTCATCATCACAAGCCAAACATTCAAAAATATTAACATGTGCTATGATAAATAAGAATCAAAATAGCTTGTAATGGAAAAACAAGCGGTTACAGAAACCACTCATGCTCGTTACCATTTATGGTTGGGGACAAAGAGCCAAAAAAATTATTTGACACCATAGTTATCGCACTTAGGATTAGAAGAACCATAATTTCCTTATATTGTAGTTAAATTTGAAATTTTTTGCATGTTGATATGCATTATTAGAGGAAACATAAAAAATAGAAAATAGAAATAAGATATATGTTTTGTTAATTAATTAGATCATAAATTTCCAATTATATATAACTGAAATCCAACATTATAGAGCTTAGGAAATAAAAACCTCTGTAAACATATCCAATCAACAAAAGCACACAGCCTGACAAAAAAAAAAAAAACTTGTGCAAATAAAAAAATAAATTTTCTGGAAGGCTTGATATATGCAAACAAAAAGAGAGAACACAGATGTCTCAATGCTCCCGTAGAGACATTTTTTTTTACACAAAACATTTCATTGAACATATACATAAATTAAGCAATTGGGAAACTTGAAGCTCTTTTTTTTTCCTTTTGTTCCTTAACACAACGCAATTTCAGAATTTATAGAAAATGAGAATTCAAGCTAATATTGCAACAATGGAAAGCAAAACACGGGTATGTATATAATATGATCTAATGATTTTTTTTGAATTATACTTGTTGTGCAACTGAGATATTATAGTCCTATTAAAAAAATGTTGCACTGATTTGGCAGAAATTTTTGAAAGAATAAGTGGTTGTGGTAACTATGTGCAATTGTTTCCATCTATGCATTGGGAAAAACAAGAAAAAAATTATTGAGGACCATGATCGAAGCATATAGCATCAATAAAACCACAAAATTCCTCAATTATAGTTAAATTTTCAACAACAAAAAAAACTGAGTTGAAATGCATTTTAAGAGGAGACAAAAAAACTAGAAAACAGAAATGAGATATATATTTTCTTAATTCATTGCTCAGTAAATTTGAAATTGTATATAACTGCAACACAACACTATATATCTCAGAAAACAAGAACAAAAAATCTAATCATCAAATGAACACAACATGAAAAACAATTATGCAAATAGGAAAATAACGAGGATTTGATGTATGGGAAAAGAAAAGCAAAACACAGATATCTCAATTCTCGTGTAGTGCCTTATTTTAACACGTGCCATTTAATTGAGCATATACAGAAATCAAGACATTGATACACATGCAACTCTTTTCTTCCCACCCCTTTTTTTCCTAACTCAACACAATTCCAGAATTCACAACAAATGAGAATCCAATTTAATATTTTAATAGTGGAGAGAAAAATATGGGCATATATATAGTATGGTATAATAAGTATTTTGGAGCTACATTATGTTACTATGGAACTGAGATATTATATTATAGTTAACAAAACGATACCATAGCCTCGCAAAATTTTTGATATAACTGAATTATTATATTTCATAATGTGCATCTTGGTCTATGTTTTCACTTGCAACAGGAAAATATGTTTGATTCAAAAGTTACAGGACAAAAAAAACAAGAACTAGTTATCAAAAAAAAATTCTTGATTGAGGTATTGTAGAAAATATCAAGAAAGTATTATACTACATGTTTTTTGTGTTTTGTAATTTTGTAACTTACAATAAAAGTAAAACTATACATTAGTGTTGGTGCAAGCATTTGCGAATTATGAGATGGTGAAATATAGGAAGTAAAAATGGAAAGAGGAAGAATATCTTGACTATCAAAATGTATGAACTTGTTGTACAGAGGATGAATTTTTTTTTGTTGGTCACAACTCTTTTATCTCAGGAATAATGTTGTTAATTGTTAAAGTGAAAATACCTTGAATACAAATTTTTCTTAAATTGAAAATTGTAGATAATATGTTTTTCGTGTATTGTTGAAAGCTTGTCTCAGCAATAACTGGGAAATGTTCTTTTAGTTGCAGCATTTTCAACATACAATCAATTTTGAAACTATATTCTTCCATTGTGCTTTCAACATTGTGTTCGTAGTTAAATGTTGTGTCATCTTTACATATTGTGAATTAGTTGCGTTTAGATGAACAAGTTGTTTGCATTTACTACAAATTCATTGAAAAGGAGGAGAGAAAAAAATTTGGCTTTCAACACTCCTTCGATCTATTTTTTGTTTCTCATAAAATTGAATTGTTATGTTCAAATATGTATCACCAAAATGAAAGATTTTGTACATCAAATTAAAGCTATTATTACTTGAACAAAGAATTTATTAAGAAACATACATGTGTTCTTGACATGACAAAATATAATAGATGCACTCTTGCAAATTCATTATTCAATGGGTCAACAAAAGTTGTTGATCCAGAGCATAATTATTGATTGTCTTTCACGTCATTTCTAACAATATTTTTGAACAAATAGAGTGGAGTCATCTTTGATGCCAATTCATGTTGTATTTTGAAAAAATGGTCTCTACGACTATCATTCAATAGGAGTTGCAGTGAATCAAACAACATATTTTTTATTAAGCAATTTTTGCAATAAATAATGAGATAATTTCTACCTTGATAACAATGGAACACAAATATACAAGAACACAGTTTGAAAAAAAATATTAGATTTTGCTGAAAATGGAAGTATAGTTATTGTAGCAGCAGACTTACAATTGCATTGTCATCTCTAGCTTCACCATATTTTATATTGAGTTCAAGTTGCTTGTTATTTTGCTAACAACCTATCACTATTGTTCCTATTGAACCAACTTCATATGTATCATTTGAGACAAGAAGAATGTGTATTGTTGTTTCTGGAGCTAGTCTATGTTTTTTGCAAACATGTGTAATTGACTCAATTGTATTTTTTTCCTGTAACACTATACAACATTTTGCATATCATTGTTCATAAATTCCCTTTATTCTTGTTACAGATTTTGTAATTCGAACATTGTTTCCAAAAATAAACATGTTTTGGAAATGCTCTATAATATTGTTGCTCATGTTCGCTGTGATAGTCAGTTGATTGTGGCTATCAACCAAATCAGCATGGAGCAATCGCGCCCTTGCAGGAGAGTTAGGGCTTTTATTTTGTGTTGGCCCATCTAGTATCAAATCTAGTATCAGTTAGGAAAAAAACTGGCGAGATCAGACTTTGTATCGATTTCCGAAATCTGAATAGAGCTTGTTTGAAAGACAACTATCCGTTGCCCAAAATGGACCACATACTTCAAAAGGTAGTAGGTGCTAAAAGGATCTCATTACTTGATGGTTTTTCTGGTTACAACCAAGTGCTGGTTTACCCCATTGATCAACACAAAACGGCTTTCACCACATCTTGGGGCACTTTCATGTACATTAAAATGCCTTTTGGATTGATGAATGTTGGTGCCACATTCCAAAGAGCCATGGACATAGCCTTCTCAGAAGACATAGTTCATTTCATAGTCATATACCTCAACGATATCATGGTATATTCCAAATCAGATGAAGAGCACCTAGCTCACATAAGAAAGGTTTTTAACAAATGTAGAAAATATGGTTTATCCCTAAACCCCAAGAAAACTCTTTTCGGTCTCGAAGAAGGAAAACTCCTGGGTCACATCATTTCGAAAGATGGAATAAAAATAGACCCCCAAAGAATTGAAGGCATATTGCAAATAAGTCACCCCAGAAAAAATTAATTTCTTAAGAAGATTCATCCCAAATCTTACCGCACTTCTGAGAGACATCACAAACATGTTTAAAAAGAGGTTGGGGTAAATGGACTACAGAAGCAAAAAAATATTTTGAATTAGTTAAAAAGGCCCTAACTGAAACACCGGTACTGATAAGTCCTGATTTCACCAAATATTTTTACATTTTCTCATTTGCATTGGAACACACGATAGTTGTCGTGTTGTTACAAAAAAACGCAGCAGGGCAAGAACAGCCCATTGCCTTTTTTAGCAAATCCCTAAGAGATGCTCCCTTAAAATATAACATCATGGAAAAACAGGCATTCGCATTGGTAAAAGCATTGAAAGATTTCTGAGTATACATCTTGCATTCTCATATCATTGCTTTTGTTCCTAATACCGTCGTCAAAGATATACTAAACCAAGATCCCGATGGTAAAAGGGGAAAATGGATCGATATCATCTTAGAATATGACTTAGAAATCTGACCCACCAAACTGGTTAAAGGACAAGGACTTGAGAGACTAATGGCTGAAACTAACCTCCAAGCATTAGATATAAATTTTTTTGACAACTTAGAAGAACAATAAGAATGCACAACCCCTCATGTTGAAGAAGTGTTTTTAAATTCACCTTGGTATGTAGATATTCTTTATGTATTATTTTATCTAAGTGCTCCTCCAACTTTATCAAAAACAAAAGAAAGATTCCTTAAATAAAAATCCTTGAAGTTTTGCATTATAGATGGAGTTCTGTATTGGAAAAATCCCACTGGTATGTTGCTTAAATGTTTGCTTGAGTATGATGCAAAGAAAATTATGCACGAAATGCACGAAGGAGAATGTGGAGGTCATCTCTACTGGAAAACCACAGCTAACAAAATCCTTAGATCCGGTTATTATTGGCCTACCTTATTTCCTGACACTCACAAACTAGTCATGACATGTCACAAGTGCCAAATCTTTGATGGCAAGAAAAATCTTTTACCTTTGCCCTTACATCCCATCATAGTTGAAGGACCTTTCCAGCAATGGGGTATAGATTTTATTGGGGAAATTCACCCTTCTTCATCCGCTCAACATAAATGGATCCTTACAGCCACTGATTACTTTACCAAATGGATAGAATACATACCCTCCAGGAATTCCACCGATTCAGTCATCATTAAGTTCCTAGAAACCAACATTCTATCTAGATTCGGTTGTCCTAGAAAGATTATCACGGATAATGCTACTGCCTTTTCCTCCAAAAGAATGGTTGACTTCTGTTACAAATATCACATTTCATTAGGACATTACACAGCTTATTACCCTCAAGATAATGGTTTATTCGAGTCCTCTAACAAAATCCTAGTCAACATCATCAAGAAACTTCTAGAACAAAATAAAAAAGCATGGCATGGAAAACTAGTACATGCACTATGGGTTGACTGACTAACCACCAAAAAATCAATCGGTATGTCTCCCTACCAACTGGTGTATGGAATGGATGTCATTTTCCCAACATCTTTAGGGGTTCCAATAATGAAGCTATTGCAAGAGGTTCACATAGAAAAAAATGACATGCAAAGGAGGGTAAATCAGACTATCCATTTATAGCAAACAAGAGAAGAAGTCTACCAAAAGGCTCAGTTAGTGCAAGACAAGATAAAAAAAAAAAATTGACAGAAGGACCAAGGAAAATGATTTTTAGATTGGGGACAAAGTGTTGAAATGGGATTCCAGAAGAGAAGACAAAGGCAAACATGGCAAGTTCGAAAACTTATGGAAGGGGCCCTTCATCATCAGCTCAGTTAGCGGAAACAATGCCTTTTTCTTGCAAGAACTTGATGGGGCTGAAACTTTTGGAGGTCCTGTGAATGGCAAGACATTAAAGCATTATTTTTTTCAAGAGCTCCACTTTTATACATCTTCAGTCATTGTATATACCATTGTTTGAAAAATAAATCAAAAAACAGAAAATTCAAAATATAAAAGTAGAAAAAGAGGGCAGTTTGAAAAATATAAAGAAAGCCCCATGTTCAAAAAATAGTCATTCTGAAAGCGCGCAAGTCTAAATGCCGCTACTAGTGCTCAAAATGTCTTGTTCAGTTATCTAGCCTAATCATAACTGAACATGTTTTAAATTTATTTGTTGATAAGTTAGTGAGAGGAGAGATAGTCAATATTGTGTAAGCTTGAATTGTCAAAGAAGATAGATTAGGAAAATATACTGGTTCCACATGCTCAAAACAGAACCAAAGAGGAAAGCAGGGATGAAAAACAAACTGTGTATCCTAGCCCTGATATTCTATATTTCATTTTATGAAAAATAATATTTGTGTGAAGCTTGTCTTTCATGCCACAAGTACATGACAAATCAGACTGTCTAATCCTAATTTAGTCATTTTTCAATTTCGTGTTTTATATTAGAGAATAAAATCCTATCAAACAGCTTAACCTTGACAGTCGATTCAGCATAGGCAAAGAAACAAAGGAGTTCATTAGCTTAATCTGAACTCCCGGAAGATATAAGTATAGAATTAGATAGTGTCATTTTGCAAAAACATTATGTCAAAGCGTTGCTAGTACAAATGCACCTGAAAAAAGAAAAAATATTAGGAAATGTAGCGGGGTTGGTAGAAATGACTTTGAAGCTAATCATGTTGTCAATTTTGAGAAATATCATTAAGGAAGAAAGAAATTTGCGCCAATGGACAAAGGCACTAGTCTTCAAAGGACAAAGATCTGAAATTCTGGACACCTCCTGAAAAGGAGCTGCCCTCCCCAGATGCAGCCACTGTTAGTCATCAGTATTTTTCACCTATTGATGATGACAAGTTTTTCAAGCCAAGTTTTCTAGAAGTTGATCTCCAATTTGTCAAATTTGTCAGCTAGAAAACACCCCTAAACATTTTTGTCCTCCTACCTTTTTCAATCAGCCTATGATGAGAAAAACCTAGTTGTCAAGCCCTATCTAGTTTCAGTCATGTAATCTTGTCCATCAGCTGTCATAAGCTAAAGCCATCTACTGTCATTCACCCTCATCCCCAGCTCATTCATTAACCAACTGATTGATAAGAATGTCAGCTACCCTACCTCTGGTCATATTTCATCTTGAGATCTGGTCATACCAAAGAGAATACTCCAAATCTGTCAAAAATATCCCCTAAGTTAGGTAGTGGCACTTTAGGAAATCCTCCCTTGGCAAAAGCATCCTGAGCCAAAAATATTTTTTTCAATACCAGCCAACCCTGAATTTGCGCTTAGTCTGCAAAAAATAAATATTTATACACCCATAAGTTGCGCCACTAAAAGGTCTTGATGTCTCAGCAGTACATGTTTCAAAAGCCAAACTGATATTGTGTTGATCTACAGTGTTTCAGTGTCTTTTTCAAAAGCAAAGATGTACAAGTATTCCAGAAGACATTATCAAGCTAAACATGAGAAGAAAACTGCTTCTCATGTTGTTTTGAGCCTGGGATAAGAGTAATAGTCAGAGAGAAAATTAAATAAACCTCTGCAAACACAGTCAAGAAAGGTTAGTAAATAATGACTAGAAATCAAATACTCTACAGATACAAGTCATGTTGTTACTGGTTTCTAAAAGATTCACAAGGGTTTTCTAACAACAGGATACATATCTCAGAAAATGCCTCTCATAGCATATTTCTAAATTTTCATCTTATTACTTACTGTGATATACCAAGCAAAGAGATGTGCATCACAAGGAAAGATGACACAGTTTGAAAAAAGGATGAAATGTCACTTGTTGTTAACCTCCTCCAAACATGAGCAGATGGTTAGATCATTATGATAACCTCCTTCATTTAAAATTAGATGGTTAGGAACATGATAAAGACCTCCTTCCTTTAAACAAGCATAGGGTTAGGAACAGAGGTATGACCTCATTCAAAGAGCACAAGGCTAACAATGCCACAAATGGCTTGAAAACTTGTTTACACCATTTTCTCTAATGGATGAGACCACTGACACAGCAGCAGTGTTTCAAGGGGTGCTTACATGGGTTCATTTTTGAAAGACAGAGTTGAAATCAGTAGAAAGCAATTAAAGGCTTATGAGTAGAAAAATGGTGTTAAATAGATGATAAGCAGTGGTACTATGATGATTCAAAAAGCTTTGCTTTTCATGTTCATAAAGGCCTTCTTCAAAGGCAATCTGAGGTTAAAATGTCTGAAACTTGGGAAAAGCTCATCAAAATAACACAAAGGGTATCACACAATGTTTCAAATTCAAAAACAACACTCAAAGAAACAAGGCATACCACAGTCATCAGACCATACCTTTTTATGTACATAAGAAAAAAACTATGTTGTTTATATGTGATTGCATTAAAGGTCTCTAAAGGATTTTCTTCTTGACCAACAGATATGAATCAAGCCATTCGTGAGTTAAAAAAAAGCTTCATCCACAGTCAAAGGAAAATGTTAAAGGGCGCCTAACAGTTTTTGATTAACTTCAACAATGGGCATAATCATCATCAAACACCAAGAGAGTTGAATTGTCAAAGTAAGTTCTAAGAATTGTAAATCATCTCCTTCCAAGAGATATGGTAAAAGATGCATTAGCAGTCTTGGATTTGTTTCTTGAGCATGTTTCCTTTTGAAGGACAGAATAGACAAACAGTGACAAAGATCTTGCTTTCAAGGTGGTTTCTTTACTTCAAAAAAAGTCATGTCTATGGTGTTTTAAAAAAAGAGGTTGGCCACAGCATTTTTCTTATAAAACTTGATTGAAAATAGGTCCGATGGTATGATAAAAAAGTTCATATGTTACCAATAATAGTGATGTGTGTTTGATATGACACAAAGGCCTTTTCAAAATCCAAACCCTCACAAAGTGATTACAAAGGTGTTATTGGCTTGTTCGACTTTAAAAGGTGGAGGAGACCGTTTCAAAGGCTCCATTTGCAAGATTTCAAATGCCTAAGCATACTCCACTTGCTACTCGCTGAAGAAACTAGGCAATTTTGAGCATTTTTCAAAGATTTCAGAGCTCCAAGTCTGCGCAGTGCGCTTGTAAGTGTGTGCGGCGCACCTGTGAGCGCACATACACAGAAATTTAACTGTTGTGTGGTGCGCCTATGCACTCATTCACCAACAACTCGAAGCCGAACCCACTACGTTTTATGCGTTGCACCCTCTACTTCAAACGCGCCGCTCCTCCATTCGCTTTCCAAAAAAGCTCTAAAAGCTCCTCGAATGATCAACCAAGGCCCATAGACATTTTTCAAGGTATTCTCCATTTCCTCTTCGTAAATTTCAAATTTTGAAGGGGGTGTTTTGTGGTGTTTTTACCTAAAAAGAAATAATGATTTTGAAACCATTTCATCATCTAAAAACAATGAGATAGGCAGTGGTAAAGAGACAGAGTTTTTGTCAAAAATGAAGAAATTTTTCTTGTGTTTGGAGGTCTCAAATAAATTTGGAAGGTATCTTAACAAGTGGCTTTAAGGGCATTTTGTCATTTAAAAAGCACAAGAGGGAAGCAATGATTAGAATTTAGGGCCTTTGGTCAAAATTAAAGAGTTTTTTTGTTGTCAATGCCAAGGATTAGTACAGTTATAGGTGAGGGTGTTTTTATCAGTCTTAAAGATCCTTAACTACCTTTAAAAAACAGTGATAGCCCATAGTCGCCATAAAGGAGCAAAATGAGGAAGAACACAATCAAGAAGAACATCATAATGAGGAAGAAAAACACAGTGATGAAAGGCAGCACAATGGTGAAGAAGAGCGCCATGAAAAAGGCCAAAACAGTGAAGAGGGCAATGATGGGGAATTGAAACAGAATGATAAGGAGATGGAACAGTTTGATGAAGATATTGGCAGCCCTCAAAAAGACATGCAAGGTGACAGTCAAAGCATTCATGAAGAAACTCAAAACAGTGGCAAGGATGATGAGGGAAGTAGCAAGGGAAAAGAGAAAATATAGCATGTGATAGTTGCCTCTCCTAGGCAAGGGGCCATGCTTTCTTCTCTAAAAGTGACAAAGCCCTGGACATCAAGAAAGAGAGTGCCTCAAACTATAACTCCAAATGTTACTAGAGCCTTCTGAAGCAAGGAGAAGTTTCCCAAGCAACCCATTGTCGAATTACCCAAGAGGAGAAAGACCAAGAAGGCCACCCAAAGCAAGGGGAAGGAGAAGGAAGAAAGCAACCATGAGAAAGAGAGGGGCTTTGACATAATTTAGATAAACAATGATGATAGCAACAATGAGGCCAAAACCTTAGAGTCTCTCTTGATCAATAGAGAAGGACAAATTCATGATTTGAGGGCAGATCTAGAGAGGTCTAAAAATCTCATTCACTTTTTGCAAACACAAAACAAGCAGATGAGTGTACACATGGCGGTATATGAGACACGGGCCATAAAATATCAAAAAGAGGCCTCCAAGTCACAAATTAAGTTGGAAAAACTCATGGGCGACTTCAATGATAGTGAAGATGAGGATCAGCCAAGAAGAAAGAGGCCAAGGACCATGGGACTCAGAAGAGCCTTGGAGAAACAAAAAGAGGAAGAGGATGCCCTTTTCCAATCCTTCCCTCTTACTACCTTATTCACCCAAGAGATAGAAAAAAATCGAGAAGCATGGCTTGAAAGGGTGAATGACCACTTGGAGAAGAAGTTGGAAAATGCCAATAGAGATTTGGACCTTCAAAGAAGAATGACCAGGCACTATAAGAAGCTCAATCAGTTCGCCCGACAGAAATTGAAGGCCACACAAGAAAAGCTCAAGGAGGCTCAAAAGAGGCGCCTGGCACCAAAAATGAAGAAAGACACCTCAAGGCTCCAAATTTTGGCCTCAACTTCACAGCATGTTTCTGAAAACCCTTGAGGGTCATGCTCGCCAAAATTGGGCAAAATTCAACAAGTTTTGGTTTTTGTCATTTTTGGGCTTTTTGCTAAAAATCATGGGCATCGCCATTTCTGTTTGAGACATCCTCAAAGGATGAAAATAGTATCATTGGATGCCATAATTTTAGGGGCATCTACTCAGCGATTTTCAGATCAATTGAAGATGATTTGGTCCCCCAAAATGGCAAAAAACAGTCACTTTTTGCACACTCTTCCCCACATATCAGCAAATGCTATTTTCTGGGTTTTTACACACAGGACAGTTTTTGATAGACTTTGATTGATCAGTTTTGAGAAAACAAAGCATTTTCAGAAAATATACATCCAGAGCTTTCCAATGAGCCATAACAGGCCTCGTTTCGACATCAGGAAGGCCTCCAAAAGTTGCATGCAAGACATAGGATTTTCTACTGATATATTTCTCAAGTATTTTTGTGAAAAATGCACTTTTCTGAAGTGGCTTTTCCTAATGTGCGTTTAGCTATTTTTGGCCATGGGTAGTTATGAAAAGTCAATATATTTTTCTTTTTTAGCATTTTTAAGATATTTCTATAGATATTTTGTGCCTTGGGCTTTGCAAAGCCTCAAAGACAAAATCAGATATTTTTGATGGGCCAATGAGCTTGCAAGTTGCACTAAGAGGTTTTCCCTCATCTTGGCCTATATATTCCAAGAGACTTCATTGTAAATAAGGCTGAACTTGATGATATAGAGCAATATATGGTTATACAAGCTTGGAATAAATACTTGTCTCATGCATTGGATAGTTTCTTGAATGTTTTTGGATGATGAAAGAGGACTGTTGTTGGATTCCTTGACTTGGTAAAATGGTATAGTGTCCCTCTCTGTTATGTTTTCTTAGTTTTCATTCATATTTCATGCTCTTTCTTGCTATAAGACAGTAGAGAATAGATTTGAGACATGCCCTTGGAGGCACCTTAGATTTCCTGTTTCTTTATAGCTTCTATGTTTTCCTCCTTCTTAGTCATATCAAAGAATCCTTGATTTCTCTTTGATAACTGAAGAAATTGTTTGCTTGTTTCATTGATGGTTTTATGCATGCTAAGTATGATTCACGGTATGCCCTACTTACTCATGGCTAGTCATAGCTCCACCTCTTAAACCTTTCTTTGATTGTTTGATTGTCTTAGTTGAACCAAGGAGGTCTTGTACTGATCTTGCCCTTTGCCTAAAACTATGCAATCTTGCTTCAAAGTGCCCAATAGCTTGAAATACTATGCTTAGGAGTTTCCTCATAGTGATTTGAGTTATTTGTTTGTCTTAATTGTCTTTCCCCAAAGTCTGATAGTAATTTCATAAAGTTAGAGAGTCATATATCTCTATGTATTGCTTGAATGTTTATTTCTATGCATTGATCAGTTTATCGTTACATTTCTCATGATTAATGGTTAGCCCTACCATGTTTATGTCAACTATTGAACTATTTATGTTTGAAATCATTTGTTCTTCACAAATTTAGTGTCCATCCCACTCCATTTTACCCAAAGATCCATTTTACCTTGATCAATTCAGCCCTTCAACATACCTTGTATCACCATCTGAAGCTTTCTCGACCTTTTCGACCCCATAGCCCATTTGATCTGACAATATTTTTATCTATCTTAGTCTTTGATCAGTTTATCCCTCACAAACCTAAAAGCAAAACCAAAAACCTACTTCATAACTAGCCTAAAATCAGAAACACAAGAAGCAAAACACATAGATATCCCTTACACAAATAGAGAGAGCCCTCTCTGAGTCCAGGAAGGCTAGGTCCTTGGGCTCCAAAGATTGGTTTGATGTTACCCTGTCACTTGGCTTGCCAATAAGCCAAATCACGGGACACTAACATAATGGCGATCACGGTGGGACTCTGAGTGATAAACAAACTTAGATTCCCTAAACATTTCAGCAGCCTTAAGAATACTATCTGATTGACTTATCCCACCGCTCACTAACATAATGGTGATCACGGTGGGACTCTGAGTGATAAACAAACTTAGATTCCCTAAAAATTTCAGCAACCTTAGGAATACTATCTGATTGGCTTATCCCACTGCTCCCTAACATAATGGCGATCACTGTGGGACTCTAAGTGATAAACAAACTTAGATTCCCTAAAAATTTTAGCAACCTTAGGAATACTATCTGATTGACTTATCCCACCTCTCACTAACATAATGGTGATCACGGTGGGGCTCTGAGTGATAAACAAACTTATATTCCCTAAACATTTCAGCAGCCTTAAGAATACTATCTGATTGACTTATCCCACCGCTCCCTAACATAATGGTGATCACGGTGGGACCTTCCGAGTTAGTGACAATCTAAGGACTCCTTAGTAACTCTCGAAGTCTCAATCAAACTTAGAAAAAATTAAGTGTTTTCTGAAGAGTAGAAGCTAGCTTTGTCACCATCTTAGCAAAATGATGATTCAGTTATAGGAAACTCTTCCAAACCTTATAGGCTTCACATAAAAACTCAGAAAACCCCAAAAACATCCCCAGATTGGCTTTTCCTAGTTATTGGTGGTGGACCATAGCTACATCTCTATAAAAAAAACCAAGTTCCACCTGGCGACTCCACTAGCCTCCAGTAGGCCTAAAACTCCATAAAAAACAAAAAATTTCATAAACCATACCTTTCTGTTGACTCATCCTTTCCAAAAACTTAAAATTCATGGTGCAAACTCTGTAATCAGTGACAAACTAAGTATAACTTAGCGATTCAGAAAACTTCACCTAAACATAGGAGATAAACAGAAATAAACTTGCAAATAGAATCATTAACTTGTCCAAACAGTCTGGCAAACTGTTAAAACTAAGTGATCACTCTTCCTTGCAAGTCTTCATCTCAAAGTTTGCTAGAAAACTTTTTCCTGAAAGCATCTTTGAAAGTATTGGTGGTGGACCATAGATCTCAAAGAAATCCACCTGGCGACTCCACTAGCCCTCATTTTTGTTTTGACCATTCTTCACTTTAGCGAAACCCCTAGAGAGGCCGTCCATCCAAAACAATCACAAATACCATCCTCTCTAAACTCTGAATTTGAAATCTGGCTTCATGAAGAATCAATACCAGATCCCATCCAGACCCAAATCCCCCTATCATAGTTGATAACCCAGAGAAGATTCTGTGGCAAGCTTCCGAAACTGGAAACTTAGCTACCGATAGGTCCATCCATAAAGAAATATTAGTACCTGAACATCTCACATCCTTGCAGGATTCCCAATTTGACTTAAAATCAGCAAAAACCCTTTTTAGAAGCAAGTCACGAAGTAAAGTAACTTTGACGATCTTGAGCCCCTAGATTTGCCACAAAGTCCTAGTAGAGAAGCCTCACCTACTACACCTCCCGACTTTCAGCTTCTCCATCACTTTGGCTCCTACCACCCCAGATCTGCTCAAAATTAGTTCACTAGCCCAAGTACATCTGCCACACCCATCCAACCCACTACTGTTCAAATCACCTTAGCTCATCCTACAAGCCCTCATATTGTAAATCATCTAGTAGCTCCCACCATGGCAGCTTGGTATGCACCTTTGGTGTTGCCACACCCTTTGGCTCCTTTACAAAATGACTATCAATCCAAAATCTCGCACTTTACTAGAGTTGAGGCTACTACCGCCCAACAACATGTATATAGAATTAGCGATGCCTTTGAATACATGTAAATAGAGGACGAGACCATAATAATGAGGATGTTCGCCCAAAGCCTAGGCGGAGAACCCAAAAAATGGTTTAAGAGCTTAACTCCAAACAGCATACATGATCTCCCAGAACTCTACCAAACCTTTATAAATAAGTGGGAAATCAGAAAGAACCCCATTCAAATCATGTCTGAGTATAACAATCTAAAAAGGGAAAATGGGGAAAGTGTCCAGGAATACTGCACTAGGTTCAACAATGTTTATAACGCCCTCCTGCCTCACTTCAAACCTCCACTTGGGTCAGCCTTAGCAAAGTTTCCCGAAGGCTTCGACCCAGACATGACTTATCAACTAAGAGACAAAGATCCCCCAACCTTAGAGGAAATGCAAAAAGTGGCCATAAATGCAGAAGCCAACTTAGCTGAAAAAAGAGCTAGGATGAGATTAGAGAAGAAAGTCACATACCATGATGAAATTTCCCCTTCAGTAACTTCCTCAGATCCTAGAATAGATGGCCTGGTTAAGACCATGGTGAAAATGTGGGAAAAAATGAGTGAAAAAACACCTCTTAGGGACAACCAGCCAAACCCTCAAAACAGGAAGCGGAACCAAAACTTTAGGAGAGAACAGCCTCAAAACAAACCAAGGGAAACTGACCAACAAATCAGACCACCCTTTAATGAAAAATATGTTGATGAGGAAGAGAGGGATATAGAACCCATTGATGAAAGTCACTTAAACCTAATAGGGTCTGATAACGAGGGTGAGGTTTACCTCACAGAAGAAGAATAAACTTTCTTCTCTCCAAATCAGAATGAAACCAACTATGAGGACCCCAAAGATCCTGCTGTAAGATTTCAGAACGCCATAATAGAAGCTCACAGATAGTATGATATTAGGAGTAGGAAAAACCAAGATAACTCCAAGAAAGGTAGCTCAGACATTGTTGTTACCAAAACCCCTAATAAAATCCTTAAAAGAGCAGTGGATAGCAACAAAATCGTGGTCAAGAAAACTGACCAAAACAAAGATAAAGCTATTCAGACAAACCTTGGCTCAGATTTTCCTAGTACCTCTACCAAGATTCCTGAGATGGCTATGTTGAACAAAATCCCGAACCAAAGTCAGCAAATTAAGAACATAGAGAAAATCATGGCTGAAAAAACTAAAACAAATCTATCCAAAGTACAAGCACCATTTAGTTTTGAAGGGGAAATTGCCAAAATAAAAATAACCATACCCCTTACTGAGCTAATAACTATAGATAGGTATAGATCTCAAATATTCAAAGTTTTTAACATAGGAGATGAGGCAGATACTTTAAATCTGACTGATGACAAACCCGAGCTTTTATTCGATCCCGAAATAGAAGGTGAATTCCAAGAAGGAACTGTTTCCCCTTTCTATGTAAGTTTGAACATCCAGGACAAGATATTACATAACGCCATGTTAGATTCTGGTGCCTCCCATAACCTCATGCCTAAAGCATTCATGGAGAATCTAGGCCTAGAGGTAACTAAACCTTACAAAGACCTGTACTCATTTGATTCGAGTCAGGTCAGATGCTTAGGCCTAATAAAGAACCTAGGTTTTGCTTTAACACAATTACTGGCAAAAAACCTAGTCATGGATGTAGTAGTGGCTGATATTCCTCCTAAGTATGGAATGCTATTATCAAGATCATGGGCTGCCAAAATAAAAGGTAACCTTCAAATGGATATGTCATTCGCTACCATCCCAATTTTCAACCAAACTAGGAGGTTGTACCGAGAAACTCACATGAAATACATGGTTAGCAATCGGGATAGGCCAAATAACACTCCCATTTATTCCATTCATTCTAATTTAGATTCTTTTATCTTATACAATGAAAGTGATATAAATGAGCAGACAAAAGAAAATTAAGAGGATTTCAAACCATCAAAACAACATTTCCCATCCCCAAATGAAGAAACTAATGAGCAAAGCTCCAAGAAATCTGAAAAAACAGCTTAGTATCACGTATGAAAAAGAGACTCTTTGGAGTATAAACTTTGACGGTTCTTGTGGAAAAACTGGTTCGGGGGCCGGCATCTGGATACACAATAATAATTAAGGTCATTCTTTCAGATTAGAATTCCAATGTACTAATAACATTGCGGAATATGAGGCCCTTCTCCTTGGTCTGCACATACTTAAGGACTTAGGCGCTAAGAAATTATCAGCCCAGGGAGATTTAGAACTTGTAATTAGACAAATCAAAGGTGAATATTCGGAAAAAAAACCAAGACTAAGAGAATATAGGAATGCAGCTTTAGACATCCTCAAAACCTTCGAGAAATATGAACTCACTTATATTCCTAGGGCTCAAAATAGCCTAGCCAATGAGCTCGCCTTTGCCACAAGCAATGTCCAAATACCATGTCTAAACGAGCAATACAGTATTCAGGTCAAACATCGCCCTACAGTACCAGACAATATTGACCATTGGAAAATATTCAAATATGGCGATCAAATTGATGATTTTTTACAATCTAGGAATGAATTTGAAGTAACCAAAACAGACTTAGCAAATGAAGAAAGGGATCCTAGAAAAAATCAAGATCAATAGCCAAATTTACCTTCTTGGACAGATGTAAACTTGGTAAATCATCCATATGAAACTAAGATAGGAGAGGACATAGACCAAAGATAGCTTGAAGTCTTACACTGTGAAAATGACACCATACCCAGAGGGCTTGCACCTTTAGAGGAATTGTTTGATTTTAATGACGTGGCCAAAAAGCCAAAAATGGAATCTACCGAGGTTGACATAGAATAATATAACATAGGAAGCACGGAAGAACCAAGAAAGATCAAATTTTCCAAAACCCTCCCTCCTCACATAAAACAGAAGTACATCAAGTTGTTTCAAGAATTTAATTATGTGTTCGCATGGGGATACCAAGATTTGAAATCATACGACACGAGCATCATTCAACATAAGATTCCCCTCAAGGAAAACCAGAAGCCTTTCAAACAGAAGTTGAGAAGAATAAACCCAGTCTTACTACCTTTGTTTGAAAAGGAAATCAAAAATATGTATGATGTTGGGATAATAGTGTCCCTCAGGTACTCCGAGTGGGTTTCAAATCTAGTATCAGTTAGGAAAAAAACTGGCGAGATCAAAATTTGTATCGATTTCCAAAATCTGAATAGAGCTTGTTTGAAAGACAACTATCCGTTGCCCAAAATGGACCACATACTTCAAAAGGTAGTAGGTGCTAAAAGGATCTCATTACTTGATGGTTTTTCTGGTTACAACCAAGTGCTGGTTTACCCCACTGATCAACACAAAATGACTTTCACCACACCTTGGGGCACTTTCATGTACGTTAAAATTCCTTTTGGATTGATGAATGCTAGCGCCACATTCTAAAGAGCCATGGACATAGCCTTCTCAGAAGACATAGATCATTTCATATTCATATACCTCGATGATATCACAGTATATTCCAAATCAGATGAAGAGCACCTGGCTCACTTAAGAAAGGTTTTTAACAAATGTAGAAAATACAGTTTATCCCTAAACCCCAAGAAAACTATTTTCAGTCTCAAAGAAGGAAAACTCGTAGGTCACATCATTTCAAAAGACGGAATAAAAATAGACCCCTAGAGAATTGAAGGCATATTGCAAATAAGTCACCCTAGAAACATAAAAGAGTTGCAATCCTTTATCGGAAAAATTAATTTCTTAAGAATATTCATCCCAAATCTTGCCGAACTTCTGAGAGACATCACAAACATGTTGAAAAAAGAGGTTGGGGTTAAATGGACTACAGAAGCAAAAAAATATTTTGAATTAGTTAAAAAGGCCCTAACTGAAACACCGATACTGATAAGTCCTGATTTCACCAAATATTTTTACATTTTCTCATTTGCATCGAAACACACGATAGTTGTCGTTTTGTTACAAAAAAACGCAGCAGGGCAAGAACAGCCCATTGCATTTTTTAGCAAATCCCTAAGAGATGCTCCCTTAAAATATAACATCATAGAAAAACAGGGATTCGCATTGGTAAAAGCACTGAAATATTTCCGAGTATACATCTTGCATTCTCATATCATTGCTTTTGTTCCTAATACCGTCGTAAAAGATATACTAAACCAAGATCCCGATGGTAAAAGGGGAAAATGGATCGCTATCATCTTAGAATATGACCTAGAAATCTGACCCACCAAACTGGTTAAAGGACAAGGACTTGCAAGACTAATGGCTGAAACTAACCTCCAAGCATTAGATATAAATTTTGTTGACACCTTAGAAGAACAAGAAGAATGCACAGCCCCTCATGTTGAAGAAGTGTTTTTAAATTCACCTTGGTATGCAGATATTATTTATGTATTATTTTATCTAAGTGTTCCTCCAACTTTATCAAAAACAAAAGCAAGATTCCTTAAACAAAAATCCTTGAAGTTTTGCATTATCGATGGAGTTCTATATTGGAAAAATCCCACTGGTATGCTGCTTAAATGTTTGCTTGAGTATGATGCAGAGAAAATTATGCACGAAATGCACGAAGGAGAATGTGGAGGTCATCTCTACTGGAAAAACACAGCTAAAAAAATCCTTAGAGCCGGTTATTATTGGCCTACCTTATTTCCTGACACTCACAAACTAGTCATGACATGTCATAAGTGCCAAATCTTTGATGGCAAGAAAATTCTTTTACCTTTGCCTTTACATCCCATCATAGTTGAAGGACCTTTCCAGCAATGGGGTCTAGATTTTATTGGGGAAATTCACCCTTCTTCATCTGCTCAACATAAATGGATCCTTATAGCCACTGATTACTTTACCAAATGGATATAATACATACCCTCCAAGAATGCCAACGATTCAGTCATCATTAAGTTCCTAGAAACCAACATTCTATCTAGATTCGGCTGTCCTAGCAAGATTATCATGGATAATGCTACTACCTTTTCCTCCAAAATAATTGTTGACTTCTATTACAAATATCACATTTCATTAGGACATTCCACAGCTTATTACCCTCAAGGTAATGGTTTAGCTAAGTCCTCTAACAAAATCTTATTCAACATCATCAAGAAACTTCTGGAACAAAATCAAAAAGCATGGCATGGAAAACTAGTACATGCACTATGGGTTGACCGACTAACCACCAAAAAATCAATCGGTATGTCTCCCTACCAATTGGTGTATGGCATGGATGCCATTTTCCCAACATCTTTAGGGGTTCCAGTAATGAAGCTATTGAAATAGGTTCAAATAGAATAAAATGACATGCAAAGGAGGGTAAATCAGACTATCCATTTACATCAAACAAGAGAAGAAGTCTACCAAAAGGCTCAGTTAGTGCAAGACAAGATAAAACAAATTTTTGACAGAAGGACCTATTGGGGTTCCCATGTTTTCGCCAGATTGGCAAGACCAAAAGATGAGACAACATCAAACCACTTTCATACCTCGGGATCTAGCCCTCCTGGGTCCAAAGAGGGATCTCTCTATATGAGCAAAGGTTTTATGTCTTTGAAGCTCATAGTTTAAGATGTTAGGCTAGTTATAGGCACAAGGTTGGTTTGTTTGATTGTTTGTTTGGTTGCTAGTTATCAGGAAGGAAGGGTTCAATATAAGACAAGGATGAGAAAAGAGGAAATGAGGCAGAGGTGAAGTATTCCAGGGAGCATTCAAAACCATTGGGCAATGGATTCAGGAAAGGATTTTCTTGCTAATCAATATGCAGGCTTTCAATTGGGCTAGTCATCTAAAACATTGGATCTTAAAGATGAAAGTGTGGTATGGAATGGTAAGAGAGGAGGATACAACACAGATTCAGGACGCACAGTTAAAGACCAACTGGTCGCACAAGGATCCTAGTGGATAGGGCTAACTCTAATCCCCATTGTTCCCAAATCTTCCAGCTAAATCCTAACAAGAACATCTAAGAGCAGATTCATTCAATTCATACATTAGAGAGCAGGAAATAACATCCACTACACTGGTTCAATTAACTGAAATCAATTCTTAGACAACACGTTTAGCAGAAAACATCAAAGGCAAGGAGAGTAGAAACATAGGGTACCTAACAAGGGTAAATCCTATGCCAATATTCTGATGCAAGCCAGCAGAAACGAAATGAAATGAATTAAACACAGAGATAGGAAAACATCACCGTTGCTTTTGATCAGGATCCAAAGAAATGTGCTTGTCATATTAAATAGCAATACCAATCAAGTACAACATCGCCAATAGCTGAATACTCAGTCTGAAACCATATTCCTCAGCCTATCTTACAACTTTACACAAAGACTTATCTCAAGAGAAACAGCTTACAATTCTCTGATAACTGATCAACCCCCTTTACAATAAGTTTCTCATGAGTTTTATAGTAGAAAGATGAGTTGAGGAGGTAGGTGGAAAAATAAATGCAGAATTAACACTCAGAAGAGGAAAAAGGGCCAAGGCCCACTCTGTTTAAATTCTTTGCATTTATCTCTGGCACTTTCGGGATGAAAGAGTGATCTTCTTCAGTCTTCCAATTACTCTGATATGACTCTGATGTACTCTATCTTGTAGTACTCTGTAGTAATTTTGGAGAATAAACAAAGAGGCGAGTAAATGGCGGAGAAGTCTGCCATACTACATAACAAATGCTCTGATGGCTTTGGACTGTGGTCAAGGCGGAAATCTTCTCTGGAACACGGCATGGACTAAAACCAGTATGGGCACCCCGTCCTTCCATGGAGAGAAACATTCTGCTAATGTAGAAAACCTGTTATTCATTAATTATTGTGCCCCGTATCCTCTGCGGGATCTATGATGTCTTCAAACAGGTAATTTGCCTCTAAAACACAGAGTTAAGGCTCAAAGATCTTCATTTTCGTGCCTTAGACTCTCTGCTGCTCCTTCTGGCTTCTGTTGGCGAAAACTTGTCGCTGTATTGAAAACTATGTAATCATGGCGGTGTTTCGCCGCCTATACCCTGCAAAAAACCCACAACTATGTTAAGAAATCCAATGCATGGGAGGGAGGATGAATACGGAGGGTGGAGGAAATGATAGCGCGGCGGTGGTGAGGACGGTAATCTTAAATGAAACAACGGTGAAAAATGCATTAATACGGTGTAACCACTGAACAACAGGGTTTGATGGAAAAAATGCGTATGGACCATTCGATCATGGTCTGGTGATGAAGATCGACGGCGGAGATTAATCTGTGGGATGGCATATGAAATTGGGTGGAATAAATATGAAACGTTAAACTTTAATGCAAAATGCGAAAGTTTGGACTTAGGTGGAAATGCAAAGGAAATGCACGAAATGCAACGGAAATGAACATATGAGGTGGGACCCGACATGGGTGGAGGACGATTCTTTTAGGACCGCCGGATCTCAGGAGGAGATCGATGGCCACGAATGCATCGGGAGATCGCAATCGGGGAGGCGGAGAGATGCACATTTTAGAATTTGCGATTGTGATCGGAGTTTGCGATGCGATTGGAACGGGAGAGCGATGGTCGTTGGATCGACGGGGGGAATCAACGACGAAGATGTAATCGGGGCATCGCAATCGCAACAGGCGGGAAGTGGCACCGAAGAGAAAATGCGATTGCGATTAGAGCGGGATTGCAATGGCCGTTGGATCTGGAAGGGAATGGACGGCTGTGATTTGATCAGGATGATCGCAATCGCAAAGGGCAGAAGGTGCATGTGATTAAGAAATGCAACTGTGATTGGAGTGGGTGCAAGATTGAGCGTTGGTCGTTGGATCTTGGAACAGATCAATGACCCACGTTCAATCGGAGGGGAATGGAGAGGGGCGACGGGTGATGATGCGATCAGCGTTGAGCCATTGGATCTGGCAGAGGGATGGATGGCCCAGATTTGGTCGGGAGATCGCAATTAGGGTGGAACAAAGCGTGACATGGTGAAACTTGCGATTGTGATTGGGGTGGGGGTGCGATCGGCGCAGGGCCGTCCGATCTACATGGTAGATCAACGATGGAGAACGCGGCGGAGGACTTATGTGCAAGACACAATCACATCGGCGTTTTCACGTTTAACAAAGGAATGCGCCTGTTTGCGAGTTACGATTGCGACTAGCGCCCAAGGCATTAAGCACTTGGTCTTGGGCATAGGGCATACGGGGAAGTGGCTTAAGGGGGCTGGCGGGAAAGGGGCTAGGCCCTATTATAAAGTTAAAAAGTGGGTTTTGAGGCCCTTTTAATGCATTTTAAGGCCAAGGAAGGGAAACGATAAGGGGAACAAAGGGGAATTTGGCCCAACAAAGGGTAAGGGTAGAATTTAAAGGGGATTTTGGGGGGATTTAGGAGTGTTAAGGGAGAAATTTTGGGATGAAAAGGGGACTTTGACAAAGGCGGAAAAAGGGGGAAAGTGGGACATTCTGCAGAGGTACAAGGGGCAAATAAAGGCCTTTTGGAGCACAATTTTTTGCAATCAGTGAGGCTTATTGACTCAAGAACAGCAGAGGGGAATAGTCAGAGGCAGGGGACATAAAAGGCTTCAAGGATGATGTGTTTTCAAGAGAAATTCATTCCTTGAAGGCTCACAAAACAATCTAGCCCCTTGCTTGCTTGTCAAGGAATTCATAGGGGGATAACAGGACCAAGGAAAATGATTTTCAGATTGGGGACAAAGTGTTGAAATGGGATTCCAGAAGAGAAGACAAAGGAAAACATGGCAAGTTTGAAAACTTATGGAAGGGGCCTTTCATCATCAGCTCAGTTAGCGGAAACAATGCCTTTTTCCTACAAGACTTTTAGAGGTCCTATGAATGGCAGGACATTAAAGCATTATTTTTGTCAAGAGCTCCACTTTTAAACATCTTCAATCATTGTATATACCATTGTTTGAAAAATAAATCAAAAAATAGAAAATTCAAAAACAATAGAAAAGTAGAAAAAGAGGGCAGTTTGAAAAATAGAAAGAAAGCCCCATGTTCAAAAAATAGTCATTCTGAAAGCGCGCAAGTCTAAATTCCGCTACTAGTGCTCAAAATGTCTTGTTCATTTATCTAGCCTAATCATAACTGAACATGTTTTAAATTTATTTGTTGATAATTTATTGAGAGGAGAGATAGTCAATATTGTGTTTGCTTGACTTTTCAAAGAAGATAGATTAGGAAAAGATACTAGTTCCACATGCTCAAAACAGAACCAAAGAGGAAAGCAGGGATGAAAAAAAAAACTTTGTATCCTAGCCCTAATTTTCTAGATCTCATTTTATGCAAAATAATATTTGTGTGCAGCTTGTCTTTCATGCCACAAGTACATGACAAATTAGACTGTCTAATCTTGATTTAGTCATTTTTTAATTTCTTGTTTTAGATTAGAGAATAAAATCCTGTCAAACACCTTAAACTTGACAGTCGACCCACCATAGGCAGAGAAACAAAGGATTTCATTAGCTTAATCTGAACGCCCGGAAGATATAAGTATAGAATTAGATAGTGTCATTTTGCAAAAACATTATGTCAAAGGGTTGCTAGTCCAAATGCACCTGAAAGAAGAAAAATTGTTAGGAAATGTAGCGGGGTAGGTAGAAATGACTTTGAAGCTAATCATGCTGTCAATTTTCATAAATAGCATCAAGGAAGAAAGAAATTTGTGCTAGTGGATAAAGGCACTGGTCTTCAAAGGACAGAGATCTGAAATTCTAGACACCTCCTGAAAAGGAGCTGCCCTCCCCAGATGGAGCCACTGTTAGTCATCAGTATTTTTCACCTGTTGATGATGACTAGTTTTTAAAGCCAAGTTTTCTAGAAGCTGATCTCCAATTTTTCAAATTTGTCAGCTAGAAAACACCCCTAAAAAAATTTTTCCTCCTACCTTTTTCAATCAGCCTATGATGAGAAAAACCTAGTTGTCAAGCCCTATCTAGTTTCAGTCATGTAATCTTGTCCATCAGTTGTCATAAGCTAAAGTCATCTGTTGTCATTCACCCTCATCCCCAGCTCATTCATTAACCAACTAATTGATAAGAATGTCAGCTACCCTACCTCTGGTCATATGTCATCTTGAGATCTGGTCATACCAAAGAGAATACTCCAAATCTATCAAAAACCTCCCCTAAGTTAGGTAGTGGCACTTTAGGAAATCCTCCCTTGGCAAAAGCATCCTGAGCCAAAAATATTTTGTTCAATACCAGCCAACCCTGAATTTCCGCTTATTCTTCAAAAAACAAAACTTGATACACCCATAATTCGCGCCACTAAAAGGTCTTGATGTCTTAGCAGTACATGTTTCAAAAGCAAAACTGATATTGTGTTGATCTACAGTGCTTCAGTGTCTTTTTCAAAAGCAGAGATGTACAAGTATTCCAGAAGACATTGTCAAGCTAAACATGAGAAGACAGTTGCTTCTCATGTTGTTTTGAGCCTGGGATAAGAATACTAGTCAGAGAGAAAATTAAATAAACCTCTACAAACACAGTCAAGAAAGGTTAGTAAATAATGACTAGCAATCAAATACTCTACAGATACAAGTCATGTTGCTCTTGGTTTCTAAAATATTCACAAGGGTTTTCTAACAACAGGATACATATCTCAGAAAATGACTCTCATAGCATATTGCTAAATTTGCATCTTATTACTTACTGCGATATACCAAGCAAAGAGATGTGCATCACAAGGAAAGATGACACAGTTTGAAAAAAGGATGAAATGTCACTTGTTGTTAACCTCCTCCAAACATGAGCAGATGGTTAGATCATTATGTTAACCTCCTTCATTTAAAATCAGATGGTTAGGAACATGATAAAGGCCTCCTTCCTTTAAACAAGCAGAGGGTCAGGAACAGAGGTATGACCTCATTCAAAGAGAACAAGGCTAACAATGCCTCAAATGGCTTGAAAACTTGTTTACACCATTTTCTCTAATGGATGAAACCACTGACACAGAAGCAGTGTTTCAAGGGGTGCTTACATGGGTTCACTGTTTGAAAGACAGATTTGAAATCAGTAGAAAGAAATTAAGGGCTTATGAGTAGAAAAATCGTGTTAAACAGATGACAAGCAGTGGTACTATGATGATTCAAGAAGCTTTGTTTTTCATGTCCATAAAGACCTTCTTCAAAGGAAATCTGAGGTTAAAATGTCTGAAACTTGGGACAAGCTCATCAGAATAACAGAAAGGGTATCACACAATGTTTCAAATTCAAAAACAACACTCAAAGAAACAAGGCATACCACAGTCATCAGACCATACCTTTTTATGTACATAAGAAACAAACTCTGTTGTTTATATTTGATTGCATTAAAGGTCTCTAAAGGCTTTTCTTCTTGATCAACAGATATGAATCAATCCATTCGTGAGTTCAAACAAAGCTTCATCCATAGTCAAAGGAAAATGTTAAAGGGCGCCTAACAGTTTTTTATTAACTTCAACAATGGGCATAATCATCATCAAACACCAAGAGAGTTGAATTGTCAAAGTAAGTTCTAAGAATTTTAAATCATCTCCTTCCAAGAGATATGGTAAAAGATGCATTAGCAGTCTTGGATTTTTTTCTTGAGCATGTCTCCTTTTGAAGGATAGAATAGACAAAGAGTGACAAAGATCTTGCTTTCAAGGTGGTTTCTTTACTTCAGAAAATTCATGTCTATGGTGTTTTAAAAAAAGAGGTTGTTCACAGCATTTTTTTTATAAAACTTGATCGAAAATAGGTCCGATGGTATGATAGAAAAGCTCATATGTTACCAAGAATAGTGATGTGTGTTTGATATGACACAAAGGCCTGTTCAAAATCCAAACCCTCACAAAGTGATTACAAAGGTGTTATTGGCTTGTTAGACTTTAAAAGGAAGAGGAGACCGTTTCAAAGTCTCCATTTGCAAAATTTCAAACACCTAAGCATACTCCACTTGCTGCTCGCTAAAGAAACTAGGAAATTTCGAGCATTTTTCAAAGATTTCAGAGCTCTAAGCCTGCGCGATGCACCTGTAAGTGTGTGTGGCATGCCTGTGAGCACACATACACATAAATTTAACTATTGCGCGGCGTGCCTGCAGGGACGTGTGGCACGCTTGTGCGCTCGTTCACAAACTGCCCGAAGCCGACCCGAATATGTTTTATGCGCGGCGCCCTCTGCTTCAAACGCGCCACTCCTCCATTCGCTTTCCAAAAAATCTCCTCCAACGATCAACCAAGGCCCATAGACATTTTTCGAGGTATTCTCCATTTCCTCTTCGTAAATTTCAAATTTTGAAGGGGGTGTTTTGTGGTGTTTTTCCCTAAAAAGAAATAATGATTTTGAAACCATTTCATCATCTCAAAACAATGAGATAGGCAGTGGTAAAGAGACAGAGTTTTTATCAAAACTAAAGAAATTTTTCTTGTGTTTGGAGGTCTCAAATCAATTTGGAAGGTGTCTTGACAAGTGGCTTTAAGGGAATTTTGCCATTTAAAAAGCACAAGAGGGAAGCAGTGATTAGAATTTAGGGCCTTTGGTCAAAATTAAAGAGTTTTGTTGCTGTGAATGCCAAGGATTAGTACAGTGATAGGTGAGGGTGTTTTTGTCAGTCTTAAAGAGCCTTAACTTCCTTTAAAAAACAGTGATAGCCCACAGTCGCTCTAAAGGAGAAAAATGAGGAAGAACACATTGAAGAAGAACAGCATAATGAGGAAGAAAAACACAGTGATGAAAGGTAACACAGTGGTGAAGAAGAGCACCATGAAAAATACCAAAACAGTGAAGAGGGAAATGATGGAGAAATGAAATAGCATGATGAGCAGATGGCACGGTTTGATGAAGATATTGGCAGCCCTCAAAAAGACATCCAAGGTGACAGTCAAAGCAATCATGAAGAAACTCAAAACAGTGGCAAGGATGATGAGGTAAGTAGCAAGGGAAAAGAGAAAATAGAGCATGTGCTAGCTGCCTCTCCAAGGCAAGGGGCCATGCTTTCTTCTCCAAAAGTGACAAAGCCCCGGACATCAAGAAAGAGAGTGCCTCAAACTATAACTCCAAATGTTACTAGAGCCCTCCGAAGCAAGGGGAAGTTGCCCAAGCAACCCATTATCGAATTACCCAAGAGGAGAAAGACCAAGAAGGCCAGCCAAAGCAAAGGGAAGGAGAAGGAAGAAAGCAACCATGAGAAAGAGAGGAACTTTGACATAATTCAGATAAACAGTGATGATAGCGACAATGAGGCCAAAATCTTAGAGTCTCTCTTGATCAATAGAGAAGGACAAATTCATGATTTGAGGGCATATCTAGAGAGATCTAAAAATCTCATTCACTTTTTGCAAACACAAAACAAGAAGATGAGTGTACACATGGCGGTATATGAGACGCGGGCCATCAAATATCAAAAATAGGCCTCCAAGGCGCAAATTAAGTTGGAAGAACTCATGGGCGAGTTCAATGATATTGAAGATGAGGATCAACCAAGAAGAAAGAGGCCAAGGACCATGGGACTCAGAAGAGCCTTGGAGAAACAAAAAGAGGAAGAGGCTACCCTTTTCCAATCCTTCCCTCTTACTACCTTATTCACCCAAGAGATAGAAAAAAATCGAGAAGCACGGCTTGAAAGGGTGAATGACCACTTGGAGAAGAAGTTGGAAAAGGCCAATAGATATTTGGACCTTCAAAGAAGAATGACCAGGCACTATAAGAAGCTTAATCAGTTCGCCCGATGGAAATTGAAGGCCACACAAGAAAAGCTTAAGGAGGCTCAAAAGAGGCGCCCGGCACCAAAAATGAAGAAAGACACCTCAAGGCTCCAAATTTTGGCCTCATCTTCTCAGAATTTTTCTGAAAACCCTTGAGGGTCATGCTCGCCAAAATTGGGCGAAACTCAACAAGTTTTGGTTTTTTATCATTTTTGGGCTTTTTGCTAAAAATCATGGGCATCGCCATTTCTGTTTGAGACATCCTCAAAGGATGAAAATGGTATCATTGGATGCCATAATTTCAGGGTCATCTACTCAGTGATTTTTAGATCAATTGAAGATGATTTGGTCCCCAAAAATGGCGAAAAACATTCACTTTTTCCACACTCTGCTCCGCATATCAGCAAATGCTATTTTCTAGGTTTTTACACACAGGTCGGTTTTTGACGGACTTCTAGTGATCAGTTTGGAAAAAACAAATAGTTTTCAGAAAATAGACATCCAAATATTTCCAAAGAGACATCACGGGCCTCGTTTCTACATCGGGAAGGCCTCCAAAAGTTGCCCGCAAGATAGGATTTTCTGTTGATATATTTCTTAAGTATTTTTGTGAAAAATGCACTTTTTAGAAGTGGTTTTTCCTAATTTGCATTTAGCTATTTTGGCCATGGTTAGTTATGAAAAGTCAATATATTTTCCTTTGTTAGCATTTTAGGATATTTCTATAGATATTTTGTGCCTTGGGCTTTGCAAAGCCTCAAGGACAAAATCAGATATTTTTTATGGGCCAATGAGCTTGCAAGTTGCACTAAGAGGTTTTCCCTCATCTTGTCCTATATATTCCAAGAGACTTCATAGTAAATAAGGCTGAACTTGATGATATAGAGCAATATATGGTTATACAAGCTTGGAAGAAATACTTGTCTCATGCATTGGATAGTTTCTTGAATGTTTTTGGATGATGAAAGAGGATTGCTGTTGGATTCCTTGACTTGGTAAAATGGTATAGTGTCCCTCTCTGTTATGTTTTCTTAGTTTTCATTCATATTTCATGCTCTTGCTTGCTATAAGACAGTAGAGAATATATTTGAGACATGCCCTTGGAGGCACCTCAAATTTCCTATTTCTTTATAGCTTCTATGTTTTCTTCTTTCTTAGTCATATCAAAAAATCCTTGATTGCTCTTTGATAACTGAAGAAATTGTTTGCTTGTTTCATTTATGGTTTTATGCATGCTAAGTATGATTCATGGTATGCCCTGCTTACTCATGGCTAGTCATAGCTCCACCTCTGAAACCTTTCTTTGATTGTTTGATTATCATTATTTGAACCAAGGAGGTCTTGTACTGATCTTGCCCTTTGCCTAAAACTATGCAATCTTACTTCAAAGTGCCGGATAGCTTGAAATACTATGTCTAGGCATTTCCTCATAGTGATTTGAGTTATTTGTTTGTCTTAATTGTCTTTCCCCAAAGTCTGATAGCAATTTCCTAAAGTTAGAGAGTCATATATCTCTATGTATTGCTTGAATGTTTATTTCTATGCATTGATCAGTTTATAGTTACATTTCTCATGATTAATGGTTAGCCCTACCATTTTTATGTCAGCTATTGAACTATTAATGTTTGAAATCCTTTTTTTTCACAAATTTACTGTCCATCCCACTCCATTTTACCCAAAGATCCATTTTACCTTGATCAAATCGGCCCTTCAACATACCTTGTATCACCATCTGAAGCTTTCTCGACCTTTCTGACCCCATAGCCCAATTGATATGACAATATTTTTATCTATATTAGTCTTTGATCAGTTCATCCCTCACAAACCTAAAAGCAAAACCAAAAACTTACTTCATAACTAGCCTAAAATCAGAAACACAAGAAGCAAAACACATAGATATCCCTTACACAAATAGAGAGAGCCCTCTCTGAGTCCAGGAAGGCTAGGTCCTTGGGCTCCAAATATTAGTTTGATTTTACCCTGTCACTTGGCTTTCCAATTAGCCAAATCACGAGACACTAACACCCTTCAACTTCGAGAGGGAATAATTTTTATTTTTCTGCAATGCAAAGCCCTTGCCATAGGCCTTCAAGCTCTGCCGCATTTTTGGAGTCTCATCCTAGAGTGCCAAAGTAGATGTATGGATTTGTGCCTTTATCATGTCTAAAAATGCCTCCATAACCAGCTAAGCCAGGATTTCCTTTAGCCGCACCATCGAAGTTCATTTTGAAAGCATGAGCCGTGGGGGGAGACCAAGAGATCGGAGAATCCGTATGGTTAGAGGATTTCAGCTTGGCCAGCGTTGAATGCTTAAGACTGAGATTCCAAATTTCCAGAATGAGACGTTCAAAATGAGTGGAAGGCATATCAGTATCTTGCCAGTGACGGAGAGCTAAGGTTTCTTGCAGATTGTGTTTAAGATTGGACCACAAAATTTCTGTAGGCATGCTCTTATTTTTGAAGATTCTTTTGTTGCGTTCCTTCCAAATGGTCCAATAGATGAATCCTGGGATCAGGTTCCAGATAAATTTGAGCAGATGACTTTGGAAAGGCTACGAGGGCTAGGTCATGATGGTATTAATAATATCCCCAATACGTCTTCTTATACAAATCGCAAACTGCTCCTAGAGTTGATCCACCAAAAGGCAAGTGTCCAAGAGGTACGAGATGGTTTCGACATGAGAGTTGCAGTTGGGGCATTTGGAAGGGCCGATGAAGCCTCGTTTCATAATATTTTCCCAAGTGAGGAGTTTTTTCTTGCTAAGGAGCCAGAGGAAGGTGGAGATCTTTGGCCAAATGCTGGGATGCCAGACTTGATCCCAAAGACAATCCTTCTGAATCAACACAGGGAAAAAGAGAAGCTGGTAGGCTTCTTTTGTGGTGAATTTTCCCCTGGGATTTTATCCCCATCTCAACTTGTCTGCTTGGTCAGAAATCTTGATTCTCCTTAGGTTGAGCTCTTGGTTAAATTCAGCATAGGTCTCCTCCTGCCAGTTATCTTGCCAGGTTTCTGCTAGCTTCCATTGATGATAATCATGTGAGGAATGTGGTTGCCAGAACTACTTGACCTGATTAAGGGCAGTGTGCTAAAGGACAGTTTGCCATTTTGTCTTGTGGAATAGAGTGGCTAGTTTGGGAAATTGTTTCCAGGAGTCTTCCCAGAATCTAGCTTTGTCTCCTGAATGAATCTCCCAAAAACTGTGAGCTTGGATGAAAGCACTATGTTGTTTTGCAGCATTCCAAATCAGCGAACCAGGGGTGGCCGTGTTGACGCGAATGAGATCCTCATGTGGTCTTCCTGGAACATATTTGACCTGCCATAGACGAGCCCATGGTGTGTTTGGCTTAGTGATCCAATTCCACCAAATGCGAGCGCCCATGGTTGAGTTGCTATGTTGTGGATCTCTAACTCGTAGCCCTCCTACTGATTTTGGGATGCATACCTCAGTCCATTTTACAAGAGCCCATTTTTTGTTGAGGCTCGTAGATCCCCAGAGAAAGTTCCTTTGTAAATCATGGATTTTCCTTAAGACCCACTTGGGAGCAGCCAGGATTGAAAAGAGGTATAAAGGCATGGCTTGAAGAACAGATTTGATCAAGATGAGCCTGTTGAAAAAATATTTGTTGAAAATATTGACGGATTTAAAATAATATTAAATCTGTTTTCATTGAACTATCGCATCCAATTTCATTTTTAAACTATACGCATCTAAATATGCGATATTCGTACATCTCTAACCTCCCAAGCAAAAACCGTTAGATAATAAGAGTTGTTGGCAGTTAATCTAACATTTTAAATCTGATTTATAAGATCAACGGGTTCGTTTGGATTAATAAACTTCATGCAACTTTATTTGTGATAATCGTTGGATCATAATCAACGCTGCGATAGCCATTGATCCTGCCAAACTTCCTTTATGGTTCTGCTGATCCTTTTTTCTTATTCTCCCTATGCGTTACAATAATCCCAGTTATTGAACACCGTCAAATTTCATTTCTGGAAGTTTCTTTGCTAATTTTGGAAAGAAATTTGTAAATCAATTGATTAACAGAGGTTGAAGGTTCTAGTTCTACGCTGGAGTATGAACTTTTGTCCCTTCTCAAATCCATTCGAACTCCAACAATTTAATATTACAAGGATCAAAATTACAAAGAAACTCAAACATTTCCATAAGGAATCTCACCCATACAGTTAATGTCGAACCAAGCCAATTTGTATATATTCACATATAAATAATTGTGCAGAGGATTCAATTAATTCAAGTTGCACTTAAAATCAAAACGTTCTCAATAAATTTTTGAAGGAAAAATATGGTACCTCCAGGTCTTGACAATATGACTACAGTTGCACTAGAACAAAAGAATTGAAATTTTTCTTCTATTAAAAAAAATACGCTTTCACCGAATCCCCTCTCCCTAATTCATTGTAACTTACATATATGTCCATTCACACAATCCTTTCAATTTTATTCAAAAGAATTGAATCGTTCTAATTTTAGCTAAAATCCCATTACAATATATTTGCCTAAAAATCCTAAACTAAAAAAAAAATACATTGAATCAAATACAAGTAGTTCAAATCCCTAAATATCAGTCAAATCCTATCTACTAAAACAATAAATCACAGGCTAAAGGATCTCACTCCTTTGCTTGTAAAATTTTTTTGTATTTTTGGAATAAAAAATGAAGTTTTTATCCCTCGAGCCTCATGCTCCTGCATAAGACTCCTGAGGACAAAATTCTTCATGGGCTCCTATCCATGAGTTCCTCTACAGAACTTCCCAATTTCTGTAGCATGGTATCTGTCATCTAAGTAGCTTCTGCAACTAGTTGATCCTTCCACTTGATCAAATACTCAAAGTATTCACGTCCTCTTGTTTTCTTAGACAATATTTTTTCTAAAATATTCTCTGGCTACAATGTTTTTTCCGTGGGTAGCTGTTTCAACCAGTCAAACTCTTCTTTGTCTTCAATTTTATCCTCTGTGTCTCTGTCTTCATACCTGTACAAATCAGAAACATTGAAAATTGGAGATATTCCAATGTCAGGGGGTAATTCAATTTCATAAGAATTTGCAAAAAAATTTCCCAATACTCTGCATGGCCCAATTTTTTTAAGTTTTAATTTTTTATATGCCCTTTTTGGAAATATTTCATTCCTTAGGTGTGCTAGAACCAAATATCCAACCTCAAATTTAACTTCTCTCTTCTTCAAATCTCATATGGTTTTGTATTTGATGTTGTTGTCCTGTAACTTTTGTTTTACCTGTTCATGTATTGCTCGAATTTCTGAAGCAAACTCTTCTCCATCAGCACTTCTCATCTCTGCTTTTCCAAAATTCCTTAATTCATAAACTCCTCTTGGGTGCATTCCATAAACTATGTGGAATGGACTCTATCCTGTACTCCTGTTAGGAGATTCATTATAAGCATATTCAGCCTGTGCTAAAATCTGATCCCACTGTTTAGGATGTTAACTTGCGAGACTTCTAAAAAGACTACCCAAGCTTTTGTTCACCACCTCAGTATGTCCATCAGTCTGAGGGTGATAAGCTGAGCTGGAACTTAGTTTAGTACCAAGAATTTTCCACAATGTCCTCTAAAAATGAACAACAAATCTGGTGTCCCTATCAGAGACAATGCTTTTAGGTAACCCATGCAATCTTACAATTTCTTTGAAAAATAAATTAGCAACATGAGTAGCATCACTGGCTTTATAACATGGAATAAAATGTGCCATTTTAGAAAATCTATCAATTACAACATAGATTGCATCATTCCCTCTATATTTTTTCGGTAAACCCAAAACAAAATCCATACTCACCATATCCCAAGGTCTATCTGGAATACGTAATGGAACATACAAACCTGTGTTTTGACTCCTTCTTTTCGCATACTAACAAACTTTACAATTCCGCACATACTTCTCCACTTCAGATCTCATCTTTGGCCAAAAATAAAAATGACTTAGTTGTTCATAAGTTTTGTCTGCACCAAAATGTCCACCAAGTCCACCACTATGTTTCTCTTTAATTAAATTTTCTCTCATAGAACAATTTTTTATGCACAATTGATTTCTTTTAAATAGTAAACCTTCTTGAAAGAAAAAATCTGGCCACTCACTTCTGTCCAACAAAACAGGATTACTACATGCTTCAAATGCCTCTTTAAAATCCAAATATGTTTTATACAATTCCTTAAGAAAATCAAAACCCAACACTTGAATTTGACTTTCTTGAACTAAAATGCTTTTTCTACTTAAGGCATATGCAACTTTGTTTGCTTGGCCAGTTATTTGTTTCAATACAAAATTGAAACTCTGAAGATACTCTACCTATTTTGCATGTTTCTGATTTATTTTTGGTTGTTGCATAATGTACTGCAATGCATGATTATCTGAATAAAGCACAAACTCCTTAGACATCAAGTAATGTCTCCACTTATTTAATGCATGTACAACTGCATAAAATTCTTTGTCATAAGAAGAATATTTTCTTCTTGTGTAATTCATTTTTTCACTAAAATAAGCTATAGGTCTGTCTTCTTGACTGAACACAGCTCCAATAGCTTCTCCACTGGCATCACATTTCACTTGAAAAGGAAAAACTAAGATGGATTTTTCTGTTATCTTTCTTTTCAACAACTGAAAATTTTTCTCTGCTTCATCAGTCCATTTAAATGGATGTTTGTCCTTCTTTATAGTTTCAATAATAGGAGCATTGATCTTACTAAAATTCCTTATGAATTTTCTATAAAAACTAGCAAGACCATGAAATATTCTTACCTCAAAAACACTCTTGGGTGAAGGCTATTCTATGATTGCCTTTATCTTCTCTGGGTCCATCTTCAATCCATCAGCAGAAACAACAAAACCTAAGTATACCAATTCTTCCTTCATGAATGAACATTTTTTTAAAATTTACCAGCAAATTTTCCTGATGCAATTTCCTTAAGACATAATTCAGATGTCTCAGGTGTTCTTCTTTAGACTTGTTCTAAATTAAATATATCATCCAGATATACTATTACAAATTTACCAATAAATTCTTTCAACACTTCATTCATAAGCCTCATAAATGTACTAGGAGCATTTGATAATCCAAACGGCATTACCATCAATTCATACAATTGTTGGAAATACTGAGAGGGGGGGTGAATCAGTATTTCTTTCAATTAGAGCATTAGTTAATCTTCAATTATTATCAGTGTTTTTACAGTGATAGCAGCAAACAAGAGGAACACAAATGCACATAGTTTTTAAGGTGGAAACCCACTCCGAGACAAAAACCATCTAATGCTTTTCTAATAATTCTTTAATATTCAACTCCAATTGAAAATAAAGCTCCAACTTCCTAGAATCTAGAAAAGCATTCTTCTCCAGCTCCCACTGGATGGACACTCCAACGCCCGAGATTCTTCAGTAGTCAACTGAACGGATGCCCCAACACCCAATGAGCTACAACTCACCATAGCACCACCCTACCACCCTGTAGAAGAATAAAAGAAGAATGGACTCTCGTACCAAGGAAAATGGTCCACTTTACAATGATATAGAATTATGTAGAAGAAGAAGATACACTAGACCATAACCCCAACTATGAAACCCACCTAATGATGATCCTATACCACCCGACACTTCCTCTTCAAATCTTGGCATATAGACACTAGTACAATTTGTACAATAATGTATTTACAATGACTTAGTACAATGATACCTTTACAATGATTGTATGCAGTGTTGCCCACTTGAAGACTTCATGTGATGAACTTCTTGCTGTTGTTATATACCTTGGTTGCTACTCTTGTCATGCTACCCTTTGCTGCACCTTGCCTTGCTTTGCTTCCCTAGAAAATTTGGTCCTTTGCAGCCCTTGACAACACATGATCTAGATTTTTCTTTGCCTTCTAGGAGCTTGATATTGAATCTGGTGTATCTCTGTTATTTCAGATCCCCAATATCTGATTTTTGGTACTGTAGTATTCCTCTGAGTTGTCTTTCCAATGCCACAGGTCTGACCCAATTTGGATTCTTCAAGAGAGATTTATACCCAATCTCTCACAATGCCCTAATTATGGACTGTTTCAGTAGAGAAAACTTGTACGGCATGCCACGTCTCATTGTTTCTTCATTTGGCTCTGAAATTGATAGAGAAAAAACCAAATACTGTGCACTATCTTCCACTTTTTAAGTAATTCCAATCCGATACTTAGAGAGAGAGTCATGACGATTTTCCCAAGGTCACTTCTTTGAGATGAATTTCAGGAGCCTGCAAAAACACTGACTTCCACAGATCATATCTCCGAAAATGTTGTGCACCTTGATCTGAAATTTTCACAAAAGCTTCCTCAGGATTTCGGCTTTGCCTCATAAAAATTTCAGCTTTTGAACCTTCGTTTAAAAACAGTTAGAGTGAAAATTCCATGATGACCTATTTCAGATGGTGAAATCCCTTGCATGAGGAGGATATGAGGATCACAATTTATATAAATGCTTAGGTTGAGAGGGGCTTCAACAAGTGAGCGTGGGAGGGATTTTAGGAGCTTAAAAAATATTAATTATGACTTTTCAATGACCCATGCCACAACCCCATGGGTTTTTATCCCACTAACTGGGGGTACAAACTTCAAACATGAATATCTCTCAAACCGTGAAGAATTAAATGGCGTACCATATATCAACGGAAACATCTCGACAAGTAGAAACCATCAAAAGCATTATTGGCCCATAATATATTAATTTGGTAGGTAAAAATTCCCATGCAATATTGGGTTAGCCCCTGGTACTGCTTGGGTTGTCATCAATGACAACCACTGATCAACAACAATCCTTCATTTGTTTTTAAAAAAATTTCCATTCATCTCCTTCCCTTATCCTAATTTTATGATAGCCACTCTTTAAATCTAGTTTTGTAAAATATCTTGCCCCACTTAAACAGTCCATAAAATCTTCAATTATGGGTAAAGGAAATATATACCTGATTGTTATTTTATTGATTTCTCTTGAATCAATGCACATTCTCCAACCTCCATATTTTTTTGGACTCAGCATTGTTGGCACTGGACAAGGACTCAAACTTTCTTTGATCAGTTCTTTATCTAACAGCTCCTGTACCTGCTTCCTGATTTCTTTATTTTCTATGGGATTCATCCTATATGCTGCTTTATTTGGAAAATTTTCTCCTGGAATCAAATCTATATGATGGCCGATTTTTCTAATAGGTGGTAATTCATCCGAAAAATCATCTACAATGATATCACAATAATTTTCCAGCATCTCTTGAATCTCAATTGGTAAATCAGAAATTTTAGTGGAAGTAATTACTACCTTGGGTTTGCAAATTAATGAAAAATTTACCTCATCCTCTTCAATCTGCTGCAGATATTATTTTCCACTCAGTAACAAGGCTTTCGGATCAGATCTTCTCTTTGATGCATATTCTTCTTCTATCAGTAACAATGTATGATTGACACCATCTTTACAAAACTTGTATGTGTTATTCTTCCCATCATGCATAGCTCCTCTATCATACTCCCAAGCTCTATCCAGCAATATGTGACATACGTCCATAGGCATCACATCACACATAATTCTGTCTTTGTGGCTACCCAACTAGAATTCCACTTCACGCTGTTCATTCACTAACAGTTGATGTCCTTTATGAAGTCATGACACCTTGTAGGGTGTTGGATGTTTCTTTGTCTTCAATTTCAATTTCTCCATTACTTCTATAGAGACCAAATTATTAGTTCTTCCACTATCAATTACCATTTGACAGTGTTTTCCTTGAACTTTGGAAACACTTCTAAAAAAAAAATTTCTCTGTGTTGGTTTAGCAACTTCCTTTGCTGGTTTTAACAAAATTTTGTTAACTACCAAAGATTCTCCTTTCTTTGGCGTATCTTCTGCTTCTGGCACTTTTGTTGCTTCTTCTTCATTCTGAGAAAAAATTATATTTGTATGATTTGTCCCCACATTCTTTGTGTTGAGATTCACCAAGATGATGAGCTTAGTGAAAAGAGTCGCCTTCACTAACTAGGCCCGTAGGCTATTTTTGGCGCAAGTCTATTTTTAGACATGGTGATCATATTTTAGAAGTTGCAGGATGCTATTTTTGGATGGTTGATCAAGTTGGAAAAATAGATGAAATTATATTTTTAGAATATTGGGCGAAGTCTATTTTAGATCGTCGATCTAAAAATAGATGCATGTCGATTATTATTAGCTCTTAATAATACTTAGACTCTAAACAACAACTTATTCTCTTGGAGCACTTTGTTTCAGTGCACAGATCTAGAAAATTAGTGGACTGATGGAATTACACAGTTCCCAAGGGTTTACTGGAGTTAATGCATGGAGGACTCTATTAGAACTCAAGTGGAAAAGTTATGACAGAGTTGGAAGAGTAGTTTATGGAGTTGTATTCAGTTTAACTCAGTTAGACTCAGTTGAGCTAGTTGTATCTAGTCTAACTGAATGATAAATTAGTGAGAGTGGATGGAATTAATTATTTAATTAATTCACAAAATAATAACTCATTAATCAGCTGAACAATACAGTAGTTAACTACAGTGCATGGCAGTTCCAGTGGAGACCCAGTGGAGAGATAGGTGGAAGGGCAAGATGGACTATCTATTGTGACTATAGTGATGCATTGATTACATCACACACACATTGGAGTTGCCAATGAGGATTGCGCAGTCAAGGCAAGAGTAATTCGAATTCATTCAGATCTATTCTTCAGCAAGGATTGCGCAGTGAAGGCAGGCTAGCAGGGGGCAAAGATCGGTGCATGGATTTGCAAATTTTTCCTGATTAGTGTGTGACGATTGTATTGTACTGAGAGCTTGATGTACTAAGATTTGTATGAGGATTGTTACATGATCTCCATGATACATAATATGTGATAGTTGGGGTTTTCAACTTCAGGCTTTCCCGTTAAACAACTGTGTTATATGCGATTGTTTTTATTTATGCTTCACATGTGTGTGCAATTAATTTTCCGCAAAATATTAACAGTGGAATGATTCTGTATTTTGCAAGAAGTTAAATATTGTGAGATCAGGGGAATCTAGGACATATGCATGCTTAATGCATATAATTTCTACATGGTATCAAAGCATTTTTAATTCTTGAATATTGCAATTGTGAAGAATTGGTGAGTTTGTGCTAGTGGACAATTCGAATTTGCTACAAAAGATTCTTGGTGCAGAAGTTGAGTATACATTTAAATGGCTTTCAATGTGTTGTGATTGGAGTATGCCCTTGGTGGGAGCTTGAATCACATAGCCTGAAAGGACAGGATGGAGGTGTTGTTGGAAGATAATGGACTGAAGGAGTTCATCGATAGTGATGTTCCTAAGCTAGGATCTAGCGATGTTGCATTACTTGACGCATGGAAAAAGAAGACAGCAAAGACGAGAAGAATTCTGTTGGAAGGTGTGAAGGACCATATTGTGTCCAACCTTCACGGAAAAGCCACTCCATTCTTAATGTGGAAGGATTTTATATATTTTTTCCAAAGAAGAAGTGACCAGAGGAAGTTGGCGCTTAAAGACAAGCTCAGAAAAATAAAAATGGAGAAGGGCGACAGTATTCCAAAATAACTCACAAAGAACTGGGAAGTGTGGGGGTTACAGTTGATGATGAAGATTTGGTGAGCTTGGATCTCCTTGGGCTTTCGAAGAGTTGGCATAGCTACGAAGACTCTGTCAATGGACGGGAGAAACTGTCGGGATGGGAGCGACTTTGGTCAGATCTTATGCAGGAGGAGATAAGGTGAGGTACCAGGGATGGCTCTTCATCGAAGAATGAAGATGAAGAGAATTTTTCTTTGGCTACCAAAGCAAGGAAAGGGAAAGGGAAGAAATTTCCTTCAAAATCTGAAGCTAAAGGCAAGAAGCAGGATTTTTCCAAAGTGAAGTGTTTTCACTGTCACGAACATGGGCATTTCGCCACTAACTATCCACAAAAGAAGAAGAACAAGAAGGTTGTTGGAGCTGCAGCTGGAGAGGCCTTAGCCTCACAATTTGAACTTTATTTCTCTTTGATCGCATGCTTGGTTTCAAGCTGTATGGGATCGGTGCGGTATCTTTATAGTGGTGCGTCTTTCCATATGACGGGAGACAAGGAGTTTTCTAGTGACGATGGTCGATACAGTGCGACTGGAATTGGGACCATTACCTTTGAGAGGGAGTCTAGTAATCCATTCTTGTTGAAGGATGTTATGCATGTTCCAGGTCTGAAGAAGAACTTGGTCTTAGTCGCAATGTTGGAAGACAAAGGTTATGATGTTGTTTTCAGTGAGGGAAAAGCCTTCCTTCGACATAAAACAACGGGTCAAACCAAGAAGATAGGGGTTCAAATTAAGAATCTCTACAAGCTATAGGTATATTTTTGCGCTGCAATGGTGGGAAAAGCAGAAGAAGTGGTGAGCCAGGATGAGGGCGAATTATGGCACAGGAGATTGGGCCATCTTCACCATGGCGCTTTGAAGATTTTGTAGTAGATTTCTACTGGACTTCCTAAGGGTAATCTTGCGCAGTCAGATTAGTGTAAGGGATGTACTATGGGTAAGTTTGTGAAGACCACCTTTCATGAGAAGGAGAACCGTGCTTCGGTGATCCAGGAGAGAATTCACACAGACGTGTGTGGACCTTTCTCGGTTGCTTCAACAGCAAAACACAGGTATTATGTTATATTTTTTGATGACTATTCTCGTAGATGTTGGATCTTCTTCATGCAGAAGAAGAGTGAAACTTTCTCAAAGTTCTGTGAGTTCAAAGCATTGGTGGAGAATGAGTCAGGGAAGCAAGTGAAATCTCTAAGGATCGATAATGGTGGTGAGTACATCTCAAGTGAATTCAAAGACTTCTGTAGCAAAGAAGGAATTCAAAGAGAACTCATAGCACCTCATAACCCACAGTATAATGGGGTCGCTGAGAGGAAGAACAGAACGATTGCGGGTGTTGCACGAGCAATGTTGCATGACCAGGGCCTACCGATGCACTTGTGGGTGGAAGCATGCAATACTGCAGTTTATGTGAAAAACCGTTGTCCTCATAGAGTACTTGGCATGAGTACACCTGAAGAAGATTTTACTGGTAAGAAGCCTGATATTTCTCATTTCATGATTTTTGGCTCATTTGTTTACATTCATGTGACAAAGGACACCAGGAAGACGCTGGAGCCGACTGCAAAATTTGGGATATTTGTGGGGTACATAGAAACACCCCATAATTATCATGTGTATTTTCCAGACAGTCGGATGACTTTCGTGCGACAGGATATAAAATTCAATGAGGTGAAAGCCATGAAGTTGTTGCTTGAGAGGGAGCTACACTTGCATGCAGAGGAGGAACTTCTTGTTCCCAAAGATGAGCCTCTAGATAAATATCATCCACAAGAGGAGATTCATGGAGTGGAGGAGTCCACTCATGCAGAACCAAACATCAGACAAGGCAGAAAGTGTACCACAAAAGCTGAGAGACTGAAACTTGATGCAGCACCGAATGTAGGAGTCCCTACATCACAGCACAGATAGAGACAGTCACCTGACTGATTCACTGGATACATGGCTCTTATGAGAAAGTTTATCGTGAAAGAGCCATATTCTTTTGAAGAAGTAGTGCAGGAGCCCACATGGGTAGATGCCATGGTGGAGGAGTATGACTCCAATGTCAGAAACAGTGCTTGGGAGATTGTTCCAAGGCCGATGGGAAAATCAGTTGTAGGATCAAGATGGATCTACAAGGTAAAGCAAATTGTTGATGGGAGCATCAAGAATTATAAGGCAATATTTGTTGCTTGGGGCTTCTCACTAATCGAGGGGATTGACTATGAAGAAACCTTTGCACCTGTCACATGGTATTCTTCCATACGGACCATCCTTGATCTCTCAGCACAGATGGGTTGGCACACTCATCAGATGGATGTGAATAATGTGTTCCTTAATGGGATCATTGAGGAAGAGGTGTACATTGAGCAGCCTCAAGGATTTGAAATCTTCAGCAGCGAGTCGCATGTGTGCAGGCTCAAAAGAGCATTGTATGGGCTGAAACAAGCACCACGTTCTTGGTACACTCGGATCGACAGCGATTTCACTAGACTTGGCTTCACCAAGAGTGAGGCGGATGCAAACCTGTAGAAGATTGTGGTGGAGGGTAAGCTTTTAATCATTGTTATTTATGTTGATGATTTAATACTAACGGGTGATGAGCAGTTGATACACTCATGCAAGGCAGATCTTGCAAAGGAGTTTGAGATGAAGGATTTGGGCCTCCTTCATTATTTCCTTGGATTGAAAATATGGCAGCGGGAAGGTGAACTGTTTGTGTCTCAAGGCAAGTATGCCCGGGAGATACTGGAGAAGTTTCACATGCAAGGCTGCAAGCCTATCGACACTCCTCTTCCAGGAAATTGGAAGAAAGAGGATGCTACATTGGCAGAGGTAGTGGATGCCACTATTTATCGACATTTGGTGGCTTCACTCATGTATTTAGTCAATACAAGGCCCCGGACATGCGGTGAACCGCTTTCACAGCGATAGTTAATCCTACGAGAAGCTCTTTCAACGGAAGGCAAACAAGCATATCTATAAAGATATCTTAGAGGCATCGATTATGGTTTATGAAGTACGAGACGGACGGATGAGAGGTGAAGTTGCATGGCTTCACGGATGCGGTTTGGGCAGGGAGCCCAGAGACGTTAAAGATCACATAAGAGGATTGTTCGATGCTCGGATCTGACCGATTTCTTGAGTACGACGAAACAAAGTCTCTGTTCACTCGTTGAGTTGTTGGAAATAGAATACATGGCAGCAAGTCGGGGTGCATGTGAGGCTATCTGGATGAGGAAGATCCTGGTCGGTTTGTTTGGTTCACATTTATATCCTACAGTGATACATTGTGATAATCAGAGTTGCATTAAACTCTCGATTAATCTTGTGTTTCATGATAGATATAAACATATTAATATCTGGTATCATCATATCAGAGATTGTGTGCAACGGAAGACGATGTTGCTACAATACATTCCTATGGAAGATCAAGATGCAGATATTCTGACGAAGGTGCTCACTAGGAGCAAATTCGAATACCATAGAGGCAGGATCAGGGTGAAGGATAATCCCTATCTTGTTGAGAGGGAGTGTTGAGATTCAACAAGATGATGAGCTTAGTGAAAAGAGTCACCTTCACTAAGTGGGCCCGCAGGCTATTTTTTGGCGCAAGTCTATTTTTAGACTATGTCTATTTTTAGACATGGTGATCATATTTCAGAAGTTGCAGGATGTTATTTGTGGATGGTTGATCAAGTTGAAAAAATAGATGAAATTCTATTTTTATAATATTGGGCGAAGTCTATTTATAGACCGTTGATCTAAAAATAGATGCATGTCGATTATTATTAGCTCTTAATAATAATCAGACTCTAAACAGCAACTTGTTCTCTTGGAGCACTTTGTTTCAGTGCATAGATCTGGAAAATCAGTGGACTGAGGGAATTACGCAATTCCCAAGGGTTTACTGGAGTTCATGCATGGAGGACTCAGTTATAACTCAAGCGGCAAAGTTATGATAGAGTTGGAAGAGTAGTTTATGGAGTTGTATTCAATTTAACTCAGTTAGGCTCAGCTGAGCTAGTTGTATCTAGTATAACTGAATGATACACTAGTGAGAGCGGAAATTAGTTAATTAATTCACAAAATAATAACTCATTAATCAACTGAACAATACAGCAGTTAACTACAGTGCATGGCAGTTTCAGTGGAGACCAGTGGAGAGATAGGTGAAAGGGCAAGATAGACTATCTGTTGTGACTATAGTGATGCATTGATTGCATCACACACATATTGGAGATGCCAATGAGGATTGCACAGTCAAATGTTATAATTTGAATCAATTCAGCTTTATTCTTTAAACATGGATTGCTTAGTGGAGATCAAGCAGTTGTAAGCAAAAGAAAGGGCATGGATTTGCAGATTTTTCCTGATTAGTGTGTGACAATTGTATTGTACTGAGAGCTTGATGTACTAAGCTTTGTATGAGGATTTTTACATGATCTCCATGATACATAATATATTATATTTGGGGTTTCCAGCTTCAATATTTCCCGTTAAACAACTATGTTATGTGCGATTGTTTTTATTTATGCTTCACATGTGTGTGCAATTAATTTTCTGCAAAATATTAACAGTAGAATGATTCTGTATTTTGCAATAAGTTAAATATTGTGAGATCAGGGGAATCTACGACATATGCATGCTTAATGTATATAATTTCTACACTTTGGACATTTATAAGCTCTATGTCTAAGCTTATTACATATATAACATTTGATTTCTCTTCCTCTGCCTATGCCTCCTCCTCCTCTAGAAAAACTCCTTCTGCCACTTTCATCACCTTCTGTGTGTGTATGCTGACTTGAGATGCTGCTAGCTCCTTCTCTCGGTGCTATAGATATTCCTCTACCACCTTGAATTCCTTTTCCTCGGAAATTACCCCTACTTCTGGAAGATTTCTTCCTTATGAATTTTTCTTCAGCCTTCAAGGCCATCTGATAAGCCTCTTCCAATGTTTTAGAAGACAATGGACTTATCTCATCTTGGATCTCCATTCTGAGACCATTAATATATCTTGCAATCTTCTCTGCTATATCTTGAATTTGTCCTGATCTTATGCTCACTTTGTAAAATTCCTCTGTGTATTCCTTGATTTTCATTGATCTCTGTCTAAGATTCTGCATTTGTCTAAATAATGAAAGTTGATAATCACTTGGTAAAAACTTACCTCTCAGATTTGCCACCATCATGTTCCAATTCTTTATTGGTATGTTGTTGTCTAGATCCTATGGAAAAAAGCTTGGAGGTGTCTTGAAATTGGATTTCACATATGCCATTCATGTTTTTAATGGGGAGGAAAGGAGTTTATACAGAGAAGCCAGATTTCTGAAAACTATCACCAAGAAAGATGCAGGTAATTCCCCCATTTATGGCCAAGAGAAGGAGGATCTCTCTTGTTTCATGTTGCATGAAGATGCAGAATTTGTTGAAGACTCAAAGGAGTAGATTTCTTCAGCCAATGTACATAAGGAGCTACATTCAAATAAAATTTGGAAGTGTTGTTTCAATGGTCCATTTTCTAAAGAGGGCACTGGAGCTGGATTCATATTTATATCTCTTGAAGGTAACCTTTCACCTTTTTCCTTTAAACTGGAATTTGAATCTACTAATAATGTGGATGAGTACGAAGCATTGATTTTAATCCTGCAAATAGCCAAACAAATGAGGATTTAATCTATTTCTATTTTTGGTGATTCTGAATTAATAATAAGACAGATTAATAGTTGGTGTCAAACTAAGCATCCCAGATTGAGGTCCTATAGAAATGAGGTGTGGGATCTATTTGAAAATTATTTTGAAGCCTTTAATCTTCAGTTTATTCCAAGAGAAGACAATAGAATTTCATATTCATTGGCAGTTGCATCCAGTACACTTAAGCCACCAATTAATCCAAGGTTGAGATATGAAATTGAGTTGAGACACAGGCCTTCAATCCCTGATAATGTAAAGCATTAGCAGGTTTTTGAGGATGATGAGCAGATTAATAAATTTTTAACAATGATTGGAAATTTTAAAGATATTCAAATTGATTTAGAAGTTGATGAAAGTGATCAAAGTGATATTTCTAGAAACCTGAAGCAGACAATTGGTGATCAGAAAATAATTCAATTGAAGGATAATATTTTTCCCAGAGGTTTGGTACCTCTTGAGAGATTGTTTGATGCTAATGATGTGGCAATGAATCATAAAAAGGTATCTTAGGATGGATAAATGGAGGATTGTAATTTAGGAACTCAGCATGAGCCCAAAATGGTCAAGTTGTTTAAAGGATTTCCTAAGGAATATAAAGAAAGGAATGTAGATCTTTTCGAACAATTCATGGATCTGTTTGCATGGTCATATGAAGATTTAAATACTTATGATATAGATATTATTCAACACAAAATACCACTAAAAGATGGGGTTAAGCCACACAGATAGAAGCTCAGACAAATTAACCCAATGTTACTTGCCCCAATTGAAAAAGAGGTAAAGAAACTTTTGCAAGCAAAAATCATAGTTCCACTCAGATACTCAGATTGGGTTTCCAATCTAGTACCAATCAGGAAGAAAAATGTAGAGATAATATTATGTATGGATTTCATAAATTTGAACAGAGCTTCCCTAAAGGATAATTATCCTTTTCCAAAGATGGATTTTGTTCCGCGAAAAGTGACTGGAGCTTAAAGGTTTTCCATGGTTGATGGTTTTTCTGGATATAATTAGGTAGTTGTGGAGAAGGAAGATCAGAAGAAAACTTATTTCACCACACCTTGGGGAACTTTCATGTATGTCAAGATGCCATTCGGCCTCATGAATGCAAGAGCTACTTTCCAAAGGGAAACGGATATTGCTTTTGTGGTTGACAAATTTGTAGTCATTTATCTTGATGATGTTACTATTTTTTCAGGTTCTGAAAATAAGCACTTAGAGCACTTGAAAAAAGCTTTCTTGAAATGTAGAAAATTTGGGTTATCATTGAACCCCAAGAAATCCTTGTTTTCTCTAGAGGAAGGTAAGTTTTTGGGTCATATAGTTTCAAATCAAGGTGTGAAAATTGATCCAGCAAGGGTTGAGGCTATACAAACAATTCCACTACCTAGAAGTAAAAAGGATATCCAAAGGTTTCTAGGGAAAATTAATTTTCTGAGAAGATTTGTTCCAAATTATGCTGAGATTGTCAGGAGAATAACAGATATGTTGAAAAAGGATGCTGAAGTTAAATAGGACAAGGATGCAAGAGAATCCTTTGGCAGAATTAAAGAAGCTCTCCAAGAAACTCCAGTTTTGATCAATCCATATTACTTAAAGCCTTTCCAAATATTCTCATTTGCATCATCCTCCACTATTGTTGTTGTGTTGTTACAGAAAAATGAAGAAGGAAGGGAGCAACCTGTAGCTTTTTCAGTAAGGTCCTTAGAGATGTAGAGCTCAAGTATAATATCCTGGAGAAACAGGTATATGCTTTAGTTAAATCATTAAAATCTTTCAGGACTTATGTACTTCATTCTCAAATAGTAGCATATGTGCTTAATTCTGCTATAAAAGATGTGCTAGTACAGAGTGATGTGGAGGGGAAAAGAGGGAAATGGATTGCCAAAATACAAGAATATGATTTGGACATTAAGCCTACTAAGTTAGTCAAAGGACAGGGACTAGCTAAATTACTGAAAGAACTAATTTCCAAGCTTTGGGAATTAATTTGCTTGCACCTTTAGATGAAGTAGATGAGGAAAATGATCAGATTAAGACAAAGTCAGCAATCAAATACAAATTTCTCTGCTTCGACTGGTATAAAGATATTATCCACTATTTTTGTTTCTATTCTTGTCCTCCCTCAATCAATAGAGCTAAGTATAGAGCCCTAAAACTTAAATCTCGGCCTTATGTTATAATTGATGCAAAACTGTATTCGAAAGATCCTGATGGGGTCTTGTTGTTATGTTTGACAAAATACGAAACAATGGAAGTTATCAAAGAATACCATGAATGCTTGTGTGGAGGTCATTATAGCTGGAAAGTAACTGCTCGTAAGATTCTTAAATCGAGCTTTTATTGGTCTTCTTTATTTGTTGATGTATACAGAGTTGTTAGAAGTTTTCAGAAATGCCAATTGTTTGCAGAAAAGAAAAGGTTAGCTCCTTTAACTCTTCTTCATGTTTTCATTGAAGAAATATTTAGACAATGGGGATTGGATTTCATTGGGGAAATTAATCCACCATCAAGTGGGCAGTTTAAGTGGATTCTAACTGCCATGGATTATTTTACAAAATGGGTAGACGAAATTCCTACTAGAAAAGTAAATGATTTGGTAGTAATGAAGTTTTTAGAAGAGAATATTTTTAGCAGGTTTGGATGTTTAGTGAAGAATGTAACAGACAATTCTCAGGTATTCAACTCAGTCAGATTCATAAAAAAATTTCAAACTTATAATGTGATATTGTCTCATTCCACAGCATATCATCCACAAGGAAATGGATTAGCAGAATCATCTAACAAGACATTGGTGAAGATATTGAAGAAAACAATCAATGAAAACCAGAAGAATTGGGACTGAAAACTGATTTTTTCTCTCTGGGCAGTGAGAATGACTACTAGAAGATCCACTGGTAAGTCACCTTATGAATTAGTATATGGTAATCAAGCTTTCTTTCCCACTCGGCTAGCAAGACCAGTAATTTCTTTTCTTCAAGAAGCTCAAGAGGAACCTAATGCATTGGTAAGAAGACTGAATAAGGTGATAGAATTGAGTGAAAGCAGAAATAACATCAGAGACAATTTGGTCACATATCAGGAAAAAATGAAGTCCATTTTTTACAGGAAGGCAAAGGAGATCATGTTTCAAACTGAAGATCTAGTTCTAAGATGTGATACCAGAAGAGAGGAGAAAGGGAAACATGGAAAGTTCGATCCTTTATGGTATGGTCCGTAAAAAAACACTAAAGCTAGATCAAATAACACTTTTATGTTGAAAAATATTGATGGAGAAGCAGTAGGGCTTCCTGTGAATGGGCAATATCTGAAACACTATTTCCAGCACTGAAAATAGCCAGTTCATCATTGTACATATTCAGTTTTCCCTCATTGTATATTTCTCGTCAAGCAATTTTTGACTCCATCCCCGAAGTGAAGGCATTGATCTGTAGGTTCTTAGTGTTTCGTGGCAAAAACACTATCCCAAGGTGGAGCCAGATGTTGTGGATCATTTGCATATCCTTTTATTTTCAATTCTTGAAATATAAAAAATTAGAAAATTTTTGAAAATATGTTAAAGTATTAAAATTCTTATACCTTAACATAAAAAACATTTCTGTTGATATATTGGAGTTAAAATTTTAAACACTTTAAACTTTATGAAAGTGGGTTCCGCATTTATGTTTAAAGATCACTAAATTCGTTGGGTGGAAAGCATTGATGATTTAAATTATTATCAAAAGGCCCAACCCACAGGCACAACTATCACACGAGATAATAAGGTGAGTGCCTCCGCAGTTGATTGGTTTGAATACGAGGACAACGGAGATGAACAGTGGATATTGAGTGCGGGGACACCAACCAAAATTTTCTTTCGTACCTCAAGACCCCTTGCAGTGACATAGGGTGCTCAGTTGTTCACAGTTGTCTTCCACGTCGGGTGAAATCAATGGCTCGTTGGCACATCATGTCAGCATTAAATTTTAAGGCCACACCACCTATTTAAACAAAATTTGCATTGTTTTTCAAAACATTTGTGATTAGTTTGTGTTGCGTCCTGTTTTAGTTTTCTGTCACCCTCGTAAAATTGACCACCCTGTGAGTTTTTCTTCGCGGTAATTTTCAGTCATGGCTAAGCATTCGTCATTGTTAGGTTCTGCTAGTCATATCCCTCTCGTGGACACCGACGGGGATATTCAAGATACCCTTTGTTCTATAATTCATCTTCAGTTTTATCAGCAAGTCATCCTGAATGACAAAGACTCCCATGTTTATACCGCCATGTTCAATTCTAGAGTTCTTTCTGCATGTATCCCAAAGACCCACCTTTTTTCTGAATTTATCTATTGGTAGGTGTCAATTATGTACCCTGGGAAATTTTTTGTTATGAATTTTCAGGGAAATAATGTTTTGCAAGTGTCTACCCAGCTAATCCACCAAGCCCTTTTGTTAGGTGCCTATATCACTAGTATAGTCCCTTATTATTGTTAGTGTAAACCCATTATTGTTATTATTGTACCCTTGTAACCCCCATTTTGTTATTATTGTGCCCTTAAATTATTATTGTTAGGTCGGCTAGGGATTACATTGCGGCCCACAAGGATTACATTATGGCCCCATGGACTCCTATAGAAAGGAGGTTTTGTAAATTGTATCATCCAAGAATTGTTCATTCATGTAATGGCTGGATGATTCCTCAAGTGGCTTATTCCTAAGGCATTGATATCTCTTTTCTTCTCTTTTTGGAGATGGTTTCCAACATTTGGTATCGTGAGCTGGATTCTAGGGTTTCGCTGCTCCAAACAGGTCATCGTGGAATTTTCGCTATAATTTTTTTTCTACGAAGGTTCAGAAGCTGAAATTTTTAGGGTGCGAAGCCGAAATCCTGAGGAAGATTGTCTAAAAATTTCAGAGCTTGGTTCGCAATATTTTTCGGAGATATGATCTATGGAAGTTAGGTATTTTTTTAGGCTCCCAAACAGGTCATCGTGGCATTTTCGCTATAATTTTTTTTCTACTGAGGTTTAGAATCTGAAATTTTTATGGTGCGAAGCTGAAATCCTAAGGAAACTCGTCAAAAAATTTCAAAGCTTGGTTCGCAATATTTTTGGAGATATGATCTATGGAAGGTAGTGCTTTTTCAGGCTCCTGAATTTCATCTCAAAAAGGTGATCGTGAGAAAATTTCAATAACCCTCTCTCTGAGCATCGGATTGGAGTGCCGTAAAAAGTGGTTGCAAGTACACGGACTGTAGTTTCTTAGCTATCAATTTCAGAGGCGAAGGACAAAACAGTGACACGTGGCAAGTCGTACAAGTTCGCTATATTGAACTAGTCCATAATTAGGTCATTGTGGGAGATTGGACATAACTTTGTCTTGGAGAATCCAAATCAAGTCAGACCTGTGGCATTAAAAAGAGAATTCAGAGGGCTACTTCAGGGCTGAATTTCAGATATTGAAGAGCCGCAATCACAGAGATAATACAATTTCAATATCGAGCTCCTCAAAAGCAAGTAAAATGTGAGTATTTTTTTTTCCAAATTGCATAAGTCTTGTTTGAAGAATCAAGTTGAATTGATTGCATGGGTATATTGTAGAATAGATATCACTATTGGATTATAAAATGGCCCCTAAAATGAATTCAACGCCCATTAAGCCTTTTGAAATCTTTTCTACTATGACTCTGAAGACAAGAATGGCAACATGACATATCAAAATTACAAGAGCAAGTGCAACAAAATTCTCGCCTCTCGCAAAGAGAAACAAAAATGACATGGAAGTTTTGAATAAAGGCGTGGAAGCTAAGATTGATGGCATGAGGCATGGAAGCCGGTATGGAATCTAAGATGGATGACATGGAAGCTAAGATCGATCAAAAAATGGAAAACATGAAGAATGATCTAAAAGCGTACATGGAAGGCTTGATGACAAGTTTAAAACCAGAAATGATTCCTAATGGCGAAAATATAGTAGAAGAACCTCATGATGAGAACAAAATAAATGTTAATCGTGATTTCATAAACTCTAATGTTGGCGGGAAGAACCACCATATTCCAAAAATGGATATGAGGAAGTTTGATGGAAAGGATCCTCTAACATGGATACTACAGATGGAGCAATATTTTGATCTCCATAATGTGCAAAACACACAAAAGGTACGCATTGCAACTTTACATTTAGAACAAAATACATTTGTATGGTATCGATGGCTTTGCTCCCGTAAAAAAAAAATCACTTGGTCAATTTTTATGGAGGAAATGATAGCACATTATGAGGATACAAAGAGCAACACCTTCTTTAGCCAATTGATAAATCTCAAACAAAAGGGTTTAGTGGGGTAGCACATTGAGGACTTCCAAAAATTGAATATAAGGGTAACCGATATTCCAGAGGAACACAGGATTGATCTCTTCATAGGCACTTTAAAGGATAACATTCAACATGAAGTTCACGTTCTGGAACCTGATTCATTGGAGAAGGCATTCAGGTTGGCAAGAAAAGTTGAATGTAAAATTATGGCAACAAGGAAGCCTACCACTCAATTCTATAAAGAAGGAAGTGTTGCTATGCCTAGATTTCCACAACCTACAAGGTTGACACCACAACAATTGGAAGAAAAAAGAGAAAAAGGGCTTTGCTACAGTTGTGATAGAAAATACACTAAAGGTCATAAGTGTGCTGAAAAGAAATTATTTTACATAGATTGTGAAGAAGAAGAAGAAAATGAACAAGAAGAGGATATACACCAGGAACCGGCCCTAGAAGAGGAAGAAATGAATCTGACCATATCATGTAATGCACTGGTAGGAATTAACACTCCTCAAACTCTCAAGATATAAGGACAGATCAAGAAGAAAAAGGTAACAGTGTTGATTGATTCAGGTAGCACCCATAATTTAATTCATTGTAAGGTAGCCAAGGAATTAAATTGTTTCCTATACCCAGCACCAGAATGTCAAGTGATGGTTGCAAATGGAGGAACTATAAATTGCTCTGGAAAATGCCATAATATCAAGCTAACCATGGGGGAATATGTATTGACTATTCCAATGCTTTCCATTCCTATGGGAGGTGCTGATGTTGTACTAGGAGTACAATGGTTACAATCTTTGGGGATGGTAGCTTTTAATTTTCAAGAACTTTTCTTGAAATTTTTTTCAGAAGGAAAGGAATTTGAATTACGGGGTATTGCAGGGAAGCCAGGAAAGATAATAAGCTCTAATGTCATGACAAAGCTTCTAAAGAAAGAACAACGAGGCGTAATTTCACAATTATGCTCACTAGAAGTTCCAACATCAAAATCATCTATTTCTGTAGATCTCCAACAAGTCTTGGACAATCATTCCAAGGTGTTTAAAACTCCCAAAGGACTCCCACCTATTCGTGATCATGATCATGCTATTCATTTGATTCCAGGAAGTGTTCCTCCAAACATCAGGCCTTATAGATATCCTTACTTCCAAAGAGCGAAATTGAACGTATGATTGCAGAAATGTTAGAGGCGGGTATAATTCAACCCAGTCAAAGTTCTTTCTCTGCTCCTGTAGTATTGGTACACAAGAATGATGGATCATGGCGAATGTGTCCGGATTATAGGGAGCTCAATAAGCTCACCATTAAAGACAAATTTCCCATTCCTGTGATTGATGAATTATTGGATGAATTACATGGAGCAATTTATTTTACCAAGTTGGATCTTCGTTCAGGATATCATCAAATTAGAATGAATAATGAAGATATTCCAAAAACAACATTTCGAACTCATGAGGGTCATTATGAATTTTTGGTCATGCCTTTTGGCCTTACCAATGCACCTTCTACATTTCAAGGGATGATGAATTCCATTTTCAAACCCTTCCTTAGAAAATTTGTGCTAGTATTTTTTGATGATATACTAATCTACAGCAGGTCTTGGAAGGATCATGTTGAACATGATGACAGGGTGCTCAAACTATTGCAGGAGAAACAATTATATGCAAAAACATCCAAATGTTTCTTTGGAGTACAAGAGGTGGAATATCTGGGTCATATTATATCTCACGAGGGTGTTAAGGTAGACCCTAACAAAATTAAAGCCATTAAGGAATGGAAAGTCTCCACAACCATAAAGCAGTTGCGAGGATTTCTCGGGTTAACAAGGTATTATCGCAAGTTTGTTAAGAATTATGGGAGAATAGCAGCACCTCTAACAACATTATTGAAGAAAGATGCATTTTCATGGACTCCTGAAGCAACTAAGGCCTTGGAACATCTTAAAGAGGCAATGTGCCTAGCACCGGTCTTAGCTACGCCAGACTTCACAAAAACCTTTATTGTGGAATGTGATGCCTCAGGAAATGGAATTGGTGTTGTTTTAATGCAGAAAGGAAGACCCATTGCTTTTGAAAGTCGTCCAATCAAAGGAAAGTATTTACAGAAACCTATTTATGAGAAGGAAATGTTAGCAATACTGCATGCACTAAAGAAATGGCGAACTTACCTAATGGGAAGACACTTCAAGGTAAAAATCGATCATGATAGTCTTAAACACTTTTTGGAACAAAGACTATCTTCAGAAGAGCAGCAAAAATGGGTCACAAAGATGTTGGGTTATGACTTTTAAATAATATACAAAAAAGGGAAGCTAAATGTTGTTGCAGATGCACTCTCAAGAAAGAATGAAGAGGTGGAAGCATTGCTTTGTGCCATTTCTATTATCCAACCAGATTGGATAACCGAAGCAAGAGATGAATGAAAGAAGGAAAAATATGTATGGACACTCATTCAAAAGTTGCAGCAAGATCCTAGTACATCTGATACATTTAGTTGGAAAAATGATTCCTTATGGTACAAAGATCGCTTATATCTTTGTAATAATTCTCAACTAAAACAAAAGATTCTTCTGGAATTGCACACTTCTCCTTTAGGAGGACACTCAGGATTTTTAAAAACTTACCACAGGGTGAAGAAAGAATTTTTTTGGGGTGGCCTTAAATCTGATATTCAAAAGTTTGTGGCGGAATGTTTGGTTTGCCAGCAGAATAAAGTGGAGACAATTAAGACCCCGGGACTTCTACAACCTTCATCCATTCCAAGTCAGCGTTGGGAGGAGATTTCAATGGATTTTATCACAGGTTTACCTAAGTCTGAAGGAAAGAATGTCATCATGGTGGTAGTTGATAGACTTACTAAGTATGCACACTTTTGTGCATTATCTCATCCATTTAAAGCAAGTACAGTTGCTACTACATTTATGGACAGAATTCAAAAGCTACATGGAAACCCAAGGGTTATTGTGAGCGACAGAGATCCCATTTTTTACTGGAAATTTTTGGACGGAGTTATTTTCTTGTTTGGGTACTCAATTAGCTCATAGCTCATCTTATCATCCTCAATCTGATGGTCAAACTGAGATAGTAAATAAATGTTTGGAAGGATATCTTCGTTGTTTTGTATCCGATAAACAAACACAATGGGTCAAGTGGTTACCTCTTGCTGAATGGTGGTATAACACTTCCTTCCATACTGCAGCAAAAATGACCCCATTTATGGCACTTTAGGGATATCATCCACCATCCATCACATCATCTTTAAGGGAAAATTCGAAGGTTCAAGCAGTGGAAGATCACATCGAGCATCAGCAAGAAGTTCTCCAACTCTTAAAGGATAACCTGAATTTGGCACAAAATCGAATTAAACAACAGGCAGATCAACATCGTAGCGAGAGAAGTTTTGATGTAGGAGATTGGGTATTTTTACGGCTACAACCATACAAACAAATGTCCCTCAAGCAAGCAAAGAAGGATAATAAATTATCGCCAAAGTACTATGGTCCTTACAAGGTGTTGCAAAAGATTGGTACTATGGCATACAAATTGGAGCTTCCCGCTTCTTCGCGAGTACATCCAGTGTTCCATGTTTCATGCTTAAAGAAGGTTATAGGTGAAAATCTTCCAGTTCAAACAGTATTGCCAGAACTTGATGGGGAAGGGAAGATCATATTGGAACCTGAAGCAGTCATAGAAAAAAGAACTCGACAACTACGGAATCGATCAATTTCAGAGTATCTCATCAAGTGGAAGAACTTACCCACCGAAGATTCTACATGGGAGGATGAGAATTTTATACAGAAGCACCCGGAGCTACTCAAGTGTTGAGGACAACACTTTTTTGAAGGAGAGGGGCATGTTAGGTCCCTATATCACTAGTATAGCCCCTTATTATTGTTAGTGTAAACCCCTTATTGTTATTATTGTACCCTTGTAACCCCCATTTTGTTATTATTGTGCCCTTAAATTATTATTGTTAGTTCGGCTAGGATTACATTGTGGCCCACTAGGATTACATTATGGCCCCATGGACTCCTATATATAGAAATGAGGTTTTGTAAATTGTATCATCCAAGAATTGTTCATTCATGTAATGTATTGGAGGTTTCCCCCTCGTAGTGGCTTATTTCTAAGGCGTTGATATCTCTTTTCTTCTCTTTTTGGAGCTGGTTTCCCAACACCTTTGCTATCCTGAGTCAGAGTCATCCGTTCAGTTCTCTGACGATTCTCTGGTAACCTATTATGAAATCTTGCAGGTGAAGATTTTAATCATTTCATATACTTTTTTGGAAGTCAACACGAAGTGTCTTCAAATGGAGTAGTAAAGAGTTTTCTATGGAGATTTTTGATACAGAATTTTAATTTATTTAAGATTTAAAATTTCCGGAAAAGATGATGACAAGATAGTGGACAGTCCATCTTGGGCATTAAGTCATATGATGTTGAGGTTAATTCTAGATATTCCATCATATTGGCAGGAAGCAGTTAATTCACAGGTAATGAGCCTTTCATTAACAGGTTATTTTAAATTTCCTTCATTGATTGTCTACTTGTTCTTATATCAAAATGTGGAAGAGTTCATGCATCTAGGTCTGAATATTATGGATATAAACAAGAAAATACTATCAGTAGTGTTATGAACAGATGTAGTAAGAAGAGAGAAAAATGAATTTGGATTGTTTGATTTTGCCAATTATTTCATGTCAGTTGTATATACAATCTTGAATGGAGTTCCTCCTCCCTATTTTTTACCTAAAGCTCAGGAATATTTACATTTAGGAGTAACTTGCAAATTTGGAGATTGGTTTTTTTTTTAGGATTACTCTGAAATTAGGCTATATGGAGCAAGTGTTGAGCCCTATAGACTTCCAACGTTTGTACCTATGAGGCTATTTGCCTTGGAATTTATTCGACAAAGCCTAAATGTTGGTCAGGTTCACTTTGTGCCCATGAAAAAGGGGCATATGTACAAACTACCCATGACTGTAGGCCCTTTCATAGTCAATATGAGACAGGCATTTGAGGAGGTTACTAAAATGTTAGATGAGATGCATATGTTGTTACGGAAAATTTGGGCTTATGACCCTCACAGTGTAATTTCGAATAGAATAATTGACAATGGGTATTCAACTTTCATTCATGAAAGCAGGCCAGATTTGGAGAAGATAGCAAGTAAAGGTGTGATTAGTTCAAAAGGTTCAAACATTTAGACTCCTATCATATCATAGAAATCAAACAAAAGAAGCAAAGAAATGGTGATTTATTTAGATGATGAGGAGCAAGGAGCTGAGAAGAGGACAAAGTTTATTGAAGAATCTACATCTAACCCACCTGCTTTTTCTTTACATTTGGGAGAAGAACAAAATGTTCCTACTTCACCCAAGAGTCATGAAATTTCTCATGAACAAGTACCTCTGATCAAACAGATGTTTACATAAATAGAAGAAAGGAATCAGAAGATGAAGGCCAGCATGGAGGCCCAAGCTGAATATCAACTTGCTCCAGATCAAACAAGAGTTTTGATAGTCATGGATCTTGAGAAAGATCAATTCAGAATTGCCCTGTCACATCCTACAGACATGTCAATAGGTTCTTCTAACAATTTCAATACTGTAAATGTGACTGTAGATGTGAAGAATATTCCCCTGCTGGATAAGATGAATTTACATATGCAAACTGGTCAGTTGATTGTAAATGACCTGACAAAGACCAATGCAATGGCAATGAAGGCAGAAAATATGTTGGGAAAGGTACTAAAGAAATTAAAGTTAGAGAAATCTAACTCAAAATCTTTAACAGTTCAGAACGATGAGCTAAAGAAAATCATTGTAAAGATTGGAGTGGACCCTAGTGACAAGACTGTTGTATATAAATTTATGCAAAGTGCTGAGGCAGAAATATCTATATTGAGTAAAAAGCTAAAATTTCCTACAGGAGAACATTCTATGGCTGTAGAAGTTGCAGAGGTGGAGAAGGAAAAGGAAAACCATTTATAGCAACTCATGCAAAAAGATGAAGAAATTTCCAAAATAAAGCAAACTGCAATATCACTGCAAAATCATATTGATAACCATAATTGTACTTTTGTTTTTCCTAAAGGTAACGAAAATCCACAAGCACAGATTGCTCAGTTGAATACTGAGTTGCAAATGGTTGAAAGATATCGGAAAAAGGTTCAAGCAGATCTGGAGACTGCAACAAAGCTTATTCAAGCCATAGAGAATGAAGCTAACAAGTACAAAATGGATATTCATAATGTTGATGCTGAGATTAAAAATCTCAAAGAAAGACTGAAAGGAAACATTTTACTGATACAAGCCAAAGATATCATTTGGAATGATATCATTTCAGAAATGAAATCAATTTGGATCTTTTTGATGATTGTTGCAGAGGAGAAAAGTCTTATCAAGGAATGTGAAGAACCAATCATGACAAATAAATAGAAGGCAATTAATAGAGCTATTTGGGCTAGAAGGTTCATTGACTTTATTAATTATAAAACAGATCAGGAATTAGAAGAGAATGACATTAAAAGTAGGACCTTATATGCAGTAGAGATCAATAAGATGATTGTCAAAAATGACCACAGAAAGGCTACAGAAAATAAACTGATGGAAATTAAAGAAGCAGTAAGTCAGTTTGATAATTTATTTGATATATTAACAAGAATAGGTCTGCCATCATGTTGGGGAGATGAGGGAAATATTTTTTCATGGGATTCTTATGAGAATTTTCTAGTTATGACAAAAATTAAAGTTGATAACAGGCATGAAAAAACTCAGGTGCTTAAAGGGGAAACAATGGTCAACTTTCTGCAGAAACATTTTTAGCTACTATGGTTGGTAAAAACTCTTTTCACAGAAATACCATCCTATAATCGAATTACTGCACTCAGATTGGAGTATCACAATCTAACACATTCACCCAGGACAAAGGTAGAGATATGGAAAAAGTGAAGAGCTTGGACAATAGACTTTCCAAAAGGGTTTTCAGCATCAAAGAAAGACAAATCAGCTGACCAAGGAAATGCAGCAACATCATCAGCAATTCCTATAGATTAGGATATATATTTTTACATTATATTAATTTTTCAAAGACAATGTAATTATAATAAGACATTTTCAAGGCATGTAATAGACAGCCTTCGAAGTCCTAAGTAGTTGTGGTAGTTAGGATTAGTTACAGTAGCTCCAAACTGATTTTTATTGTATTTAATGTAATTTTCAAGAGGAAGAAAGGTTCTGAGTTTTGGGACCTTCAGAGTATTATTTTGTACTCAGGGATTTCGATGATTAAAGAATGAGTAAGCAAGTTTTTGGCATCTATTTATGTTGATATGTATCTAAGTTTAAATTTTGTGTTTTCTTTCTTTGAAAAAGACAAAGTAATGAGCAGCAGGTCTCTTTTTACCTATGTAAGCAAGAGTTAAAATCCTTAATTGGCGCTCCTTTGTTTTAACTATTTCCTTCATAAATTCTTCAGAAGTTTGAGATGATATATTATGTGTGACAGCATATTATTTTGGGCTTCTTTCTTTCATTTTCTTCTGGTCATTTCATTCAACATCAGCAAATGGTAGCATTGTGAGACATTCATTGTGTTTGATATCTAAGGGTTTAATTATAAAATACTTGAAGGTGATTAAAATAGAGACAGATATTTTCATGACATAATAATATAAATGTCTTAAGCACTTATTCCTTATCACAGCTAAGGGATTTTCTCTTAAGGTACAACATTAATTGGCATCGTTTCCGGGGAACGAAGAAGCGAAGTTTTCCCTGGGTTTTCTTCATATTTCCTCTAGTTGTTTAGAAAGGAGGAAATACTAAAGTTGTGTTTTCATTTTATAATTCTGGCTCCTAAGAGGCCTCACACAAGGTCAGATTCCTCTCAGCAAAAATCCCCCATTTTGTTAGATCCAGAAAATTTAGTTTCTAAAAAGGGCCAGAAATAAAAAAATATTTTCTACACCTGATGCTAGACTGCTTGCACCAGGCAGCAATTCTCATACCCTTTCATCCAAGGATATTTCCCAGAAACTCATTTTCTTGGAACAATAATCCTTGCCCTCATCCATTCATTCCCAAAAACCAACATTAGAAGAACAATCTTTTGAGTCTGTATCATTTCCATTCACAGAAACTCAACCTAATACAGTTTCCAGTTCTTCTTCTATTTGTTATCAACCCCTTCCCATATCAGTTATTCTACCCCATTCATCCACACCTACAACTGGTACTCATATTCCCCCTACTCAAGGAGTAGTCAATCAGGGCATAAACATGGTAGCCCCTGCTTTCTTGATGAATAGATATGCACCATTAAATCTTTCCCAACCAATGAATGCAATGCCTCAAGAGTATCTTAAGTTTCTTCCTAGGTTTACTGGTGAAGATGAAATAACTGCAAAACAACACTTGCCTTTGTTTTGCACATTTGCCGAAAATTTCAATGTAGAACATCTTGATGTTGTAATGAGACTTTTTGTGTAGTATCTAAATGGAGAGGCAAGAAAGTGGTTCAAAGGATTACCAAATGGCTCAATCAATGATTGGGATGAATTAGAAAGACATTTCATCCAAAGGTGGGGTGAAAAGAGAGATCATGGTTATTCCTTAACAGAATTTAATGCTATAAAGAAAAAATTAGATGAAAACATGAGTGCTTTCATCAAAATATTTAATAAATTGTACAATAGTTTGCCTGTAGAAATGAAACCTCCTCCTATTGGAGCAAAATTTGTTTTTGTTGGGGAATTTGTATCAGATTTCAGTTTTACATTGAGAGAAAGAATATCACCCACTCTTGAAAAAATTCAAACTGATGCCTTAGAGATTGAGGCAAATATGACTACTGCTGGAAAAGTACAAGAAAAACAGTTAGTTCAAGATAAAGGAAAAGCTAAAGAGGAGTCATCATAAGATCAAAGGATCGATGACATGACTAAGGTTGTTAAAAAATTGTCAAACAAATTAGTAAATATGGAAATGGATAACAAGAAACTTGTACAACAAAATAGAGGGGTTTTTAATCCCCAATTCAAAAAGCAGCCCCTACAGATTTTGTAGAGGGAAAGAAGAGTTCAGGATCAAGTTCAAGCACCCTTATATATAGAAGCAGCACCATCACAGTCTACTGATGATGATCAGAAAGAAGATGAAGATCAAATTTCTGTTGTGTATATGGAAGATGGTGAAATAGGAGAAGAATGTGAAAAGGAATGTGCATAAGAATGAAAAGAAGCTGATGTTTCATTTGATCAAGAAGAAATGGATGATTACTGCAAACAATTTACTGATTTTATGCAAGCATAATTGCATAAAAATTATGAATTGAGATCAAAGAAGAGGTTGAGAACTCAAGATAATGAAGAGAAAGAATCAAAATCAGTACCTTCCCCAATGGTGACTCCACTACAGAAAAATTCAATAAAACAATCAGACAAGGGGAAGAAGCCTATGAATCCAGTAAAATAAAAGGAGAAGCAGCAAGATGAGGTTTCCCAAATCAAGTCTAATGGCTCTAATATTTTCGAGAACATTGTTACTATTCCTGAGCAACATGAAAATCCAAACAAAAATCGAGAAGAACCTGAAAAGTTGACAAAACAAAATCAAACTTCCAGTTTGTTGAAAGAGTTAAAAAAAGTTAAAATACAAGTACCTCTTCTTGAGTTGGCTAAAACACCTAGTTATAAGAAAGAAATTGCATATTTTATTAATCTATCTCAGTATGATGACATGGGTGATATTGTGAATTTGCAAGAAGAGAAGCCAGTGGTTACTTTTGGGCCTCATGTTGAAGAGGTAGATTCTTTTGTTCCAACTTTTTATATATCAGTTCTGTTGCATGATTTCATTTTACATAATTGTATGCTAGATTCTGGTGCATCACATAATCTTATGCCACTGACTGTGATGAATGAGCTAAATTTACAAATCACTAAGCCATATAGAGACCTCTATTCCTTTGATTCAAAAAGGGTGAAGTGTGTAGGTCTTATCAAAGACATGGTTGTTTCCTTAGCTCAAATTCCAACCAAGAGTATTATGATGGATGTTGTAGTAGCAGATATTCCGACCAGGTTTGGTATGTTGTTTTCTAGATCCTAGGGAGAAAAGCTTGGAGGTGTCTTGAAATTAGATTTCACATATGCCATCATTCCTATTTTTAATGGGGAGAAAAGGATATTATACAGAGAAACCAGATTTTTGAAAACTACCACCAAGAAAAATGCAGGTAATTCCCCCATTTATGTCTAAGAGGAGGATCTCTCTTGTTTCATGATGCATGAAGATGCATAATTTTCTAAAGACTCAAAGGAGCAGCTCTCTTCAGTCAATGTACATAAGGAGCTGCATTCAAATAAAATTTGAAAGTGTTATTTCGATGGTGCATTTTCTAAAGAGGGCACCAGAGCTGGATTCATATTTATATATCTTGAAGGTAACCTTTCACCTTTTTCCTTTAAACTGGAATTTGAATCTACTAATAATGTGGCTGAGTACGAAGCATTGATTTTAAGCCTGCAAACAGCCAAACAAATGGGGATTCAGCCTATTTCTATTTTTGGTGATATTGAATTAATAATAAGACAGATTAAGAATTGGTGTCAAACTAAGTGTTAGCTCCCCGTAATTCCAGCAGATTGGTGAGACCATAACTACAGAGAGGACACTTGAACCACTTTGGGATTCTAGGATCTATCCCTCCTGAATCCGGAGAGGGATCTCTCCAATAAGTGCAAAGATTGATTTATCTTTAAAGGTTTTATGTGTGATATTAGGCTAGTTATTAAGAGCAAGGGTTTTTGTTTGTTTTGGATGGTTGAGCATGATTATTAGTTGAGTGGAAAGTCCTAAAATGAAAGAGTTTCAAAGGTGTGAAGTTGTAAGCAATCAGAACAAGCTTTTGGCTGATAAGATAGATATGACCCTGGGTTTTAGTCCATTGGGCTATGGAGTCATAAAAGGTTTTAATTGCGCAACAATTTCAAGAGTGGTCCAAGGGGAAAGTCATCTATATCACAAGATCTTTGAGATAAAATGATGGAATGGAACAATAAAAGTGTTGAAGGGGTGGAAACAGACAATAATTTCAACTAGGATTTATCAGTCTGTCCAAAAAAGAAAAGCCTTTTAAGTAACTGTTTAAAACCAACCAAGGACAGGGCTAACCATAAACTTCTTTGGCAAGTTCATATTAAAGCTAACTCAATAGAAAAACAATCCAGTAATCCGCATAATTACCTTCAGAAGGGATGAAAACAGATAAAGAGAAACAAAGCATAGCTTAAGATCAGATAAGATACTTTTAAATCTAGACTGCTTTCATCATACACTTAGGGAAACTTTTAGAACTACCTTTGGAGAAAGAAGCTAGAAAACAGGGCACACCATCACTTTTCTAGTCTATATTTACTTAGCAAATAATGAAAATAACATTCAAGAATGATGTTTAAAGTAAACAGTAGGATGAGGGAACACCAGCATTCCTAACTGCTCAAATTGTATTGAATCATTCTTAAATACACAATTTGGAGGAAAAATTTGAGATAAATCTTATCAGTCAGAGAAGGGTACTGTAAATAGTAAATCCTAACTCTATGCTTGTTGTTCTTTATCAGAGAATAAATGGACAAAATGGCATACACGAAAGGAAAAAAATTACACAAAAATAAGCACTTCACCAGTGATATAGACCAGGATCCCAAGAAACAGCTTGTATATTGATGTCAAACCAGTTACATTCTTCAAGTCTGATGTTTCAGTTCAACAATCATCTTCACTTGTCAGCCTAACTTATTAGATCACAAACAGAGCTTCAAGAGCCTTTGAACGCTATTTACATGTAGAAAATTCGAGCACAAGTGTATTTCAAAGTTCTGCAACCAACATTTTTTCATATTCAACAGAAGTATTTATAGAAGAAATGAGGAGGTGGGATGGGATAAAAGATCTTTAGGTTCAATTAATACATATTAATGATTCTCGGCCTTTGAGGGGCTCGATGGAGAAGATTACAGATATTTCCTCTATATTAATTGTTTTACATTAATAATTAAGCTCAGTGGGATGATTTTGTTGACTTTAAGGCTTTGTGTAATTTTTGTAATAACTCTGTTGATATTTTGCAATAATTTCTTTGATTGAATTAACTGTTCGGTTGTCATGAGGAAAATATCCTCTGTTCCGGTAATAACTCGGCCTCTGTTGAATGCTTTGAGGCTACAGGTGGCATTTGGTAGCTGGCGAGGATTCAATTGGCCTCTGATGTGGCGGTGGAGGCTTTCTCTATCTAATAGATATTATTTATTTTCTTTAAACACTGTTAATGTGATTTGATTCTGTGTGTTAGGCTTAATCAAGCCTAAATTTTGTCTTTTGTTCTTTAACTGTGTTTAATTTAGTGGATTAGGCTTTTGATTTTCGATCTTAGCCGTAATCCACCCAACTGTGCAAAACATATTTACTTCTTCATCTCTGGTTTGATTTGATCTTCAACACTGATACTCTCTGCTTTAATTAATCTTTGGTGTGTCTTGTTGATGTGCAGGTGCGCAGAGGCTTCATAATGGTACCAGTGCTCATGATGCACCGATAAACTTTGATGGGAACCCTGTAGAATGATTTCTCTTATGAACAAAGGCATGGGGGATCGTCATCCCCGGCCTTTGGTTTTATTTTAATATAATGGAAAAACCATTAAAAATATACACAATACAATAAAAATTAGAAAAAACCTACATATTAAGGTTTAACTGCTTCAGAGGCTCGGGTTTGGATCATGACCGTTGGATGAAAGCATCCAACAGTGGAGATTGTTCGCGGAGGGCAAAAGAAGATTGGTTGATGAAATGGTGCAGAGGATTAAGTCCGGGCCGTTGATCTGTGTTGATCAACGGTCGAAATGGGTCTGGAAAAATATAAAGCGAAGGGGTCACTTTATAGCAAAATAGAAGAAAATGCGAAGAAAATAGGTTAAAATACCTTTGGCGGAGAAAAATGTTTTGAAAGGGAAATTGCGGTTTCCAAACGATCCTAGGCCATTAGATTAATTTGGCCTCAAATATAAACGGTTGTGGTTGATCAATGAAGTCCCTTGGTGTATGGCGGAGGGCGATGAAACAACGCGAAATTGAACTGAGACCGTTGATCTACAGAGATCAACGGTGGAGGGGGAACGCGATGGGTCGCAGTGTAAAAGGGAAAAATAGTTTTGGTTAAAGAAACCAGCAGTATCGCACAGTGAAAAGTCAGATGAGTGGTTTTACCTTTTCGAATTGGATATGCGTTAGAGCCCGCCACATGGCATTCTGAAACCGCTTATATCACGTAGCTCTTGGATAATTAACCTTCGTGCTAAAATCTACGCGATATGGAGTGTCTGCCATTAGATGTGGAGTCTCAGATATGACGGTCGTGGAAAGAGCGCGATATAGACAAGATGCGCGGGTGATAATAGGTGGGGTGGTTTTAATCGGGACCGTCCGATCATAGGGATGAATGGCGGAGATCAAATCTGGGACGGGTAGGACCCAAGAGATTCGAGCCTACCGGGATGAATTTGGGCTATTGGATGAAGCAGATCAATGGATCAGATGTGATCTGTGGGTTAATGAAATAATATATAAGGCGGAGAAAGGGTCAGTATGGACCATTGATCTGCAGAGATCAACGGCTGAGATTTGGCTGAAAAAAATTATAAAGCGGAGTGTAAGAAATTTAACCAAGGTGGTGAGGAAAGATCTGGACCGTCAGATCTTATTGTAGGGATGGCCCAGATGTAATCGGAGCTTTGCGATCGGTGGGGGCGAAACAAAATGGGCACCGATGCGATTGGTTGTGGACCGTTGATCTGCGGATCAGATCGACGGTGGGAAATGAATCGGGAGATCGCCAATCGGGAGGGGGTGAATAAAATACAAAAGCGCCCAATGGAAATCTCTGAAGTGAGATTGCGCTAGCCGTTTTATTGGCTTATGATCAACAGTCGGAAATGGGTTTAACCAATGAACAGGTGGAACCCTTTGAAACATAAGAAAATCAAAATTTTAATGAAATACAAAGGATTCTTGGCTTTAGGGCGGGGTTTTATTTACAATTAGCGCCCGATTGCGGGGCCTCAGGGTATATGCGAAAGGATGAAAGGATGGGGGTTTTATATTGAAAAGAGCCAATCAGAATCAAAAAAAAGGTGAGGGCCTTTCAGATGCACCCGACGAAAACTTCCGACGCGGGACTGTATTGACCGTCGATCGGGGAAAATATCAACGGTCCTTTCATAAAAAACATTGAACCAGCGGGTTTCAATACAAACATAGGAAAAGTGAGTTTTTATGAATTTACAAAGGGAAAATATGATCGGGATGGGTTTATTGATAATTTTAAGCGCCCGATTGCGGGCTCTTGGGTTATATGAAGCAGCAAAGAGATCGGGGCTTATATTCAAAGGGGCCAATCATATCGGAGGTTTTATATAGCACAAAGACTTGCGCTTGTCGATTGTTCTAATGTGATAAGTGCCCGATGGGTTTAGTGCTTGGTTCTAGCGCTAGGGTATATGTGGGGAAGTGGTTTAGGGGGCTTAGCTGAAGGGGGCTAAAGCTTGTAATAAAAAAACTTGGATTTTTATGGATTTTCAATGGATTTGGGGGTTTCGGTAAGGTCTAAAAATGAGTTTTAAACCTTATAAAAGGGGTTTTATGAAGGGAAGAAGGGAATAAGTGAAAAAAGGAGGAATCTCATGGGGAAAAAGGGAATAAAATGAAGGTTAATTTTGAGGGAAAGGAGGGGTTAAATGAGGGAAAAATGGAATTTTTTGCAGCAGTCTTTTCTTCAAGAAAACAGCAGAATTTCATAATTATGAGGGAAACAGTGGTGAAGATTAATCAAAGAATAAGATGTCTTCAAAATACTTCAAGAACTAACAATTTTTGCGATAAAACTTGTTTCTTGAAGGCTTCAAAAAATGATTTAGCCACCATTTGATATGACAAATTTTATAGGTGGCTAACAGTGGCTCCACATGGGGATGGCGCCTTCTTGAAGGCATAAGGAACTTCAGACTTGCATTCTCTGTTGGGTTGATCAGTGCCTTATCCATTGGGCTGCAACTTTCTTCACTTGGATGATCTTCTTTTGTTCTGAAAATATTAGTAGCCATGAAAGACAATGGAATCTCTATCAAACCAGGCTTTCTACCTACCCAATCCTACGGATCTAACATTTTTTCTTATTTCAGAGTGCACTTGGATTGGAAAACTCTTTTCAAACATTTTATTCTTTTAGAAAGCAAAAAAATAATCTAATTCTACTTCTTATTTCTCCATGAACTCAGATTAAACAGTTGAGTTCATAAGCTTCTCTAGCTAATCTACTATCTGTTAAGATCAAACAGTCTAACATATTTTCATTCTCTAACTTCTAAAACAGAAATTTAAAAGCATACAAGTCAGGATTGAAAAGTCTAACTTGTTGCTGACCTATGGCATAAAACAAGCTGCACATAGATAATTATTTTACAGAAAATTAAATCAAAACATTGAAGGCTTAAGATCCAAAAGTTCTGGGCACGACCTTCTCTTTTCTTTAGCTCTGTTTTTTAGTTTATTTGAGTTGTTTTTTCCTTGTTATCTGGTTCAGATTTTGAGCTTATTAGAACCAGTTTAATTATGTTTTTGACTCAAAATTTTAAACAAATTAGAGTCATTCTTCATTTGAAAATTGAGGTTCGGATTTTGAGTTTGTTTGAACCTTTATTTTCTAGCCTAATCTACCTAACTGATAAGCCAAGATTAATTTGTTTGGAAAATATATTTCACTAACCTATCAACAGTCAATTTAAAACTAATTAGTCATGATTAGGCTGTATGACTAACTAGAAGTGTGTTTTTCAGGAGTGGCATTTGAGCTTGCACACTTTCAGACTTTGTTTCTCTTTTTTTTTTGGTATGGGGTTATACCTTTATTGTTTTTACAATCTTCCCTCTTTTCTTTCTTTCACTGTTTTTGTATTTTTGATTTTTATAACTTTGAATGCAATGATGGATGAAATATTTATAATGAGAAAAAAGATAAAAAGGCTTTCAAAACATGATAGGATCAAGAGAAGTAATGTTTAAGCATCCTGCCATTGATAGGACCCCCAAACATTTCAGCTCCATTCAACTCCCACAAAAAATAAGCATTATTACCAGCAGAAGAATGAATGAGATAAGGGCCAAGCCATAAGTTGTCAAATTTCCCATGCTTGCCCTTGTCTTCTCTCCTTGAGTCCCACTTTAATACTTTGTCCGCAACACTGAAATTGATGGCCTTTGTTCTTCTATCAAAAAGCTTTTTGATGCTCACTTGATTTTGTAATGCTTTGTTATAAACCTCCTCTCTGGTTTGCTGAAGATGTATAGTCTGATTAATCCTTCTGATCATTTCATTGTCTTCAGACTGAACCTCTTGAATCAACTTCATAACCGGTTCACCAAGGCTGGTTGGAAAAATTGCATCTGTACCATACACAAGCTGGTAGGGTGACATCCCAATAGATTTCTTTAATGTCAATCTGTCAGCCCATAGTGCATGCACAAGCTTTGTGTGCCAAGACTTCTTGTTGTCTTCCAACAACTTCTTGATTATGTTCACCAAACTCTTGTTTGAGGATTCTGCTAGCCCATTACATTGAGGATAATAAGCAGTAGAATGGCCCAATGTTATCTGATATTTGTGACTGAATTCAACCATCTTCTTGGATCCAAATGATGTTGCATTATCAATGATGATCTTCCTAGGACAGCCAAATCTAGAGAGGATATGAGTCTCCATGAATTTTATGATGATAGAGTCATTGGCAAGCCTAGAAGGGATGGCTTCTATCCATTTGGTGAAGTAATCTGTTGCAGTGAGAATCCATCTATGTTGGGCAAAAGATGGTGGATGGATTTCTCCTATTAATTCAAGTCCCCACTATTGAAAAGGAGCTTCAACAGTGATTGGATGCAGAGGTAAGGGCAGCAAATTTCTTTTGCCTTCAAAAAGTTAGCATTTATGACAGGCAATTATCATCTTATGTACATCTAGAAAGAGTGCGGGCCAATAGTGGTCAGCTCTAAGGATCTTTTTGGCTGTTGTCTTCCAGTAGAGGTGGCCTCCACATTCTCCTTCATGGAACTCGTGCTTAACCTTCTCTACATCATACTCAGGAAAACATTTAAGAAATATCCCACTTACATTTTTCCAATAAAGACATTTATCTATAATGCAGTAGTTTACAGCTTTTATCTTTAAAAACCTTGCCTTTGTTTTTGTCAAACCAGGAGGTGTATTCAAATTGAGAAAAACAGAAAAAATATTAGCATACCAAGAGGAATTCATAAAATGGTCTTCAACAATGGGAGTTGAGATTTCCTCTTGTTCATCCAAAGCATTTATCATACTAATATCAAGAACTTCAAAATTTTATTTAGCCATTAATCTAGCTAGACCCTAGCCTTTGATGAGTTTAGTGCGTTTGATTTCCAAATCATATTCAAGTATAACAACTATCCACTTACCTCTCTTACCATATGGGTCGTGTGTTAGAATGTCTTTCACAAATGAATTTGGGACAAAGGCAATGATGTGTGAGTGCAAGATGTATACTCTGAAGTCTTTTAAAGCCTTGTCCAAAGCAAAAGCTTGATTTTCCATAATGTTATACTTCATAGGATCATCTCTCAATGCCTTGCTAAAGAATGCAATAGGCTGCTCTTGTCCCTGTGGATTTTTCTGCAATATAATAGCAGCTATTGTACGTTCTGATGCGAATGAAAAAATATAAAAATCGTTTGAAAAAACAGGACTTATTAGGATTGGTGTTTTGGTTAATGCTTGTTTCACCAGCTCAAAGGACTTCTTTGCTTCCAAGGTCCACTTAACCCCTTGCTCGTTTTTCAGCATGTTTGTAATGTTTCTAAGGAGCTCAATGAATTTGGGTATGAACCTTGTCAATAAATTAATTTTTCCAATGAAAGATTCTAATTCCTTGATGTTTCGAGGATGAGAGATTTGCAATATGGCATCAATCCTCTTTGGATATATCTTTATCCCCTCTTCTGAAATGATGTGTCCAAGAATTTTACCTTCTTGGAGACCGAACAGTGTTTTCTTTGGGTTTAAATATATCCCAAACTTTCTGCATCTCTCGAAGAATTTTCTCAAATGTTCTAAGTGCTCTTCATCTATCTTTGAAAAAACAGTGACATCATCAAGGTAAATAATGATGAAGTAGCCCAATTCCTCCGAGAATGCAATGTCCATGGCTCTTTGGAATGTTGCACCAGCGTTCATTAGACCAAAGGGAATTTTCACATACATGAAAGTGCCCCAAGGTGTAGTAAAGGTTGTCTTTAATTGATCATCAGGATGAACTAAGATTTGATTGTATCCTGAGTAGCCATCAAGTAAAGAAATTCTTTTAGAACCAACTACCCTTTGTAAAATATGGTCCATCTTGGGTAAAGGGTAGTTTTCCTTCAATGAAGCTTTGTTTAAGTCTCTAAAGTCTATAAAAAGCCTAATCTCTCATGTTTTCTTCCTAACTGACACCAGATTAGACACCCACTCAGAATATCTAATAGGGACAATAATACCAGCTTCATACATTTTCTTGATTTCCTTGTCAACCAAAGGTAACTGAATAGGGTTTATTCTGCGCAGCTTTTTTTTAAATGGATTTTGGTTTTCCTTGAGAAGAATTTTGTGCTGAATTATTTCAATGTCATAGGATTTCAAATCCTCATAACTCCATGCGAAAACATCAGAAAATTATTTAAACAGCTCTATGTATTTGAGTTTAATGTGAGCTAGTAAAGACAGACAGCTTGATCATCATTGGTTTCAGTTCACTGCCTATATTACACTCTTCAACTTCAGTCTCGACAGGCTCTAGTTTCGGCTTCTTGGCCACATCATTGAAATCAAACAACTCTTCTAAAGGGGCCAGACCCTTTGGAAAACTCTGATTGTTAGACTGCAAGGTTTCTAAATCCTCTGTTTCTAACTCTGCAACCATTCCTGTTGTGTTTTCAAGTTTGTTAGATAGCAGATTTACATCAACTATCTCAGGAGATTGTTCTTCTTCATCAAGAAAATTTTCTTCACTAGGGCAGTCTGTTTCATAGTCTGAATCCAAACATGGTAGTTCAAATTCATTTCTGAACTACATGAAGTCTTCTATTTGTTTTTCTCCATCAAACACTTGCCAATATTTCTCGTTATCATGGACAGCTGGTCTAAATTTAATTTGAGTTGTGCATTCTTTAGTTTCATATGGCGTTAAGCATGTTCTAGCAGCAAAAGCTAAACTGTGGGCCATGATATTCCTTTTTCTTGGGACAAAAATCAATTGGGATTCCTTGAAATTTTTTAATAAATCCACGACATCATTCTGATAGGCTCTAAGTCTAGGGTGATTAGCGTTGGTTTCCCCGTTCACTTGCCTAATGATTAATTTTGAATCCCCATGAACTTTAACTCTCTTGGCTCCTAATTTTTTCAACAAATGCAAGCCTAAAATAAGGGATTTGTATTCCGCTATGTTATTCGAACACTGAAAGTTTAGTCTGTAGGAATGGCCTTCTGTGTGGTTGTTCTCGATGTTACGTATCCAGACACCTGCACCAGCATTGCACCTAGTGCAAGACCCGTCGAAGTTCATACTCCAAAGAGGATTAGTTTCAAGTTCATCAGTTGGGTTACTATCCTCTTCAACTAAAATGCTTTCAAATTGTTCTTGAATATCAGCACTTCGTTGAATTTTTTTTAATTCCTTAGGTTTTTCATTGTATTGAGGAATACCTTCTTGACTCTCAAGGTTTAAAAGCAAAGGACACATGATTTGTAGCTCAAGACCCATGTGTTGTTTGTTGTAGTTTTCGGGTTTAGCAAACTGTTTTGACAGTTCTGTGTTGTCTTCCTCCTCCTCTCTATTTTCCATTAAATCGGTTAAAGTCACTTGGTCACTGAAAGTTTCATCGTTGAAAAGAATAAATGAATCAAGGCATGTGTTTACAAAATAAAGGGGAGAGTTTTGCGGTCTATCTTGGCTAGTAACCATGTACGGCATATGATACTCCCTGTAAAGTCTTCTTGTCTGATTTAAAAAAGGGATGGTCGCATATGTCATGTCCATCTGCGTAGTTCCTTGTAACTTAGCTCCCCCAGATCTAGATAACAGCATACCATACTTTGGGGGTACATCAACCACTACAATATCCATGACTAAGCATTTGGTTGGGATTTGTGCTAAGTTAACACAGAGGTCTTTGATTAATCCTAAACATTTCACTCTGCTTGAGTCAAAGGAGTAAAGGTCGAGTAAGGTCGAGTAATCTCAAGGCCTAGGCTCTCCATTACAGCTTTAGGCATTAAATTGTGAGAGGCCCCGGAATCATGCATAGCATTATGAAAAATATTGTCATGAACATTTAAACTAACATAAAAAGGAGGAACAGGTCCCTCTTGATATCTACCTTCAATCTTAGGAGCAAAAATAAGCTTTGGTTGGTCATCGTTAAGATTGACAGTATCATTATTCTCTTCTATGTTAAAAGCCTTCAAAATTTGAGATCTATATACATTCTAGGCAGCTAACTCAGTAAGGGGAACAGAGATTTTAATTCTGGAAGTTTCCTGCTCCAAACTAAAAGGAATCTGATTCTTTGAAGTGCTTGTTTCAGCCTTATTAACTACCACTCTATAAACAAAATCTGTTTGTTGATTTCCTCTATTTACATTTGTTAAAATTGTTTTAACAGGAGTATTAGCTGAGGTGCTAACACTACTAAGGTCTGCACTCTGTTTTGCATTGTTTTGAGTGCCTTTCTCTTTACCTTTATCAGAATTTCCAGCTACTGCTTTATCTTTCTATTTTACAATTTTAGGTTTATTCGCAGTGTTGTTTTGGGCAGATTTTTCAGAGGTTTTAGTTTTGGGAGTCTCTTGACTGCTTCTACTCCTAAGGTCATATTCCTTTTGAGACTCTATGATGACATTTTCCATGTCTTGATAATAACTTTCATCCTCATCTCTTTTGTCATCATAGGGCGTGTATAGACCTTGTTTTCTATCATAATGAACTTCAAAGTCATCATTATCTACTCCCAGCATGTTGATATCATCTTCCTCTGTTTTCTCACTTGTTTCTTCAACCTCACTTACATATTTTTGATGAAAATGAGGAGTGATTTGTTGACAGTCCTCCCATGGTCTATTCTGAGGTTAGTTTCTCCTAAAATTATGATTTTGGTTCTGATTTCTATTTTGAGGAGCTGTTTGGTTTTGATTTGCTTGAGCTCTCTCAAGTATGCTCATCTTTTTCATCATCTCCTCCATCATTCTCTCCATATTTGAGCTAGATGTGGAAGGTGTAGACTCATTTTTAAAGGACAATTTCTTCTCATTCCTCATTCTTGCTCTTTTCTCCATCAAGTTAACTTCCACAACAAGAGCTCCTTTTTACATGTCTTCGAGGGTTAAAGGATCTATCTCTCTCAAATGATAGGCCATCTCAGGATCAAATCCCTCAGGAAACTTGTTTAAAGCTGAGCCTTGTGGAGGTTTTAAATCTGGGGGAAGTGCATTATACACACTGTTAAATCTAGTGCAGTAAGCTTGTACACTTTCTCCAATGTTTCTGTGAAGATTTTTGTAGTCAGAAAGTATTTGGAGAGGGTTTTTCTTCACTTCCCATTTGTTTAAGAATAGCTGATGGAAGGCTTGGAGATCATTAATACTGTGAGGGGTTAAGCCTTTGAACCATTTTTTTACCTCTCCCCCTAAACTCTAAGCAAATAGTCTAAGTTTGACAAATTCATTATCAATCTTGTTTCTGTCAAAGTAGTCATTCATCTTATCCACATGTTGTGAAGCAGTAATAGCATTACTGGCCTTATACAATGGTATCTTGGACTGATAGTCCTGTGGAAGATTGACTAAGGGTATAGGAAGGACTAAGGGAGCATACCATGCTGCCATGATAGGAGGTGGAGGTGGATTTACAAGAGGTGGATTAACATGAGGGAAAGTGGGTTGAAGTGGAGTGGTTTGGATAGTGGATGTATGGGTAGTAGAAGTGGATGGACCAGGAATAGATTGCTGAGCTGATCTTGGATGAGAGACACCTAAATTGTAAAGGAAATGTAAATCAGGTGGTGTTGTTTCTCTACTACCAGGATGTTCACTTTGTTTTGGGGATGAAAGTGAAGACTCTGAATCTAGCTGATATAAATCATCAAGAAACCTAGTTCTAAATGGATTTCTTAAGTCAACTTGTGATTGTTGTAGAGCTGCAAGGTTTTCAGGAACTGAATTAGCTCTCAAGGGTGATCTGAAAACAATTAAATATTTAATCTTAGGAGACTTCCTAAAGATACTTTCAAGGTTATCAACTATCTCAGGAGGGTCTGGGTCAGGATAGGCTATAGTATGAATCTTTCTAGGAGCCACTATGCTTTGTTTTTCATACCTAAGTAAACAAGAAAAGTTTAACCAGATATAACAATATTTAAGAGGCTAACTGATCTTTTTAAACAATAAAAGTTTAATCCTAAAGCCTTCTAACTGAGTTTGAATGATTTTATGATGATAATGGGTCTTCCCAGTGGAGTCTTAAGTTCTGTTTAGGATTGTGGAGTCACCAGGTGGAAATTTTTAGCTCTTTTGGAGGTAAAAGGTTTAATGGTCCACCACCATGTTTATTGAATACCAATCTGAAATGTTTTTGGGTTTTTCTGAGTTTTTTCAGTCCTATGGGTTCTAAGAGTGTCCTAAATCTGTTTCAAAACTTAGCTACGGTTATGAGACAAATACAATATACTCTTATGGCTAAGCTAGTTGATCCTTCAAGGTTTGATAAGCTCTTATGAGAATCCTAAGGTTTCCTTAGTTTGCCACTGATTCAAACAACTTTTACCATGATTACCAATTGCTTAGTAGTGCTTGAATAAGGCTACTTGTACTCAAGGGGTTTTTGGAATGAATATTGACTCAGTCCCAAGCGGAGTTGCCAGAAATGTTAGCTCCCTGTAATTCCAGCAGATTGGTGAGACCAGAACTACGGAGAGGGATCTCTCCAATAAGTGAAAATATTGATTTATCTTTAAAGGTTTTATGTGCGATATTAGGCTATTTATTAAGAGCAAGGGTTTTTGTTTGTTTTGGATGGTTGAGCATGATTTTTAGTTGAGTGGAAAGTCCTAAAATGCAAGAGTTTCAAAGGTGTGAAGTTGTAAGCAATCAGAACAAGCTTTTGGCTGATAAGATAGATATGACCCTGGGTTTTAGTCCATTGGGCTATGGAGTCATAAAAGGGTTTAATTGCGCAACAATTTCAAGAGTGGTCCAAGGGGAAATTCATCTATATCACAAGATCTTTGAGATAAAATGATGGAATGGAACAATAAAAGTGTTGAAGCGGTGGAAACAGACAATAATTTCAACTAGGATTTATCAGTATATCCAAACAAGAAAATCCTTTTAAGTAAATGTTTAAAACCAACCAAGGACAGGGCTAGCCATAAACTTCTTGGGCAAGTTCATATTAAAGCTAACTCAATAGACAAACAATCCAGTAATCTGCATAATTACCTTCAAAAGGGATGAAAACAGATAAAGATAAACAAAGCGCAGCTTAAGATCAGATAAGATACTTTTAAATCTAGACTTCTTTCAGCATACACTTAGGGAAACTTTCATAACTACCTTTCGAGAAAGAAGCTAGAAAACAGGGCACACCATCACTTTTCTAGTCTATCTTTACTTAGAAAATAATGAAAATAACATTCAAGAGCGATGTTTAAAGTAAACAGTACGACGAGGGAACGCCAGCATTCCTAACTGCTCAAACTGTATTGAATCATTCTTAAATACACAATTTGGAGGAAAACATTGAGATAAAGCTTATCAGTCAGAGAAGGGTACTGTAAATAGTAAATCCTAACTCTATGCTTGTTGTTCTTTATCAGAGAATAAATGGACAAAATGGCATACACGAAAGGAAAACAATTACACAGAAAGAAGCACTTCACCAGTGATATAGACCAGGATCCCAAGAAACAGCTTGTATATTGATGTCAAACCAGTTACATTCTTCAAGTCCGATGTTTCAGTTCAGCAATCATCTTCACTTGTCAGCCTAACTTATTAGATCACAAACAGAGCTTCAAGAGCCTTTGAACGCTATTTACATGTAGAAAATTCGAGCACAAGTGTATTTCAAAGTTCTGCAACCAACATTGTTTCATCCTCTACATAAGTATTTATAGAAGAAATGAGGAGTTGGGATGGGATAAAAGATCTTTAGGTTCAATTAATACAGATTAATTCTTCTCGGCCTTTGAGGGGCTCAATGGAGAAGATTACAGATATTTCCTCTATATTAATTGTTTTACATTAATAATTAAGCTCGGTGGCATGATTTTGTTGACTTTAAGGCTCTGTGTCATCTTTGTAATAACTCTGCTGATATTTTGCAATAATTTATTTGATTGAATTAACAGTTTGGCTGTCGTGAGGAAAATATCCTCTGTTCCGATAATAACTCGGCCTCTGTTGAATGCTTTGAGGCTACAGGTGGCATTTGGTAGCTGGCGAGGATTCAATTGGCCTCTGATGTGGCGGTGGAGGCTTTCTCTGTCTGATAGATATTATTTATTTTCTTTAAACACTGTTAATTTGATTTGATTCTATGTGTTAGGCTTAATCAGGCCTAAATTTTGTCTTATGTTCTTTAACTGTGTTTAATTTAGTGGATTAGGCTTTTGTTTTTTGATCTTAGCCGTAATCCACCCAACTGTGCAAAACATCTTTAATTCTTCATCTTTGGTTTGATTTGATCTTCAACACTGATACTCTCTAATTTAATTAATATTTTATGTGTCTTGTTGATGTACAGGTGTGCAGAGGCTTCATAATGGTACCAGTGCTCATGATGCACCGATAAACTTTGATGGGAACCATGTAGAATGATTTCTCTTATGAACAAAGGCGTGGGGGATCGTCATCCCCGGCCTTTCGTTTTCTTTTAATATAATGGAAAAACCATTACAGACCTGCACAATACAATAAAAATTAGAAAAATCCTGCATATTAAGGTTTAACTGCTTCAGAGGCTCGGGTTTGGATCGTGACCGTTGGATGAAAGCATCCAACGGTGGAGATTGTTTGTGGAGGGAAAAAGAAGAGCGGTTGATGAAATGATGCAGAGGATTAAGTCTGGGCCATTGATATGTGTTGATCAACGGTCGAAATGGGTCTGGAAAAATATAAAGCTAAGGGATCACTTCATAGAAAAATAGAATAAAATGCGAAGAAAATAGGTTAAAAGACCTTTGGCGGAGAAAAATGTTTTGAAAGGGAAATTGGGGTTTCCAAACGATCCTGGGCCATTGGATTAGTTTGGCCTCAGAGATCAACAGTTGTGGTTGATCAATGAAGTCCCTTGGTGTATGGCGGAGGGCGATGAAACAACGCGAAATTGAACTGAGACCGTTGATCTGCAGAGATCAACGGTGGAGGGGGAACGCGATGGGTCGCAGTGTAAAAGGGAAAAGCAGTTTTAGTTAAATAAACCAGCAGTATCGCGCAGTGAAAAGGTGGATGACTGGTTTTACCTTTTCGAACGCGATATGCGTTAGAGCCTGCCACGTGGCATTCTGAAACCACTTATATCGCGTAGCTCTTGGAGAATTAACCTTCGTGCTAAAATCTATGCAATATGGAGCATCTACCATTAGATATGGGGTCTCAGATCTGACGGTCGTGGAAAGAGCATGATATAGACAAGATGCGCAAGTGATAATAGGTGGGGTGGTTTTAATCGGGACCGTCTGATCATAGGGATGAACGGCGGAGATCAAATCTGGGACGGGTAGGACCCAAGAGAGTCGGGCCTATCGGAATGAATCTGGGTCGTTGGATGAAGCATATCAATGGCTCAGATGTGATCTGTGGGTTAATGAAATAATATATAAGGCAGAGAAAGGGTCAGTATGGACCGTTGATCTGCAGAGATCAACGGCTGAGATTTGGACAAAAAACATTATAAAGCGGGGTGCATGAAATTTAACCAAGGTGGCGAGGAAAGATCTGGACCATCAGATCTTATTGCAGGGATGGCCCAGATGTAATCGGAGCTTTGCGATTGACGGGGGAAAAACAGAATGGGTGCCAATGCAATTGGTTGTGGACCGTCGATCTGCAGATCATATGAATGGTGGGAAATGAATCGAGAGTCCGCCAATCGGGAGGGGGTGAATAAAATATAAAAGCGCCCAATGGGAATCTCTGATGCGAGATTGCGTTGGCCGTTTGATTGGCTTATGATCAACGGTCGGAAATGGGTTTAACCAATGAACAGGTGGAACCCTTTGAAACATAAAATTTTAATGAAATACAAAGGATTATTGGCTTCGGGGCAGGGTTTTATTTACGATTAGCGCCCGATTGCGGGGCCTCAGGGTATATGCGAAAGGATGAAAGTATCGGGGGTTTATATTGAAAAGAGCCATTCGAAATCAGAACAAAGGTGAGGGCCTTTAAAATGCGCCCGACAAAAACCTCTAATGCGAGACTGTATTGACCGTCAATCGGAGAAAAGATCAATGGTCCTTCTCATAAAAAACATTGAACCCGCAGGTTTCAATACAAACATAGGAAAAGTGGGTTTTTATGAATTTACAAATGGAAAATATGATCGGGATGGGTTTATTGATAATTTTAAGCGCTCGATTGCGGGCTCTTGTGTTATATGAAGTGGCAAAGGGATCGGGGCTTATATTCAAAGGGGCCAATCAGATCGGAGGTTTTATATAACACAAAGACTTGCGCTCGTCGATTGTTCTGATGCGATAAGTGCCCAACGGGTTTAGCGCTTGGTTCTAGCACCAGGGTATATGTGGGGAAGTGGTTTAGGGGGCTTAGCCGAAGGGGGCTAAAGCCTGTAATAAAAAAAACATGGATTTTTATGGATTTTCAATGGATTTGGGGGTTTTGGTAAGGTCTAAAAATGAGTTTTAAACCTTATAAAAGGGGTTTTATGAAGGGAAGAAGGGAATAAGTGAAAAAAGGAGGAATTTCATGGGGAAAAAGGGAATAAAATGAAGGTTAATTCTGAGGGAAAGAAGGGGTAAAATGAGGGAAAAATGGAATTTTTTGCAGCAGTTTTTTCTTCAGGAAAACAACAAAATTTCATAATTATGAGGGAAACAGTGGTGAAGATTAATCAAAGAATAAGATGTCTTCAAAAGAATTCAAGAACTAACAATTTTTGCAATAAAGCTTGTTTCTTGAAGGCTTCCAAAAATGATTTAGCCACCATTTGATATGACAAATTTTATAGGTGGCTAACACTAAGCATCCCAGATTGAGGTACTATAGAAATGAGGTGTGGGATCTAGTTGAAAATTATTTTGAAGCCTTTAATCTTCAGTTTATTCCAAGAGAAGAGAATAGAATGGCAGATTCATTGGCAGTTGCAGCCAGTACATTTAATCCACCAATTAATCCAAGGTTGAGATATGAAATTGAGTTGAGACACAGGCCTTCAATCCCTGATAATGTAAAGCATTGGTAGGTTTTTGAGGATGATGAGCAGATTAATAAATTTTTAACAATTGGAAATTTTGAAGATAGTCAAATTGATTTAGAAGTTGATGAAAGTGATCAAAGTGATATGTCTAGAAACCTGAAGCAGACAATTGGTGATCAGAAAATAATTCAATTGAAGGATAATATTTTTCCTAGACGTTTGGTACCTCTTGAGAGATTGTTTGATGCTAATGGTGTGGCAGTGAATCAAAAAAAGGTATCTCAAGATGGAGAAATGGAGAACTGTAATTTAGGAACTCAGCATCAGCCCAAAATGGTCAAGTTGTTTAAAGGATTTCCTAAGGAATATAAAGAAAGGTATGTAGATCTTTTCAAACAATTCATGGATTTGTTTTCATGGTTATATGAAGATTTAAAGACTTATGATATTGATATTATTCAACACAAAATACCACTGAAAGATTTGGTTAAGCCACACAGACAAAAGCTCAGACAAATTAACCCACTGCTACTTGCCCCAATTGAAAAAGAGGTAAATAAAATTTTGCAAGCAAAAATCATAGTTCCACTTAGATACTCAGATTGGGTTTCCAACCTGGTACCAGTCAAGAAGAAAAATGGAGAGATAAGATTATGTTTGGAATTCAAAAATTTGAATAGAGCTTCCCTGAAGGATAATTATCCTTTGCCAAATATGGATTTTGTTCTGCAGAAAGTGACTGGAGCTTACAGGTTGTCCATGGTTGATGGTTTTTTTGGATATAATCAGGTAGTTGTGGAGAAGGAAGATTAGAAGAAAGCTTCTTTCACCACACCTTGGGGAACTTTCATGTATGCCGGGATGCCATTCGGCCTCATGAATGCAGGAGCTACTTTCCAAAGGGCAATGTATATTGCTTTTGTGGGTGACAAATTTGTAGTCATTTATATTGATGATGTTACTATTTTTTCAGGTTCTAAAAATGAGCACTTAGAGCACCTGCAGAAAGCTATCTTCAAATGCAGAAAATTTGGGTTATCATTGAACCCCAAGAAATTTTTTTTTTCTTTAGAGGAAGGTAAGTTTCTAGGTCATATAGTTTCAAATCAAGGTGTGAAAATTTATCCAGCAAGGGTTGAGGCTAAACAAAAAATTCCACTGCCTAGAAGTAAAAAGGATATGCAAAGGTTTCTAGGGAAAATTAATTTTCTGAGAAGATTTGTTCCAAATTATGCTGAGATTGTCAGGAGAATAATAGATATGCTGAAAAAGAATGTTGAAGTGAAATGGGACAAGGATGCAAGAGAATCCTTTGGAAGAATTAAAGAAGCTCTCCAAGAAGCTCCAGTTTTGATTAGTCCAGATTACTTAAAGCCTTTCAAAATATTCTCATTTGCATCATCCTCCAGTATTGTTGTTGTGTTGTTACAGAAAAATGAAGAAGGAAGGAAGCAACCTATAGCCTTTTTTAGTAAGGTCCTCAGAGATGCAGATCTCAAGTATAATATTCTGGAGAAGCAAGTATATGCTTTAGTTAAATCATTAAAAGCTTTTAGGACTTATGTACTTCATTCTCAAATAGTATCATATGTGTCTAATTCTGTTGTAAAAGATGTGCTAGTACAGAGTGATGTGGAGGGGAAAAGAGGGAAATGGATTGCCAAAATCCAAGAATATGATTTGGACATTAAGCCTACTAAGTTAGTCAAAGGACTAGCTAAATTGCTGACAGTTACTAATTTCCAAGCTTTGGGAATTAATTTGCTTGCACCTTTAGATGAAGTAGATGAGGAAAATGATCAGATTAAGACAAATTCAGTAACCAAATACAAATTTCTCTGCTCAGACTGGTATAAAGATATTATCCACTATTTGTGTTTCTATTCTTGTCCTCCCTCAATCAATAGAGCTAGCTATAGAGCTCTAAAACTTAAAGCTCAGCTTTATGTTATAATTGATACAAAACTGTATTGGAAAGATCCTGCTGGTGTCTTATTGTTTTGTTTGACAGACGAAGAAACAATGGAAGTTATCAAAGAATACCATGAATGCTTGTGTGCAGGTCATTATAGCTGGAAAGTAACTGCTCATAAGATTATTAAATCGGGTTTTTATTGGCCTTCTTTGTTTGCTGATGTATACAGATTTGTTAGAAGTTGTCAGAAATGGCAATTGTTTGCAGAAAAGAAAAGGTTAGCTCCTTTACCTCTTCTTCCTGTTTTCATTGAAGAACCATTCAGACAATGGGGATTGGATTTCACTGGGGAAATTAATCCACCATAAAGTGGGTAGTTTAAGTGGATTTTAACTGCCACGGATTATTTGACAAAATGAGTAGAGGAAATTCCTACTAGAAAAGCAACTGATTTGGTGGTAAGGAAGTTTTTAGAAGAGAATATTTTCAGCAGGTTTGGATGTCCAGTGAAGATTGTAATAGACAAGGCTTAGGTATTCAACTCAGTCAGATTCATAAATTTTTGTCAAAATTATAATGTGATATTGTCTCATTCCACAGCATATCATCCACAAGGAAATGGATTAGCAGAATCGTCTAACAAGACATTGGTGAAGATCTTGAAGAAAACAATCAATGAAAACCAGAAGAATTGGGACTCAAAGCTAATTTTTGCTCTCTGGGCAGTGAGAATGACTACTAGAAGATCCACTGGTAAGTCAGCTTATGAATTAGTATATGGTACTCAAGCTTTGTTTCCCACTCAGCTAGCAAGACCAGTGATTTCTTTTCTTCAAGAAGCTCAAGAGGAACCTAATGCATTGGTAAGAAGACTAAATAAAGTGATAGAATTGAGTGAAAGCATAAATAAAATTAGAGACAATTTGGTCACATATCAGGGAAAAATGAAGTCCCTTTTTTACAGGAAGGCAAAGGAGATCATGTTTCAAACTGCAGATCTCGTATTAAGATGGGATACCAGAAGAGAGGAGAAAGGGAAACATGGCAAGTTCGATACTTTATGGTATGGTCCTTACAAAATCACTGAAGTTAGATCAAATAACACTTTTATGTTGGAAAATCTTGATGGAGAAGCAGTAGGGCTACCTATGAATGGGCAGTATCTGAAACACTATTTCCAGCACTAAAAACAGCCAATTCATCATTGTACATATTCAGTTTTCCCTCATTGTATATTGCTCGTCAAGCAATTTTTGACTACATGCCCGAAGTGAAGGCACTAATATGCAGGTTCTTAGTGTTTCATGGAAAAAACACTATCCCCATTTGGAGCCAGATGTTGTGGATCATTTGCATATCCTTTATTTTCAATTCTTAAAAATATAAAAAATTAGAAAATTGTTGAAAATATGTTAAAGTATTAAAATTCTTATACTTTAACATAAAAAAATTTATGTTGATATATTGGAGTTAAAAGTTTAAACACTTTAAAATTTATGAAAGTGGGTTCCACATTTATGTTTAAAGATCGATCAATTCGTTGGGCGGAAAGATTTGATGATTTAAATTCTTATCAAAAGGCCCAACCCGCGGGCACAACCAACGCACGAGATAATAAGGTGAGTGCCTCCGCAGTTGACTGGGTTGTCTGCGATGACAATAGATATGATCAATCGAGATTGAGTGTGGGGGCACCAGCCAAAATTTTCCTCTGTACCTTGAGACCCCTCGCAGTGACATAGGGTGCTGAGTTGTTCACAGTTGTCTTCCACGTCGGGTGAAATCAACGGCTCGTTGGCGCGTCTTGTCAGCATTAAATTTTAATGCCGTGCCACCTATTTAAACAAAATTCGCATTGTTTTTCAAAAAAATTGTGATTAGTTTGTGCTGCGTCCTACTTCAGTTTTCTGTCACCCTAGTAAAATTTACCACCCTGTGAGTTGTTCTTTGCGGTAATTTTCAGTCATGGCTAAGCGGTCATCCTTGTCAGGTTCTGCTTGTCATATCCCTCTCATGGATACCGAGGGGGATATTCAAGATACCCTTTGTTCTATAATTCATCTTTTGTTTTATCAACAAGTAATCATGAATGACAAAGCCTCTCCTATTTATACCGCCATGGTCAAGTCTGGAGTGCTTTCTGCATGTATCCCAAAGACCCACCCTTTTCCTAAATTTATCTATTGGTTGGTGTCATTCATGTACCCTCGGAGATGTTTTTCAAGTGTCTACCCAGCTAATCCACCAAGCCCTTTCCTATCCTGAGTCAGAGTCATCTGTTCAGTTCTCCGACGATTCTCTGGTAACCTATTATGATAATCTTGTAGGTGAAGATTTTAATCAGTTCATATACTTTTTGAAGCCAAACACGAAGCAATTTCAGCCGGACAGTAAAAATTTTGCTATGGATATTTTTGATGCAGAAATTCGACCAGTATTAAGCAGAATTGCGAAAATTCTGGGCAAATATGATGACAGTACAGTGGATAAATCAGTCTTGGGGATGTTTGGCATGATAACGAAGCCAGGAATAGTGCTAGATATTCCATCATATTGACAGGAAGAAGTTAATTCACAGGTAATGAGTCTTTCATTAACAGGTTATTTCAAATTTCCTTCATTGATTGTCTACTTGTTCTTATATCAAAATGTGGAAGAGTTCATGCATCTAGGTCTTAATATTATGGATATAAACAAGAAAAGGAAATCAGTAGTGTTTTGGACAGATGTAGTAAGAAGAGAGAAAAATGAAGTTGGATTGTTTTATTTTGCCAATTATTTCATGTCAGTTGCATATAAAATCTTGAATGGAGTTCCTCCTCCCTGTTTTTTACCTAAAGATCAGGAATATTTGCATTTAGGAGTAACTTGCAAATTTGGAGATTGGCTTGTTTTTTAGGATTACTCTGAAATTAGGCTATATGGAGCAAGTGTTGAGCCTTATAGACTTCCAACGTTTGTACCTATGAGGCTATTTGCCTTGGAATTTATTTGACAAAGCCTAAATGTTGATCAGGTTCACTTTGTGCCCATGAAAAAGGGGCATATGTACAAACTACCCATGACTGTAGGCCCTTTCATAGTCAATATGATACAGGCATTTGAGGAGGTTACTAAAATGTTAGATGAGATGCATATGCTGTTAGGGGAAAGTTGGGCATATGACCCTCACAGTGTAATTTCGCCCAAGACAAAGGTAGAGATATGGACACATTTGCCCAAGACAAAGGTAGAGATATGGAAAAATTACAGAGCTTGGACAATAGACTTGCCAAAATGGTTTTCAGCATCAAAGAAAGACAAATCAGTAGACCAAGGAAATGCAGCAGCATCATCAACAATTCCTATAGATTAGGATATATATTTTTACATTATATTACTTTTTCAAAGATAATGTAATTGTAATAAGACATTTTCAAGGCATGTAATAGACATCCTCCGAAGTCCTAGGTAGTTGTGGTAGTTAGGATTGGTTACAGCAGTTCCAAACTGCTTTTTACTGTATTTAATGTAATTTTCAAGAGGAATAAAGGTTCCTATTTTTGGGACCTTCAGACTATTATTTTGTACTCGGAGATTTCGTTGATTAAAGAATGAGTAAGCAATTTTCTGGCATCTGTTTATGTTGATATGTGTCTAATTTTAAATTCTATTTTTTCTTTATTTTAATAAGACAAAGTAATGAGTAGTGGGTCTCTTTTTACCTATGTAAGCAAGAGTTAAAATCCTTAATTAGCGCTCCTTTGTTTTAACTATTTCCTTCATAAATTCTTCAAAAGTTTGAGATGATATATTCTGTGTGACACAATACCAGTTTGGGCTTCTTTCTTTCATTTTCTTCTGGTCATTTCATTCAACATCAGCAAATGGTAGCATTATGAGACATTCATTGTGTTTGATATCTAAGGGTTTAATTGTAAATACGTGAAGGTGATTGAAATAGAGACAGATATTTTCGTGACATAATCATATAAATGTCTTAAGCACTTATTCCTTATCACAGCTAAGGGATTGTCTCTTAAGGTACAACATTAATTGGCGTCGTTGTCGGGGAACGAATAAGCGAATTTTTCCCTAGGTTTTCTTCATATTTCCTCTGGTTGTTCAGAGAGGAGGAAATACTAAAGCTGTGTTTTCATTTTATAATTATGGCTCCTAAGAGGCCTGACACGAGCTCAGATACCTCTAAGAAAAAAGCCCCCATTTTTTCAGATCCAGAAAAGTTAGTTTCTAAAAAGGGCCAGAAATAAAAAATATTTTCTACACCTAATGCCACACTGCTTGCACCATGCAGCAGTTTTCATACCCTTTCATCCAAGGATATTTCCCGGAAACTCATTTTCTCAGAACAAGAATCCTTGCCCTCATCCATTCATTTCCAAGAACCAACATTAGAAGAACAATATTTTGAGTCTGTATCATTTCCATTCATAGAAACTCAACCTAATACAGTTTCCAATTCTTCTGCTATTTGTTATCAACCCCTTCCCATATCAGTTGTTCTACCCCATTCATCCACACCTACAACTGGTACTCATATTCTCCCTACTCAAGGAGCAGTCAATCAGGGCATAAAAATGGCAGCCCCTGATTTCTTGATGAATAGATATGCACCATTAAATCTTCCCCAACCAATGAATCCAATGCCTCAAGACTATCTTAAGTTGCTTCCTAGGTTTACTGGTGAAGATGAAATAACTGCAAAACAACACTTGCCTTTGTTTTGCACCTTTGCCGAAAATTTCAATGTAGAACATCTTGATGTTGTAATGAGACTTTTTGTGTGGTATCTAAATGGAGAGGCAAGAAAATGGTTCAAAGGATTACCAAATGGCTCAATCAATGATTGGGATGAATTAGAAAGACATTTCATCCAAAGGTGGGGTGAAAAGAGAGATCATGGTTATTCCTTAACAGAATTTAATGCTATAAAGAAAAAATTAGATGAAAACATGAGTGATTTCATCAAAAGATTTAATAAATTGTACAGTAGTTTTCCTGTAGAAATGAAACCTCCTCCTATTAGAGCAAAGGTTGTTTTTGCTGGGGCATTTGTATCATATTTCAGTTTTACATTGAGAGAAAGAAGATCACCCGCCCTTGAACAAATTCAAACTAATGCCTTAGAGATTGAGGCAAATATGACTGCTACTAGAAAAGTACAAGAAAAACAGTCAGTTCAAGATAAAGGAAAATCTAAAGAGGAGTCATCACAAGATCAAAGGATCAATGACATGACTAAGGTTATTAAACATTTGTCAAACAAATTAGTAAAGATGGAAATGGATAACAAGAAACCTGTACAACAAAATAGAGGGGTTTTTAATTCCAATTCAGAAAGCAGCCCCTGCAAATTCTGCAGAGGGAAAGAAGAGATCAGGATCAAGTTCAAGCACCCTTATATATAGAAGCAGCACCATCACAATCTACTAATGATGATCAGAAATAAGATGAAGATCAAATTTCTGTTTTGTATATGGAAGATGGTGAAACAGAAGAAGAATGTGAAAAGGAATGTGCAGAAGAATGTAAAGAAGCTGATGTTTCATTTGATAAAGAAGAAATGGATGATTACTACAAACAATTTACTGATTTTATGCAATCAGAATTGCATAAAAATTATGACTTGAGATCAAATAAGAGGTTGAGAACTCAAGATAATGAAGAGAAAGAATCAGAATCAGTACCTTCCCCAATGGCGACTCCACTACAGAAAAATTCAATAAAACAATCAGACAAGGGGAAGAAGCCTATGAATCCAGTAAAAGAAAAGGAGAAGCAGTAAGATGAGGTTTCCCAAATCAAGTCTAATGACTCTAATATTTTGGAGAAGATTGTTATTGTTCCTAAGCAACATGAAAATCCAAGAAAAAATCAAGAAGAACCTAAAAATTTGACAAAACAAAATCAAACTTTCAGTTTGTTGAAAGAGTTAAAAAAAGTTAAAATACAAGTACCTCTTCTTGAGTTGGCTAAAACACCTGGTTATAAGAAATAAATTGCAAAGTTTATTAATCTATCTCAGTCTGATGAGGTGGGTGATATTGTGAATTTGCAAGAAGAGAAGCCAGTGGTTACTTTTGGGCCTCATGTTGAAGAGGTAGATTCTTCTATTCCACCTTTTTATATATCAGTTCTGTTGCATGATTTCATTTTACATAATTGTATGCTAGATTATGGTGCATAACATAATATTATGCCACTGTCTGTGATATATGAGCTAAATTTACAAATCACTAAGCCATATAGAGACCTCTATTCCTTTGATTCAAAAAGGGTGAAGTGTGTAGGTCTTATCAAAGACATGGTTGTTTCCTTAGCTCAAATTCCAGCCAAGAGTATTATGATGGATGTTGTAGTAGAATATATTTTGGCCAGGCTTGGTATGTTGTTGTCTAGATCCTGGGGAGCAAAGCTTGGAGGTGTCTTAAAATTGGATTTCACATATGCCATCATTCCTGTTTTTAATGGGGAGGGAAGGAGGTTATACAGAGAAACCAGATTTATGAAAACTACCACCAAGAAAGATGCAGGTAATTCCCACATTTATGGCCAAGAGAAGGAGGATCTCTCTTGTTTCATACTGCATGAAGATGCAGAATTTGCTGAAGACTCAAAGGAGCAGCTCTCTTCAGCCAATGTACATAAGGAGTGCATTCAAATAAAATTTGGAAGTGTTATTTCGATGGTGCATTTTCTAAAGAGGGCACCGGAGCTGGATTCATATTTACATCTCCTAAAGGTAACCTTTCACCTTTTTCCTTTAAACTGGAATTTGAATCTACTAATAATGTGGTTGAGTACGAAGCATTGATTTTAAGCCTGCAAACAGCCAAAAAAATGGGGATTCAGTCTATTTATGTTTTTGGTGATTCTGAATTAATAATAAGACATATTAAGAATTGGTGTCAAACTAAGCATCCCAGATTGAGGTCCTATAGAAATGAGGTGTGGGATCTAGTTGAAAATTATTTTGAAGCCTTTAATCTTCAATTTAATCCAAGAGAAGAGAATAGAATGGAAAATTCATTGGCAGTTACAGCCAGTACATTTAAGCCACCAATTAATCCAAGGTTGAGATATGAAATTGAGTTGAGACACAGGCCTTCAATCCCTGATAATGTAAAGCATTAGCAGGTTTTTGAGGATGATGAGCAGATTAATCAATTTTTAACAATGATTGGAAATTTTGAAGATAGTCAAATTGATTTAGAAATTTATGAAAGTGATCAAAGTGATATGTCTAGAAACTTGAAGTAGACAATTGGTGATCAGAAAATAATTCAATTGAAGGATAATATTTTTCCCAGAGGTTTGGTACCTCTTGAGAGATTGTTTGATGCTAATGATGTGGCAGTGAGTCAGAAAAAGGTATCTCAGGATGGAGAAATGGAGGACTGTAATTTAGGAACTCAGTATCAGCCCAAAATGGTCAAGTTGTTTAAAGGAGTTCCTAAGGAATACAAATAAAGGTATGTATATATTTTCAAACAATTCATGGATGTGTTTGCATGGTCATATGAAGATTTAAAGACTTATGATATAGATATTATTCAAAACAAAATACCACTGAAAGATGGGGTTAAGCCACACAGACAGAAGTTCAAACAAATTAACCCACTGTTACTTTCCCCAATTGAAAAAGAGGTAAATAAAATTTTGCAAGAAAAATTCATAGTTCTACTTAGATACTCAGATTGGGTTTCCAATCTAGTACCAGTCAAGAAGAAAAATGGAGAGATAAGATTATGTGTGGATTTCAGAAATTTGAACAGAGCTTCCTTGAAGGATAATTATCATTTGCCAAAGATGGATTTTTTTCTACAGAAAGTGACTGGAGCTTACAGGTTGTCCATGGTTGATGGTTTTTCTGGATATAATCAGGTAGTTGTGGAGAAGAAAGATCAGAAGAAAATTGCTTTCACCACACCTTGGGGAACTTTCATGTATGTCAGGATGCCATTCGGCCTCATGAATGCAGGAGCTACTTTCCAAAGGGTAATGGATATTTATTTTGTGGGTGAAAAATCTGTATTCATTTATCTTGATGATGTTAATATTTTTTAGGTTCTGATGATGAGCACTTAGATCACCTGCAGAAAGCTTTCTTGAAATGCAGAAAATTTGGGTTATCATTGAACCCCAAGAAATCCTTGTTTTCTCTAGAGGAAGGTAAGTTGTTGGGTCATATAGTTTCAAATCAAGGTGTGAAAATTGATCCGACAAGGGTTGAGGCTATACAAACAATTCCACTACCTAGAAGTAAAAAGGATATCCAAAGGTTTCTAGGGAAAATTAATTTTCTGAGAAGATTTGTTCCAAATTATGCTGAGATTGTCAGGAGAATAACAGATATGCTGAAAAATAATGTTGAAGTGAAATGGGACAAGGATGCAAGATAATCCTTTGGCATAATTAAAGAAGCTCCAGTTTTGATCAGTCCAGATTATTTAAGGCCTTTCCAAATATTCTCATTTGCATCATCCTCCACTATTGCTATTATGTTGTTACAGAAAAATGAAGGAAGGGAGAAAGTTGTAACCTTTTTCAGTAAGGTCCTCAGAGATGCAAAGCTCAAGTATAATATCCTAGAGAAGCAGGTATATGCTTTAGTTAAATCATTAAAATCTTTCAGGACTTATGTACTTCATTCTCAAATAGTATCATATGTGCCTAATTCTGTTGTAAAAGATGTGCTAGTACATAGTGATGTGGAGGGGAAAAGAGGGAAATGGATTGCCAAAATACAAGAATATGATTTGGACTTTAAGCCTACTAAGTTAGTCAAAGGACAGGGACTAGCTAAATAATTGACAGAATCTAATTTCCAAGCTTTGGGAATTAATTTGCTTGCACCTTTAGATGAAGTAGATGAGGAAAATGATCAGATTAAGACCAAGTCAGCAATCAAATACAAATTTCTCTGCTTATACTGGTATAAATATATTATCCACTATTTGTGTTTTTATTCTTGTCCTCCCTCAATCAATAGAGCTAACTATAGAGCTCTAAAACTTAAATCTCAGCCTTATGTTATAATTGATGTAAAACTATATTGGAAAGATCCTACTGGTGTCTTGCTGTTATTTTTGACAGAAGAAGAAACAATGGAAGTTATCAAAGAATACCATGAATACTTGTGTGGAGGTCATTATAGCTGGAAATTAACTACTCATAAGATTCTTAAATCGGGTTTTTATTGGCCTTCTTTATTTGCTGATGTATACAGAGTTGTTAGAAGTTGTCAGAAATGGCAATTGTTTGCAGAAAAGAAAAGGTTACTTCCTTTACCAATTCTTCCTGTTTTCATTAAAGAACCATTCAGACAATGGGGATTGGATTTCATTGAGGAAATTAATCCACCATCAAGTGGGAAGTTTAAGTGGATTCTAACTGCCACGGATTATTTTAAAAAATGGGTAGAGGCAATTCCTACTAGAAAAGCAAATGATTCGATAGTAATGAAGTTTTTAGAAGAGAATATTTTCAGCAGGTTTGGATGTCCAATGAAGATTGTAACAGACAATGCTCAGGTATTCAACTCATTTAGATTCATAAATTTTTTTCAAACTTATAATGTGATATTCTCTCACTCCACAGCATATCATCCACAAGGAAATAGATTAGAAGAATCATCTAACAAGACATTGGTGAAGAAAACAATCAATGAAAACCAGAAGAATTGGGACTCAAAGCTGATTTTTGCTCTCATGGACACCAAGGGGGATATTCAAGATATCCTTTTTTCTATAATTCATCTTTTGTTTTATTAGTGAGTCATCCTGAATGACAAAGCCTCCCCTGTTTATACCGCCATGGTCAAGTCTAGAGTGCTTTCTGCATGTATCCCAAAGACCCACCTTTTTCCTGAATTTATCTATTTGCTGGTGTCATTCATGTACCCTGGGAAATGTTTTGTTATGAATTGTTAGGGAGAGAATTTGTTGCAAGTGCCTACCCAGCTAATCCACCAAGACCTTTGTTATCCTGAGTTAGAGTCATCCGTTCAATTCTCCGATGATTCTCTAGTAACCTATTATGATAATATTGCAGGTGGAGTTTAATCAGTTCATATAATTTTTGAAGCCAAACATGAAGTAATTTCAGCCGGACGGTAAAAAGTTTGCTATGGATATTTTTGATGCAGAAATTTGACCAGTATTAAGCAGCATTGCGAAAATTCTAGGCAAAGATGATGACAGTAAATTGGATAAACTAGTCTTGGGGATATTTTCCATGATGACGAAGCCAGTAATAGTGCTGGATATTCCATCATATTGGCAAGAAGCAGTTAATTCATAGCTAATGAGCCTTTCATTAACAGGTTCTTTTAAATTTCCTTCATTGATTGTCTACTTGCTCTTATATCAAAATGTGGAAGAGTTCATGCATCTAGGTCTTAATATTATGGATATAAACAAGAAAATCCAATCAGTAGTGTTCTGGACAGATGTAGTAAGAAGAGAGAAAAATGAAGTTGTATTGTTTGATTTTTCCAATTATTTCATGTCAGTTGCATATAAAATATTGAATGGAGTTCCTCCTCCCTGTTTTTTACCTAAAGCTCAGGAATATTTGCATTTAGGAGTAACTTGAAAACTTGGAGATTGGTTTGTTTTTTAGGATTACTCTGAAATTAGGCTATATGGAGCAAGTGTTGAGCCTTATATACTTCCAACGTTTGTACCTATGAGGCTATTTGCCTTGGAATTTTTTCGACAAAGCCTAAATGTTGATCAGGTTTAATTTGTGCCCATGAAAAAGGGGCATATGTACAAACTACCCATGACTAAAGGCTCTTTCATAGTCAATATGAGACAAGCATTTGAGGAGCTACTAAAATGTTAGATGAGATGCATATGATGTTAGGGGAAATTTGGGCTTATGACCCTCACAGTGTAATTTCGAATAGAAGAATTGAGAATGGGTATTCAGCTTTCATTCATGAAAGCATGCCAAATTTGGAGAAGATAGAAAGTAAAGGTGTGATGCGTTTGGTAGGTTCAACATTCAGACTCCTACCATATCAGAGAAATCAAACAAAAGAAGCAAAGAAATAGTGATTGATTTAGATGATGAGGAGCAGGGAGCTGAGAAGAGGACAAATTTTACTAAAGAATCTACATCTAACCCACCTGGTTTTTCTTTACATTTTGGAGAAGAAAAAAATGTTCCTACTTCACCCAGGAGTCGTGAAATTTCTCATGAACAAGTACCTCTGATCAAACATATGTTTACACAAATTGAAGAAAGGAATCAGAAGATGAAGGCTAGCATGGAGGCCCAAGCTGAATATCAAGTTGCTCCAAATCAAACAAGACTTTTGACTGTCATGGATCTTGAGAAAGATCAATTCATAATTTCCTTGTCACATCCTACAGACATGTCAATAGGTTCTTCTAACAAAATACTGTAAATGTGAATGTATATGTGAAAAAGATTCCCCTGCTGGATAAGATGAATTTACATATGCAAACTGGTCAGTTGATTGTAAATGACCTGACAAATACCAATGCAATGGAAATGAAGTCAGAAAATATTTTGGGGAAGGTACTTAAGCAATTAAAGTTAGAGAAAGCTAACTAAAGAGCTTTAACAGTTCATAATGATGAGCTAAAGAAAGTCATTGTAAAGATTGGAGTGGACCCTAGTGACAAGACTGCTGTACAGAAATTTATACAAAGTGTTGAGGCAGAAATATCTATATTGAGGAAAAATCTAAAATCGACTACAGGAGAAAATTCTATGACTGCAGAAGTTGCAGAGGTGGAGAAGGAAAAGGAAAATATTTTACAGAAAATCATGCAAAAAGATGAAGAAATTTCCAAAATAAAGCAAACTGCTATATCACTACAAAATCATATTGATAACCATAATTGTACTTTTTTTTTTCCTACAGGTAACGAAGATCCACAAGCACAGATTGCTCAGTTGAAACTGAGTTGCAGATGGCTGAAAGAGATCGGAAAAAGGCTCAAGCAGATCTGGAGACTGCAACAAAGCTTATTCAAGGCATAGAGAATGAAGCTAACAAGTACAAAATGGATATTCAGAATGTTGATGCTGAGATTAAAAATCTCAAAGAGAGAATGAAAGGAAAAATTTCACTGATACAAGCCAAAGATATCATTTGGAATGATATCATTTCATAAATGAAATAAATTTGGAGCTTTCTTATGATAGTTACTAAGGAGAAAAGTCTTATCAGGGAATGTGAAGAACCAATCATGACAGATAAACAGAAGGCAATTAATAGAGCTATTTGGGCTAGAAGGTTCATTGACTTTATTAATTCTAAAATACTTTAGGAATTAGAAGAGAATGACATTAAAAATAGGACCTTATATGTAGTAGAGATCAATAAGATGATTGTCAGAAATGACCACAAAAAGGCTACAGAAAAGAAACTGATGGAAATTAAAAAAGAAGTAAGTCAGTTTGATAAGTTATTTGATAGATTAACAAGAATAGGTCTGCCATCATGTTGGGGAGATGAAGGAAATATTTTTTCATGGGATTCTTATGAGAATTTTCTAATTATGACAAAAATTAAAGTTGATAACAGGCATGAAAAAACTCAGGTGCTTAAAAGGGAAAAAATGGTCAACTTTCTGCAGAAACATTTTCAGCTACTATGGTTGGTAAAAAATCTTTTCACAAAAATACCATCCTATAATCGAATTATTGCACTCAGATTGGAGTATCACAATCCAACACATTCGCCCAGGACAAAGGTAGAGATATGGAAAAAGTGCAAATCTTGGACAATAGACTTTCCAAAAGGGTTTTCAGCTTCAAAGAAAGACAAATCAGCTGACCAAGGAAATGCAGCAGCATCATCAGCAATTCCTGTAGATTAGGATATATATTTTTACATTATATTATTTTTTCAAAGACAATGTAATTGTAATAAGAAATTTTCAAGGCATGTAATAGAAAACCTCCGAAGTCCTAATTAGTTGTGGTAGTTAGGATTGGTTACAGCAGTTCCAAACTACTTTTACTCTATTTAATGTAATTTCAAGAGGAAGAAAGGTTCCTAGTTTTGGGACCTTCAGACTATTATTTTGTACTCAAAGATTTCGATGATTAAAGAATGAGTAAGCAAGTTTCTGGCATATATTTATGTTGATATGTATCTAAGTTTACATTCTGTGTTTTCTTTATTTGAATAAGACAAAGTAATGAGCAACAGGTCACTTTTTACCTATGTAAGCAAGAGTTAAAATCCTTAATTAGCGCTCCTTTGTTTTAACTATTTCCTTCATAAATTCTTCAGAAGTTTGAGATGATATATTCTGTGTGACAGTATATTAGTTTGGGCTTCTTTCTTTCATTTTCTTCTGGTCATTTCATTCAACATCAGCAAATGGTAGCATTGTGAGACATTCATTGTGTTTGATATCTAAGGGTTTAATTGTAAATACTTGAAGGTGATTAAAACAGAGACAGATATTTTCGTGACATAATCATATAAATGTCTTAAGCACTGATTCCTTATCACAGCTAAGGGATTGTCTCTTAAGGTACAAAAATTCCTACAAACTTTACTAATAGGTGTCAAGGTAGATGTTATTCCATATTTGTACATATGTTCCATTTTTTCAGTTGAATAATGCCAACAGCTGGATCAACAAATACAATCCAAATTGCGCCATTTTCAAATGTTGTGGATGCTCTAAAAGTTCCTTCAACACCATTGACCAAGCCATCGTGAATATCGCAATTTCTGTCATTTAGTTCAATAAGTATATTTTTTTTTAGCACAATGGAAGATGGCAACTACATTTTAATGTCTTTATTGTGAATTGTATTGTAGAAATTCCTTGTAGATTCAAACTGCTAATTGTAATTTACTAAAATAATATACTTGAATCTACTCTAATCATCAGCGGAAACAATTTAAATGATCGCAAAATCACGAAACATACAAGAGAAAGAATTCAATAAACACATTACACAATGGTTTCCTAGGGAAAACCACAACTAAAAATCTCGCTATCGGTATATTGCATTAGTCAGAAAATATGAGAAGATTACAATTCTTTTCTCAATCCTGAGAAACCTCTGCAGTATCTCTATCTATCTCACTGCTTCCTAGACAATCCTTGGACAATTTTTAACCAATTTTCTGCTTTCCAAAGTCCCTCTTTCCTTGCATTTTTTCCATGGGAATTAGACCCTATTAATTAGGGAAATTCCTCATCCAAAAATACGAAATCCATCATAACTCTTCCTCTGACTTCATGCACCACTAGTACAATTTGGATGACTATACAACTAATAGTACACTTCCCTTGAACTCCAAGATAAATTGGGTAACTCGTAGATCACGCATGCATGATTTATTTATGGATTTTTTATCAGTTAACTATTTGATCACAGAGTACACACCCCACTACTTGACCTCCCACTAGTTCTTCCAACAGTTGGAACTAGTTAAACTAACTTTAACTCAAATTTACTAAATTAATTAATTACAACTCAAAATGGGCTCCTATAAAATAGAGTACACTCTACATGACTCAAGTTAGGACCTCAACTCGACTTAATTTAACCAACTAAGTCAATTTAAGTTAGTTAACTCATTCAAGTTGTCTTGTGATGTGTAATTACAATTTTCTTCTAATTTAATTCAAGGGAAAATTAAATTAGAATATTTATTGGTTCCATTTTCAACACTCCCTCTCAGTAAGAAAGGGACTATCAAATACCACAATCCTTCCTCTATGAAACTCAAATTTTCCCCTTGATAGTGTCACAGTTAATATATGTTCATCGCGTTCCTATGTAGGAATGTACTCTAGCAACATGATCTACCTTTGCACACAATCTCTGAGATGGTGTTACCAGATGTCGATATGATTGGACCTATCATGAAAAATCGGATTCACAAAGATTTTGATACAACTTTGGTTGTCATAGTAAATCACTGTAGGATCCATATACTAACCAAATAACCCAACAAGGATCTTCCTCATCAAGATAGCCTCACTAGTTGCTTGAATATCATCCATGTTCTCTGCTTCTATTGAACTAAGTGCAACTAATCTTTGCTTCCCCTTGTACCAAGAAACTTTTGTTGACCCAATACTGAAGATTCCTCCCGATGTGCTCTTCATGTCTGATGGACTCCCCGCCCAATCAGAATCTGTGAAGCCTTGCAGCTTCACTCCCTCTGTCTGTCTATACCAAAGACCAAAATGAGTGGTGCCTCTGAGGTATCTCAACACATGTTTGGATTCCTTCAAATAGAGTTTGGTTGGCTTAACCATTGCTTAACTAAGTTGGTTAACTACATAACACGTTTCTGGTCGTGTGTTCACCAAGTACATAAGTGAACCCACAAGCTGCCTGTAAATGGTAGCTATTACCACTTCACCTAAAATAGCATCTTCCTTCCTCCAATTCCTTGATAGAGGAGTCTCCATGTGTTTGTTTCTCTCCATGTGAAACTTCTTTAATATCTCATTGTCATACTTTCCCTGAGAGATAAACAATTCCCCATCTCCTTGCAAAATTTCAAAACCAAGGAAATAATGCATGAGCCCCATGTCTTTCATCTCGAATTCCCTTGCCAAATCCTCTTCCCTTTCCAAATCCTCTTTTCAATATTTTATCATCTTCTCATCACCTGTTAGAATTAGATCATTGACATATAATGATATAATCAACAATTTACCTTCAACAACAATATGGTAAAGGTTTTCATCTCCTTCACTTTTGGCGAAGCCCAACCTAGTGAAATAGTTGTCAATCCTTATGTACCAAGCAACAGGTGCTAGTTTAATCCATACATCACTCACTTGAGTCTGCACACATATGACTCTTTGTCGAAGGTCTCAAATCCTTCTAGTTGCTCTATGTACGCCTCTTCCTCAATTTCTCCATTGAGGAAATTTTTCTTCACATCCATTTGATGTCTCTTCCATCCCATCTATACTGAAAGTGCTAAAATTGATCTGATTGAAAAGTATCTTGCTACTGGAGAAATGGTCTCCTCCAATAAATTCCCTCCACCTGAGAGAACCTCTTGGCCAGAAATTTGGCCTTGTGTTTCTTGACACTCCCATCTGCTACTTTATTCACCTTGTAGATCCACCTAGATCCTACAAATGACTATTTCTTTGGCCTTGAGACAACTTCCCACGCACTGTTCCTGATAATGGAATCATATTCCTCTACCACAGAATCAACCCATATTGTTTTTTGCACTGCTTCCCCGAAAGAGGATGGCTCAATCTTTACACTCTCTCCCATCAGATCCATGTAGCCAGTGTACCGATCTGGTGACCTCCTTTGTCTGTTTTGTGATGTGGGGGCTCCCACATTCTCTCTCGCATAATGCATCAATCTATTATCCTCTCTGGTGCACTTCCTTCCATATCTAGATCTCTTTGCATGAGTGGTTGCTTCCACGCTCTTCTCCTTTACTTGTGGTTGCTCCACAACATCCTGAGGTTCTTCCTTTGGAGATAAAATCTCCTCGTCTACATGCAACTTAACCTCCATCTCAAGGTAACATCTCATGGCCTTATCTTCATTGAACTTCACATCTTTAGGAACAATTATCATCCTGTGAGATGGAAGTCACACCCGATATTTGTGAGGTGTATCACTGTACCCCACAAATATTCTCAACTAAGTTGTTGGTTCTAGATTATTCCTTGCATCCTTTGAAACATGACAGTAAACTGATGAACCAAAAATCCTAAAGTGTGCCACATCTGGTTTCTTATCTGAAAAATATTCTTCTGGTGTACTCATCTTGAAAATTCAATCAGGACTCTTGTTCTGCACATATGCCATTATGTTGCATGCTTCATCCCACAAGTGAAATGGTAGGCCCTGATCATGTAACATCGCTCGTGCAGCTCCCACAGTAATTATTTCCTTTATTTTATTAACCCCATTATATTGTGGGCTATGGGGTGCTATTAACTCTAGTCAAATTATTTCTGATACACGGAAGTTATTGAATTCATTCGACACATATTCTCCATTGTTATCTCTCATGAGAGCCTTCACTATCCTGCATGTGTCTTTCTCAACAAGTGCTTTAAATTCACAAAATTTTGAGAATGTCTAGTCTTTCTTTTGCATGAAGAATATCCAACACTTACATCATAAATCATCTACAAATATAACTTAATACATGTGATTGGTCATGGAGGTTGTCGAGAATGGTTCACACACATGCGTGAACTCTTTCAACGATCGTTTTTGCTCAAATTTCATTATCATGAAAGGTGGCTTTAGTGTACTTCCCCAATGTACACCCTTTTTGTGTATCACGATGCTCTAGTGCACCCTTGGGAAGTCCTATAGAAATTTTTTGTATGATCTTAAAAGCTCCATGGTGAAAATGGACAAGTCGCCTATGCCATAGTTCACTGATGTCTCGGCTCTGCACCTTCTCTTCTTTCGTGCTCTGTTAGGTCTCTGTAACAAGCAAGATTGGCAAAGTCCGATCACAGAGTTAACATCATTTCAACCAACTTTGGGATTCTAGGATCTAGCCCTCCTGAATCCGGAGAGGGATCTCTCCAATATGTACAAAGATGGGTATTGTCTTTGAAGTTTTAGGGTGATGGTATTAGGCTAGTTATGAAGGCCAAGTGTTTTGTTTGGTTTTCTCAGATGGTGGAACATAGTTGCTGTCTGAGACGGAAAGATCTATATGCAAATAGGTTCAAAGGTGAGAAGTTGCAAGTGAACAAAATAAACTTTGATTCTAAAGAAAGATGATGGCAAGTTTTCAATCCATTGGGCTATGGAGTCATAAGAGAATTTAATTGAAACAACCAAGTTCAAGAGTAAGGTTCAAGAGTAATCTATGGGGCAAGTCATCTAGGCCTAAGGATCTCTTTGAAGTTTGATTTATGGAATGGGGTGATACAAAAAGAAAGGGAATTAACAGATGCAGAACAAAGAGCAGCCCAGGATCTGGTAAGTACTTTGAAACTAGCCAGCCTTTGACCAGGCACTTAAGAAAAACATAGAAGCAAACTAGGATCTAGTAAGTACTTTGAAACTAGCCAGCCTTTGATACACTTCTAATAGAAAACAAATTAAAAACAAAGAGAAACTTGAAGGCAACCTTTGGAGCAGAAACTAGTGGGCAGGGCTCACCTTTTTCCTCATCTTAGTTCTTCTTTACTTAGTTACTCACAAGACAATCACCAAGATAACACAGAATGGCCCAAGATCTGATAAGTACTTTGAAACTAGTCAGCTTTTGACACATCCTAAGGGAAACAGACAAATAGTTGAGCAAACAAGAAAGGGACTCAGGGCTAACCTTCGATTTCCTCAATTCATTCCTTACACAACATATATGAAAGTAACATTCAAAAACAACATTCAGCAGTGACGAAAAGATGAGGGAACGCCAGCATCTCTGTGCTTAGACTGAATTAAATCATTTCTAAATAACACAATAAGAAGAAAACATTGGGATAAAGATTTTTCAGCCAGAGAAAGTCACTGATGCACAGCAAACTCTAACACTGTTTAAACTGTTCTTTATAGTGGAAAATGAAACAAATTGAAAACAGAAATAAAATGACAAGTTACAGTGAGAATAACATCACCATCAGCATAGACCAGGATCCCATAAATCAGCTTGTATTGATTTCTTTAAACCGGTTACAATCTTCACATCCAATGTTTTAATTCACCTCTCTTCACAACCTAATCTATCTGTTACAAGCAGAGCTCCAAGGGCCCATGAAACCACTATTTACAGTCAAGAGTTTTCCACTCAGAAACAGCTACAGCGCTTCCGCAATTATATTGACAACCTACTAATCCAACCCCTCGCTCATCTTCTTCTGAAGTATTTATAGAAGGATGAGGAGGTGAGATCTGATAAAAAGATCTCAAACACAATCAATGCAGAATTAATGTCTTCCTGACCCCGTGAGGTTCGATGAAGAAATTCTACAGGTGTTACATTGCATTAATGTGTTTACACTGATGAAGTAAGCTCGAAGGGAGCTTGTGTTGACCTTTGAGGCTCTGCGTACTGTTAGGGTTACTCTGCAAACATTCTGTCATTTAAATCTGGTGCAGTAATAACTTCTTTGTTTGTTCCGAGGCATAATATCTGATCTTGTTCAATAAATTCATCCTCTGATTGAGCATTCTGAGGCAATAGGTGGCACTGTGGTGGTTGAGGAATCAATTCGCCTCAAAGTATGGCGGTGGAGGCGATCTGTCTGATGAACACTTTTAGGTTTTGCTTTAATCCGTGTTCTGGGCCGGGGATTAGGCTTTTGATAACCGTCTTAGCCGTAATCCCCGCCAATTTATTCATAAAACTGCTGCTCTGGTTCATTCTGTCTTCAAAACCTTATACTCTTTCTCTGCTCTGATATCGATGGCATTCTTTGAGCTTTACAGGGATATGCGGCAACCAAAGCTCATGAAACTTTGTTGATATCATTGTTCTTCTCCGTATGATCGATTCCCTGGATAAATCGGAAGGATTGGAGTCGTCACCCTCATCCTTTAGATTTCATAGAATACGAAGAAAAAACCTTAAAAAACCTGCAAAATACAAGAAAAATGAGGAAATCCTGCGTTATATGGATAGACTACATTGGAAGTCGTGCGGGAAAATGGAGAGATCAGAACCGTCGATCGTATCGCGATCAACGGTTGGGAGCAATTTGAACAGTCAACGAGGAAAAAGGTGGACTGTACAACGGAATCGGAAGAACAAATGAGAGCCGTCGATCTGCGGAGATCGACGGTGGGGATCGGCTCTTGAATGCGCCGGGGAAGATTTAACGAGCGAGCGAGTTCGTTAAAGCGTGAGCGGAAAAGGCGATCAAGGACCGTCGGATGGGAGGGCCCAGATCCGACGGTGGGGATGAATCCCGCTGCGGGGCCATAGGACGAGATTTAACGCGCGGGGAAAAGGCACGGCACGGCGGTTTTTGGGGTGAGGTGGGAGACGATGTTAACTGCGGGGCCGGTGATCGCCGTCCATTATAAACCGGCTTCCTGACGAAAGGTGGTGTGGGTACCAAAACCGTGAAAGGAAAATGAAGGCGGCGAAGGGTCCATCAGTGAGGGGTACACTCGCACCGTTTGATCCGTGGGACGCATCTACTCGCGGAGTTTTACCATATTCTTCGCAGGGTGACAGGAACCCGACTCGCATTTGCCAGCGTTTTCAATGTTTTTCGGGTGATAAATTATTCCAAGAATTTAAGCGCCCTGCGGACTTAGCTCGCGGTTCCGGTGTCGGGGCATATGGATGGAGAGAAAGCAGGGGTTTAGCCTGAGGGGCTAAAGCCCAACGCATAGAAAATGTATGTTTTTCTATGGTTTTTTGATGATTTTTGCAAGAGGAGAAAGGAAGTCTGAACAGTCAAAAAAGTGGTGTTTAACTCCAGCAGCAGATTAATATGGAGAACAAGTAATATAAGAGGTCAGATGGGAACATGATGGATTAAAGAGACAGGAAACCAAGGTGAAAGAAGGGGAGAAGTCGAAGGGAAGATGCAGAAGGTCGCACAGAGTCATGAAAAACATCGCAGTGCGCAGAGGAAAAGTATGTAGAACCAATCGCAGTTTGTGATTCAACAATGCCTCTTCGAAGCACCAAATACCCCTAGGTTCTAATTTTGTTTCTCGAAGGCTACAAAGTTTAAAAGGCAGGCTTAGCCACCATTTCTGTATTTGAAAATATAGGTATTATCAGTAAGCTTCCATTTTGGGATAAGTCTTCTGAAGGCATCACAATCAGATCATCATGCTCACCTAAAACCGACCTAAAGACTTGTTTCAGTCTTTCTCCTATAAAATACCTGGAATATGAAAAAGAGATGAATTTCATCAATACAGCTTCTACCTACCCCAATCCTACTGATCTAACTTTTTTTTCTTCATCAGAGTGCACTTGGATTGGCAAACTCTTTACACAATATTTATTCTTTTGAACGCAGGAAATCTAATCTACTTCTACCCTTATTTCTCCCTGAACTCAGATTAAACAGTTGAGCTCAGATATTTTCTCTACCTAGTCTACTGTCTGTTGGGATTAAGCAGTCCAACAAACTTTCATTCTCTAAATTCTACAACAGCAATTTAAAAAATAGTCAAGTCAAGATTGAGCTGTTTGACTTGCTACGGTCTATGGCATAAGAACAAGCTGCACATAGATTTATTTGCAGAAAAATTTAAATCAAAACAGAAGGCTTAAGATCTGAAAATTTTCTCATTATGGCCTTATTATTTTCATAGCTCTGTTCTTGCTTTTCAGTGAGCTATCTTTGCTTCTTTTCTGGTTCAAGTTTTGAGTGAATTAGAACCAGGCTCCTTTTTTTCTTGACTCAAATTAGGAGAAGCTGAGTCATTCTGGAAACTTTTGGTTCATATTTTGAGTTTGTTTGGTCCTTTTGATTTACCCATCTTTATCTATCTCCCCATGTGCCTATCAATGTTTGGAAAATCAAAATTCATACCCACGTCATAAAATTGAAAGCTAAATGGTCAGATTAAACAAGCTTGACCAATTAGAAGTGTGTTTCAAGGAGTGGCTTTTGTTACACATTTTTGATTATTTTTTTTAAATGTATTCTGTCTTTCTTGAATTTCATTTCCTTCTTTCTTTTTTTCTTTGTTTTTGTATTTTTTGATTTTTCATAACTTCAAATGAAATGGTGAATGTAGTATTTACAATGGAAAAGGAAAAAAGGCTTCAGCATGAAGTATTTTCAAGAAAGGTAATGTTTAAGCATCCTGCCATTGACAGGACCTCCAAACAATTCTGTCCCATTCATCTCTTGTAAGAAGAATGCATTGTTTCCAGCTACTGAATGAATGGAGTAAGGGCCAAGCCACAGATTTTCAAATTTACCATGCTTTCCCTTGTCTTCCCTCTTTGAGTCCCACTTTAAGACTTTGTCCCCAATTTTTAAATTGCTGGCCTTTGCTCTTCTGTCAAATATCTTCTTGATATTGTCTTGTTTCTGTAATGCTTTGTTGTACACTTCCTCTCTGGTTTGCTGAAGATGAATGGTTTGATTTATTCTTCTGATTATGTCATCCTCTTCAGTTTGGAGTTCTTGAATTATTTTCATAACTGGTACACCAAGGCTATAGGTAAATGCTATGTACCCATATAAGCGTCGGGAAGGGCATATACTAATAGATTTCTTAAAGTCAATCATTGTACCAAAGCAGTGAACCAGCTTTATGTGCCAAGACTTCTTGTTGTCCTCCAACAATTTCTTTATTATGTTCACTAAGCTTTTGTTGGAAGATTCTGCAAGTCCATTACCTTGAGGGTAATAAGCTGTGGAGTGTCCCAATGTTATCTGATATTTATGACAGAACTCTACCATTCTCTTTGATCCAAATGCTGCTGCATTATCTGTAATGATCTTGGTAGGACAGCCAAATCTGGAGAGGATGTTGGTCTCTATGAATTTGATGATAACTGAATCATTGGCCTGTCTACATGGAATGGCTTCTATCCACTTAGTGAAGTAGTCTGTGGCGGTAAGGATCCACCTATGTTGGGCAGAGGATGGTGGGTGGATTTCTCCTATGAAGTCAAGTCCCCACTGTTGAAAAGGGGCTTCAACAGTAATCAGATGCAGAGGAAGGGGTAGCAATTTTCTCTTGCCTTCGAACAATTGGCATTTATGGCAAGTGGTTGTCAGTTTATGTACATCAGGAAAAAGAGTAGGCCAATAGAAACCAGCCCTCAAAATCTTTTTGGCTGTTGACTTCCAGTATAAATGGCCTCCACACTCTCCTTCATGGAATTCCTGCTTAACCTTTTCTGCATCAAACTCAGGCAAACATTTAAGCAATATACCACTAGCATTTTTCCAATAAAGACATTTATCAATAATGCAATAGTTTACAGCTTTTAACTTTAAGAATCTTGCCTTTGTTTTGGGTAAACCAGGAGGTGTGTTTAAATTAAGCAAAACATACACAATATCTGTATACCAAGGAGAATTCGCAAAATAATCTTCAACAATGGGGGTTGAAAATTCTTCTTGGTGATCCAGAGCATTAATCATATTAATATCAAGAACTTCACAATTTGATTCAGCCATTAGTCTAGCTAGATCCTGACCTTTGATAATCTTAGTGGGTTTAATCTCTAAATCATATTGAAGAATAACAGCAATCCACTTACCTCTCTTGCCATATGGATCCTGGGTTAGGATGTCTTTTACAACCGAATTTGGGACAAAGGCAATGATGTGTGAATGAAGGATGTATACCCTGAAGTCCTTTAAAGCTTTTACCAAAGCAAAATCCTGTTTTTCCATAATGTTATACCTCAAAGGGGCATCCCTTAATGCCTTGCTAAAGAATGCAATGGGCTGCTCTTGCCCTTGTGAATTTTTCTGTAAAAGGACAGCAGCTATAGTATGTTCTGATGCAAATGAGAAGATATACACCTTTATGTCCAGATCAGAGAACCTAAGAGTTTTGGTTAACGCTTGTTTCACCAAAGGATACCTTGCTTCGAGGTCCATTTTGCCTTCTGCTCCCTTATCTTCAACATGTTGCAGGAACTGCAGAGTCACCACTGATTGAACCTCAAAAAGTTAATCTTTCCTATGAAAGACTGCAACTCTTTGATATTTCGAGGATGAGAGATTTGCAATATGGCCTCAATCCTCATGGGATCAATCTTTATGCTCTGCTCGGAAATGATATGCCCAAGAAGCTTACCTTCTTGGAGACCAAATAATGTTTTCTTAGGGTTCAAAGATATCCCAAATCTTCTGCATTTCTCGAAAACTTTCCTCAAATGTTCTAAGTGTTCTTCATCTGTTTTTGAAAACACAATTACATCATCAAGATAGATAATGATGAAGAAGCCCAATTCTTTCGAGAATGCTATGTCCATGGCTCTCTGAAAGGTTGCTCCAGCATTCATCAAACCAAAAGGCATTTTCACATACATGAAAGTGCCCTAAGGTGTAGTAAAAGCTGTCTTTAATTGATCATCAGGGTGGACTAGGACTTGGTTATACCCTAAATAGCCATCCAGCAAAGAAATTCTTTTAGACCCTACCACTCTTTGCAGAATATGATCCATCTTGGGTAAAGGGTAGTTGTCCTTTAATGAAGCTTTGTTTAAATTCCTGAAGTCTATACAAAGCCTGATTTCTCCAGTCTTTTTCCTAACTGACACCAGATTAGATACCCACTCAGAATATCTAATAGGGACAATAATACCATCATCATGCATCTTCATAATTTCCTTCTTAACCAATGGCAACTGGACAGGGTTGATTCTGCGCAGTTTTTGTTTGAATGGTTTTTGGTTTTCTTTAAGAGGGATTTTGTGCTGTATTATTTCAGTGTCATAGGATTTAAGATCTTCGTAACTCCATGCAAAAACATCAGAAAATTCTTTAAACAGCTCTAAGTATTTGAGTTTAATGTGAGCTGGTAGAGTTTTAGACAGTTTGATTAATCTTGGTTTTTCCTCACTGCCTATATTACATTCTTCCACTTCAGTTTCTACAGGTTCCAGTTTTGGTTTGTTGGCCACATCATCAAAATAAAACAGTTCCTCTAGAGGGGCCAAACCCTTGGGCAGACTATCAGTACTAGAATGCAGAGTTTCCATTTCTTCTGTTTTAGATTTTGCACTTAGTTCTATTTGGCTTCTAGATGAGATAGTCTGAAGGTTTATATCTACCAGCTGTGGAGATGGTTCTTCTTCACCAAGAAAATTTTCTTCACTGCAGTCTGTATCATAGTCTGAATCTGAACTATGGGGTTCAAACTCATTTCTGAATTGCATGAAGTCTTCTATTTGTTTATCCCCATCAAACACCTACCAATATTTTTTGTTATCTGGGATAGCTGGTCTGAATTTTATCTGAGAGGTGTCATCATACAGCATTGGACAGGTTCTAGCAGCAAAGGCTAAATTGTGGGCTGCAATGTTTCTTTTTCTTGGGACAAAAGATAAAGTGTACTCCTCAAAAGTTCTCAAAAGATCAATGACATCATTCCTGTAGGCCCTAAGTCTGGGGTGATTTGCATTGTACTCCCCATTTACTTGCCTAATGATTAATTCAGAATCCCCATATATATCAATTCTCTTGGCACCTAATTTTTTCAAAAGATGCAAGTCTAAGAGAAGGGATTCATACTCTGTTATGTTGTTGGAACACTGAAAGTTTAATTTGCATGAAATACATTCTGTATGATTGTTTTCAGTGTTAGTGATCCAGACACCTGCACCAGCATTCGTTTTGGTGCATGACCCATCAAAATACATAGTCCAGAGAGGCAGATTTTCAGTTTGGTGAATGGACGTTGTATCATTTGATTCCTCAAGTTTATCATCGGGTTGAGGACTGTCTTTCTGACTGTCAAGTTTTAAGTTCAACAGGTTGGTGACTTGCAGTTCAAGGTCTGTGTTAAGTTTGCTAGGATCTTCAGACACAATAGACTGTTTCGGCACTTCAACGTTATGTTCCCCCTCTTTTATTTCAACCATCGATTCTATCGAAATAATTGGTTCTGTGAGTGCTTCATCATTAAACATGATGAAAGAATCAAGGCTTGTGTTTATAGCATAGAGAGGGGAGTTTTGGGGCCGATCCTGACATGTTACTGTGTACTACATGTGGGATTCCCTATAAAGCTTCCTAGTCTGATTGAAAACAGGGATAGTTGCATAGGTCATGTCCATTTGCATGGTCCCCTGTAACTTAGCCCCCCAAGACCTTGATAAAAGCATTCCATACTTCGGGGGGACATCGGCCACAACAACATCCATGACTAAACATTTGGCTGGAATTTGGGCTAAATTAACACAGAGGTCTTTAATCAATCCTAGACACTTAACTCTGTTTGAGTCAAAAGAGTACAGATCTTTGTAAGGTCTGGTAATTTCAAGACCCAGGCTCTCCATTACAGCTTTTGGCATTAAATTATGGGAAGCACCTGAGTCATGCATAGCATTGTGCAGAATTTTGTCATGAATGTTTAAGCTTACATAAAAGGGAGGGACAGGACCTTCTTGGAACTTTCCTTCAATCTTTGGACCAAAAATAAGCTCTGGTTGGTCATCATTAAGATTGAGAGTATCTTCATTATCTTCTAAGTTTAAAGCCTTCAAAATTTTGGACCTATATACACGTTGGGCAGCTAACTCAGTCAAAGGGACAGAGATCTTAATCTTTGAGATTTCCTGTTCCAGGCTGAAAAGGTTTTGATTCTTCAAAGTATTGACTTCAGCCCTGTTTGCTGCCACTTTATCAGCAATAACAGCTTGCTGATTTGGTTTATCTACAGTTAAAACAACTGTTTTTGCAGGAGTACTAACCGATGTGCTAGTACTACTATCGTTGGCACTCTGTTTTCCGATATTTTGAGTGTCTTTCTCTTTACCATTACCAGAATCGACCACCACCGTTTTGTCCTTTGGTTTGATCGTTTTAGACTTGGTTGCAGTGCTGTTTTGAGAGGATTTGTCAGAGGTTTTGTTGTTGGGGGTTTGTTGATTAGATTTACTTCTGAGTTCATATTCCCTTAAAGGTTCTATGACAGCATTCTCCATGTTTTGATAGCTGTTCTCAGCATCATTTCTTCTGTCATCATAAGGTGTATAAAGACCTTGTTTATTATCATAATGAACCTCAAAGTCATCATCATCTACCCCAAACAAGTTTATATCATCTTCCTCTGTTATTTGGTCTGTTTGTTCAACCTCACTTAAAAAGTTCTGATGAAAGGGAGGAATGACCTGCTGATCATCTTCCCTGGGTCTGTTTGGAGGCTGATTTCTTCTAAGATTCTGATTCTGGTTTTGGTTTCTGTTCTGAGGAGCGTTTTGATTTAGACTTGCTTGTGCTCTCTCTAGAATGCTCATTTTCTTCATCATTTCTTCCATCATTCTTTCCATCTTTGAGCTCGAAGTAGAAGGGGTGGATTCCTCTCTAAAAGATACTCTCTTTTCAGCTTTCATCCTTGCTCTTTTCTCCATAAGGTTCACCTCCACAGAAAGAGAACCTCTTTGCATATCTTCAAGGGTTGCAAAGACTCTTTCTCTGAGTGAATATGTCATGTCTGGATCAAACCCTTCCGGAAATTTGTTTAAGGCTGATCCCTGAGGAGGTTTCAGTTCAGGGGAAAGTGCATTATACACACTGTTAAATCTGGTACAATAAGCTTGTACACTTTCCCCAGGGTTCCTATGGAGATTGTTGTAGTCGGAAAGGACTTGGAGAGGGTTTTTTCTTACTTCCCATTTGTTTAAGAATTTTTGATGGAAGGCTTGAAGGTCGTTAATACTATGGGGGGTTAAACCTTTAAACCATTTTCTCACTTCTCCCCCCAAACTTTGAGCAAACAATCTGATTTTGACAGATTCATTATCAATTTCATTTCTGTCAAAGTAGTCATTCATCTTGTCCACATGTTGAGATGATGTTATGGTATTATTAGCATCATATAATGGAATTTTGGACTGATAGTCCTGTGGAAGATTGACTAATGGTACAGGAAGGACTAAGGGAGCATACCATGCTGCCATGATATGTGGTGGGGGTGGATTTACAAGAGGGTGAGTGGGTTGAAGGGGAGTGGTTTGAACAGTGGATGAAAGATGAACAGAAGCGGATGGAACAGCAGTAAATCTCTGAGCTGATCTCAGATGAGAGACACCTAGATTATGTAAGAAATGTAAATCAGGAGGTGTTGATTCTCTATTCCCAAGAGTGTCACTGGTTTCGGGAGATGAAAGGGCAGGCTCAGAATCTAACTGTTCTAAATCACCAAATGACCTAGTTCTGAATGGGTTTAATAAGTCAATTTGTGATTCATGAAGAGCTGAAAGGTTTTCAGGGACTGAATTGGCTCTTAGGGGTGGTCTGAAAATAGTTGAGGATTGTATTCTAGGAGACTTCCTAAGAATTATTTCAGGGTTATCAACTATTTCAGGAGGATCTGGGTCAGGATGGGCTCTAGTATGAATCTTTTTAGGAGCCACAATGTTTATGTGATTAGACCCAATCTAAACAAGAAAAGTTCAACCAGATATGACAATCTTTAGACGGTTAACTAATCTGCTTTCTCAATTCGAATCCTGCAGTCCTTTAACTAAATTTGAATGATTTTATAATGATAAGGGTTCTTTCCAGTGGAGTCTTAAGGTCTGTTCAGGATGGTGGAGTCGCCAGGTGGAAGGCTCAAAGTATTTTCCAAGGAGTGCACTGTCCACCACAGTGTTTATGAAACCTTCCTTTTCAGAGAGGTCTCGAAACACAACAAACTCTAACCAGAGATTGACTGGGAGGGCATTCACCAGATATGTCACCCCAAAAAGAGGATGAGATCCAGAGGCTACCTGGCCCTTTCCAGACTCTGTCTAAGAGTATAGGGTAAAACACATCAAAGACGTATACAAAATATCAAAACTAGTGTTTTACTACCAATCTGAAATCTTTTTGGTATTTTCTGAATTGTTTATATTGTGATTTAAAAGAATGTCCTAGCTTTGCCTCAAAACTTAGCTACGGTTATGAAACAAAGACAGTCTATCCTTATGGCTAAGCTAGCTGATTTTCCAAGGTTAGATAAAAACTTAAAAGAATCCTAGGATTGACCTAGTTTGTCACTGATTCAATTGATCTTCATCTTAATTACCATTTTCTTGGTAGTTCTTGGAAAGGTTACTTTTTACTCTCAAGATGTTGTATGAAGATTCTGGGTAAGGATTTCCCCAGCGGAGTCGCCAGAAATGTTAGTTCCTTGGTGGCTCAGCTGCAAAATAGAACAATTGTCATGGAACCAGAGATTTTGAGTTAAAGTCTCCCCAGTGGAGTCGCCAGAAATGTTAGGTCTCTGTAACAAGAAAGATTGGAAAAGTCCGATCACAGAGTTAACATCATTTCAACCAACTTTGGGATTCTAGGATCTAGCCCTCCTGAATCCGGAGAGGGATCTCTCCAATATGTACAAAGATGGATATTGTCTTTGAAATTTAGGGTGATGATATTAGGCTAGTTATGAAGGCCAAGGGTTTTGTTTGGTTTTCTCAGATGGTTGAACATAGTTGTTGTTCTAAGACGGAAAGATCTATATGCAAATAGGTTCAAAGGTGAGAAGTTGCAAGTGAACAAAATAAACTTTGATTCTAAAGAAAGGTGATGGCGAGTTTTCAATCCATTGGGCTATGGAGTCATAAGAGAATTTAATTGAAACAACCAGGTTCAAGAGTAATCTATGGGGCAAGTCATCTAGGCCTAAGGATCTCTTTGAAGTTTGATTTATGGAATGGGGTGATACAAAAAAGAAAGGGAATTTAACAGATGCAGAACAAAGAGCAGCCCAGGATCTGGTAAGTACTTTGAAACTAGCCAGCCTTTGACCAGGCACTTAAGAAAAACATAGAAGCAAACTAGGATCTGGTAAGTACTTTGAAACTATCCAGCCTTTGATACACTTCTAATAGAAAACAGATTAAAAACAAAGGGAAACTTGAAGGCAACCTTTGGAGCAGAGACTAGCGGGCAGGGCTCACCTTTCTCCTCATCTTAGTCCTTCTTTACTTAGTTACTTTCAAGACAATCACCAAGATAACACAGAATGGCCCAAGATCTGATAAGTACTTTGAAACTAGTCATCTTTTGACACATTCTAAGGGAAACAGACAAATAGTTGAGCAAACAAGAAAGGGACTCAGGGCTAACCTTTGATTTCCTCAATTCATTCCTCACACAACATATATGAAAGTAACATTTAAAAATAACATTCAGCAGTGATGAAAAGATGAGGGAACGCCAGCATCTCTGTGCTTAGACTGAATTAAATCATTTCTAAATAACACAATTAGAAGAAAACATTGGGATAAAGATTTTTCAGCCAGAGAAGGTCACTGATGCACAGCAAACTCTAACACTGTTTAAACTGTTCTTTATAGTGGAAAATGAAAACAAATTGAAAACAGAAATAAAATGACAAGTTACATTGAGAATAACATCACCATCAACATAGACCAGGATCCCATAAATCAGCTTGTATTGATTGCTTCAAACCGGTTACAATCTTCAAATCCAATGTTTTAATTCACCTCTCTTCACAACCTAATCTATCTGTTACAAGCAGAGCTCCAAGGGCCCATGAAACCACTATTTATAGTCAAGAGTTTTCCACTCAGAAACAGCTACAGCGCTTCAGCAATTACATTGACAACCAACTAATCCAACCCCTCACTCATCTTCTTCTGGAGTATTTATAGAAGGATGAGGAGGTGAGATCTGATAAAAAGATCTCAAACACAATCAATGCAGAATTAATGTCTTCCTGACCCCGTGAAGGTTCGATGAAGAAATTCTACAGGTGTTACATTGCATTAATGTGTTTATACTTAAGAAGTAAGCTCGAAGAGAGCTTTTGTTGACCTTTGAGGCTCCGCATACTATTAGGGCTATTCTGCAAATATTCTGGAATAAAATCTGGTGCAGAAATAACTTCTTGGTTGTTCCGAGGCATAGTATCTGATCTTGTTCAATAAATTCGGCCTCTGACTGATCGTTCTGAGGCAATAGGTGGCACTGGGGTGGTTGAGGAATCAATTCGCCTCAAAGTATGGCGGTGGAGGTGATCTGTCTGATGAACACTTTTAGGTTTTGCTTTAATCCGTGTTCTGAGCCGGGGATTAGGCTTTTGATAACCATCTTAGCCGTAATCCCGCCAATTTATTCAAAAAACTGCTGCTTTGGTTCATTCTGTCTTCAAAACCTGATACTCTTTCTCTGCTCTGACATCGATGGCATTCTTCGAGCTTTACAGGGATATGCGGCAACCAAAGCTCATGAAACTTTGTTGATATCATTGTTCTTCTCCGTATGACAGATTCCCTGTACAAATCGGAAGGATTGGAGTCGTCACCCTCATCCTTTAGATTTCATAGAATACGAAGAAAAAACCTTAAAAACCTGCAAAATACAAGAAAAATGAGGAAATCCTGCGTTATAGGGATAGACTGCATCGGAAGTCGTGCGGGAAAATGGAGAGATCGGAACCGTCGATCGTATCGCGATCAACGGTTGGGAGCAATTTGAACAGTCAACGGGAAAAAGGTGGACTGTACAACGGAATCGGGAGAACAAATGAGAGTCGTCGATCCGCGGAGATCGACGGTGGAGATCGGCTCTTGAACGCGCCGGGGAAGATTTTAACGGGCGGGCAAGTTCGTTAAAGGGTGAACGGAAAAGGTGATCAGGGACCGTCGGATGGGAGGGCCCAGATCCGACGGTGGGGATGAATCCCGCTGCGGGGCCATAGGACGAGATTTAACGTGCGGGGAATAGACACGGCACGGCGGTTTTTGGGGTGAGGTGGAGAACACGCGTCGGCCAGCGGGTGGGATCGCTGGCCGATGGTATAAAACCGCTTCCGGATGAAAGGTGGTGCGGGCACAAAACCGGTGGGAAAGGAAAACAGCGCGGCGAAGGCGGGGTCCACCAGGTGAGGGGTACACTCCGCACCGTTGATCTGTGGGACAGATCGACGGCAGAGTTTTAATATGATTTTCTTTGGTGGAAAAAATAAAATAAACCCGACTCTGCATTTTACAAAGGTTTTCAATGTTTTTCGGGTGATAAATTATTTCGGAGGGTTAAGCGCCTGGCGGTCTTAACACATGGTTCTGGCGGGGGGACATATGGATGGAGAGAAAGCAGGGGCTTAGCCTGAGGGGCTAAAGCCTAACGCATAGAAAACGTATGTTTTTCTATGGTTTTTTAATGATTTTTGCAAGAGGAGAAAGGCTCCGATAGGTCAAAAAGTGGGTTTTTAACCTTAGGAAAAGAGATTAATGGAGGAATAAGGAATATAAGAGGGTTTGATGGGGTTCTTATGGATGAAAGGAGAGTTGAAGAAACGAAGGAAAGGTGGAAGAAGGGGAGAGGAAAAAGGAGGAAGATGCAGCAATATTTGATTAGGATTTTCATGGAACATCAGAGGCAGAGAGGATGAAAAGTATGTAGAACCAATCAGTAGTTTGTGATCTTACCAACAGTCTTCAAGCACCAACAATTTCTAGGCCTGAATTTGTTTCTTGAAGGCTACAAAGAATATTTAGCCACCAACTGATATAATTTGAAAAATATAGGTGGCTAACATGTCAAAGAAACACATTCTCTACATCCATTCAGAGTAGAGGTTCTTTACCCGAACCCCGATACTTGTAACATGGTTATGTGATGAAGGAAAGCCTTCATTTTGCTAAATATCACATCTTAGCCATGGTCTTCCAACATAGCAACTGAAACTAAATTCTTCTTCGGGCCCAAAACATACATGACATCTTTTAATGTGAGAGGAGAACCAGAATCCCTCTAAAAGGTAACAGTATCGATGTCAGTCGTGCTATACCTTCCATCATCTCCCATCTCGATGTGCATCTAGAGGTAGTTCTCCTCCAATTCTCTGAAAAATTATTTGTTTCTCGTCATATAGAATGAGGCTCCACTATCTAGATACCACACATTACCCATCACCAATGTCACCATGCATGCAATGAGGGTGAAATCCAACTCTAATTGTGAAGTAAGAGATTCACCTGCTACTCCTCCTGAGGGATTTTTATTGGCCTTCTTGTGTGGAAACTTTGTGGCATAGTGTACCAGCTCATGAGAATGAAAAAATTTAATCTTAGACAAGTCCTTCTTCTTGCCTTCCTGGCCAAAATCTCCTTCGGATTAGTATTTTTTCCCTTTCCCTTTATTTTCCTTTCTAGTGAAGGCACCTCACCATCACGCTTGGATGAGGATCCATCTCTGGTGTTCCGCCTTATCTCTTCTTGTACCAAGTCAAACCACTAGTGTGTGCACTCTGGTAGCTTCTCCCTCCCATTTACTAAACCCTATTGGTTGTGCCAACTCTTAGGAAGGCCTAGAAGTGCTAGGTTGACCAAATCATCATCAAAAATTGTAACACCAACACTCCCAAGCTCATCCCAACATTGGGTGAACTTTCTCAAGTACTATGGTATTGTGTCGGCCTTTTCCACCTTGATTTTCTGAAGCTTTTCCTTCAGTGCCAGCTTCTTGTGGTCGCTATTGTTCTGAAACAAGTCCGTCAAGGCCTTCCACATTACATATGGAGTCTACTTCTCATGGAGGTTTGAGACAATATGATCTCGAACTCCTTACAATAAGATCCTTCTTGCCTTGGCTACATTATTCTTCCATTCTGTTATATTTTGTGCATCAGTAGTTGATGGTTTCTGAACATTGCTATCAATGTATTCCTTCAACCCATTATCTTCCATGACTAGTTCCATCTGGTCCTACCAAGCAATGTAATTTGAGCTACCCTCAAGGACATACTCGAGCATCAGACCATAGAATGGCATCATGATCTTGCTGCTAGCTTTGAAGAATAGATCTACAAAACTTGTTCCTCCTACAAGTATATCTTCGTATTCTTCTCTTCTATAGTGATTTCATCTCTGATACCTTGTAGATTCAACCTGCTAGTTGTAATTTACTAAAACAATAGACTTTAATCTACTCTACTCATTAGCGGAAAAAAAAATTAAATGATCACAAAACATACAAGAGAAAGAATGCAATCAACACATTAAACAATGATTTCTTGGGGAAAGCCATAGCTAAAAACCACGCTATTTATATATAACATTAGTAAGAAAATATGAGAAGATTACAATTCTTTTCTCAAGCCCGAGCAACCTCTGCACTACCTCTATCTATCTCACTGCTTCCTAGACAAGCCTTTTCCAATACTTAACCAATTTTGTGCTTTCCAAAGTCCCTATTTCCTTATGGTGTTTCCTTGGGAATTAGCCCCTATTAATTAGGGAAATTCCTCTTCCATAAATATGCAGTCCATTATAGGCCTTCCTCAGACTACATGCACCACCTGTACAATTTGGATGATTATACAACTGATAGTACATTGCCCTTGAACTCAAATCTCAACTGAGTGACTTGTATATCACACATGCATGAGTTATTTATGGATGATTTATCAGTTAACTGGTTGATCACATAGAACACACTACACTACTTGACCTCCTACTAGTCCCTCAAACAGTTGGAACTAGTTAAACTGACTCTAACTCAAATTTACTGAATTAATTAATTACAACTCAAAATAAACTCAACCTGGGCTCCTATAAAGTAGGATACACTCTACATGACTCAAATTAGGCCCTTAAATCGAATTAACTTAACCAACTAAGTCAATTTAACTTGGTTCAAGTTGTCTTGTGATGTGGAATTACAATTTTCTTCTAATTTAATTCAAGTAAAATTAAATTAGAATCTTTCTTGGTGCAATTTTCAACATATATTTGTTGAATCAATTGTTCCATCATATGCATTTAAAATTATTACCTATTTGTTGATGAGAGACAACATTATTTCATTATGTTCATGTACATTATTGTTTAAATAGAAGAGGAATGGAAATATTGGATCATTTGGTGTCGATCTATAAAAATGTTTGTACAAGGATGAAATATCGTCATTGATATGTGAACATGTCCTAATTCTATTTAAGTTGGATATAAATTCTTTATTGTCTTGTCACATTACTTTTTAGTTCATAAGTTTTCACATTTTCTTTCTAGAAGTTGTAAGGAACACTAGTTCCTTTAAGACACGGTTGTTCATGTTGTACATATTTACCCCTGCCTATGAATTTTGGCCTGCTGCCCCATTCGAACCCATCTTAAACCTCCACCGTGGCTTAAAATCCCGATGCTCCCTCTTAACACTGCTATCCCCGCTCAGAAAATACGCTTGGCTAAAGTTAAAACCCCACTTTTAAAATTATATTGAGCCGAAGCCCGAGGGCCTTAGCCCCCTTTCCTGACGCCGTCACATGACCCGAGCCTGAAAACCACAGGCTATAGGGAAAGGAGCTCAGTCATAAATTTTTCGGGGGCGATAGCAACCGTCCGATCTAAATCAAATCAACGGCACGGTAATTGTCCTGTGTGTAGGGCCCCGCGCGCAGAAAACCAGTGGTAACTCCCGCACCACTCTCATCGAAACGGCGGTATTTACCGCGGGGGAAGCGATTCCATAGAAAAAGCGTCGCGTGTCTTTGGTATGGGTCATGAAACCGCTTTCCCCACGCGTTAAAGTCTGTACAATCGCCGGGCAGCGGAATTCGTTTGAATCGTCAGATTCGGCAATGTCAATCCGACGATGGAGGCTCTCCAGAGTTGCCCACCCGTTATTTCGCATCCGCCATGTTATATGGCCCACCATCGTGCCGCTCCCATCGATTCTTAGCCGTTGATCTATGTTTGCAATCCGACGGCTCAGGATACAGTCTCTCCCGTCCATTAACTTCGTCGCCACGTCAGTCCCCCCACCTATGCATCGTACATCTATGTGTCTCCGTCTCGTGCACCCGTAATATTCGTCCCCCACCATATATATATATATATATATATATATATACGTTTTTATATGTATTTTATTTGCATTCGTCGTTCTTCAGTCACCACCTCCAAACTGTGTCACGTAGAAAATCCGCATTTCATTTATTCGTCAAAACCCTCATCGCGTTTCCTCCGACACCCTTCATGTTCTTGTTATCTGTCCGTGTCCGCAATGCCATTCTCATCTATGTCTCCACGTCCTTTGCCTGTGAGTCTGGTCTATCTAATGTTTTTGGGTTTTGCAGGTTCCGAGATGACAAGCGGCCTCATAATTTATTGCCTCTATTGCAGAAGTTAAAAAGCTTATGAAAGGACGACATTCTGCCGGTGAAATTCAAAGAAGAAGCCAAGGGTAGGTGCGTGAAATGACCATTATTAAAGAAGAACAAAGATATGGACCTACAGAACCCTCCAGAGAAATTCGCTCTACATTAATGATCCAGTATTCAAATCCAAAGTTAAGGGCCGATAGTACAGTGCAGAATCGAAGAATATATCAGGGTTCTTACGGCAGCAGATTTTATTCTCAGCAGAAGGCAGAACACTGTGTATATTTTATTATTTTTGTCTTTTATATATGGAGATTTTCATCTCCCGGCATTTATTTCTAGAGACAAATTGTAAAGTACAGTCATTTATAGTTATTCATTCATAGAGTGGGCGCGAATGTTTTTCGCCATTTTATTCAAATTGAGTCATTAAATGTGCTCCATCTACCTCCTCCTCTAGAATTCTCTATCTTTCCTATAAAGGCCCGAAAAGAAGACATTGTAAGGGTTCCAGATTTCTATCAGCAAACTGTGCAGCGAAAAGGATTTTGCATACATTTTGTAATATTTCTGTATGAAGGTTCAGAGCCCGTAGGGTCTCAGTGAGGAGGAGTTATAACTGTAATGAGGATTCTGGTCTTTGGTATCTCACAGTATGTAATTTCTCTTATGTGTTAATACAATCTCTCATTTCATGCTATTTATCTTCTTGTATCATGTTCTAGAATGCAAGTGGCTCACTAGTTTGCAGTAAGGATTCATCCTAGTTGATGCCCTTTCTGGAATTAGTCAAGCGCTTTAAATAGGCCTAGTCATGATATATTGTTCCATGTTCATCTCTTCCATATTTTCTGCTATATTAGTTGCATGAGGAGGGTGCTTTTAAAACGCCATTGTCATATAAGGATTCATAAATTGGTATGCCCTTATGTGGTTCTGTTGTGTATCTGGGTATCAGTCTCATGTTAACTAATATCCTCTTTATGTTTTCCTCACTATACTCACTCCCCGATATTTGATTTCGTGGATATATTATTTGAATCGTCTCTTTAAGGCATGTTGCTTAACCTGCTCGTTTAGCCTCCTATATCAATAGGTTTCATCTTTCATGATTGTCTTGATGGAAGTCTGGAATATGTTCAAACCTTCTTACTTGAGCAAAGGTGTTCCATATTCTTAAAAAACCAAAAAATCAAAAAAAATTTAAAAAATGTAAAGAGGGTATACCCTAAAAGAAAAATCAAAGGGTAAAAAGAATAAAAATGGTCAAAAAGAGAAAGAAATGAACCCCAAGCAAAAATAGACCAAGGAAAGTGTGCAAGTCTAAATGCCACTACTTTTTCATCTATTGTAATAAAATAATTGTGTGCAGCTTGTGAAACTTTTGCCACAATTCATGAATAAGTCAAACTGTTTAAACTTGTTTTAGTCATATTTCAATTTCATGTTTTAGATTAGAGAATAAATATCTAGCCAAACAGTTTAATCTTGGCAGATAAGTAGCTAGGTAGAGTGAATAAAAGGTGCTCAACAGTTTAATCTGAGCCCTTGGATGTATTAAGGGTAGAAATAGATAGATTCATCATGTAAAAAGAAAAGATTGATCAGGGTTTGCAAGTCTAAATGCACCCTAATAAAGAAGACAAAGCTCTAGAAAAGGCAGAAGGAAAATAAGAAGGAAGCAAAGTATGATTGACAATAACGTTTATTTTTGTTTGATTATCATTTTCATCCCAAGTAATTAAAGGCAGAAATACTGAAAATCATAAAGAAGCAAAGTCAAATTCATTAACCTCCCTCACCATTTTTCCCCCTCAAGAGTTTTACTAATTTCCCCAAAAGTACTAAGGTAATTTGAGATCAAAGGGGCTCAAGGCATTTCCTTGACTTCTGGAGGGACCGGACCCTCGGCCTAATGATCAAAAGACCTAAGCACTTGAAATAATCCATCATTGATTATTTTATTTTAATTCCAAGTAAACTTATTTTACTTAGGAAACCAATGCAAAATTCCATAAATTCCTCAAAAACAACTTCATATTCTGTTTAAGTGTTGAAGATAAAAATGCAATTTACTTCATAAGTTTTCACTTTCTTAGATGTACAAAGGTGTTTTGATTTTCCTTGTCCTTTTTCCTATTAACACCTAACTCTATTATATTAAATCCCTAGTGAAATCCCTTTTTCCTATGTATATAACTCCCTTTTCTAATAAATATCCCCAAAACCCTCTTATTATAATGTTTTACCAAAGTATATATAGTCCCGCACATTTAAATACCCCGCTTTATAAAGCCCTTTGGTAAAACTCTAACCTTATATATACATTCCGCCTCTATGATGAATTAATTATATTAATTTATTCATCGTATATAAAATATATGAAGAAAAGCGTTAAACACATAACATATGTGTTTAACACCAAAAACAAGAAAAGACTACGACGGAATCCTGCGCCACCATACTCAGCATTCCACGTGGCATTCCACATGGCCAAACCCTGCCGCAATTCATTTTATAAATTCACGGGGTTAATTAGTCATTTGGACTAATTAACAACCATTCCCGCCTATTAGCTTCTCCCCGGGGTGATTAGATTACACGTCAAAACTTGTTTAAACCCCGACGGGCCCACTTTCCAAACCGCACACGTTTCCCTTTCCTCCAGCCGTCAGATCATTCCTCCATTGATCAACGGTCCCGATCAATCCCGCTGCCCATCGCATGAGAGTTTTTTAGCCAGCGGGGAATGAGCGGGTTTGACTATTCAGCATTCCACGTGGCAAGCAGCCTGTGGAATCACTGCCATTGCGATTTTTACCGTCTTCCTCCATAAGCGGTGCGGGCTCACCGCTTACCACTTATCGAATACCGCCGGTCCCACTCCCTTACGTCACCCCGTACGTCGAATGACGTCATCACCTCGAAAACGACAAAAACCCTTTTGACTTGTTTTTAGGCCATTTTTCGCGTTTTTTTAGTTATTTTGGTTTTCGAAAGAGACTAAGCTCCCGCTGCAAATTTCAAAATTCACTGCAAATACACCAAATTACTCAGAAATTCCGCTGCGCCCGTGTTGAAGAGCGTTCCTGCCATTGTCCATTACCTGTTGAAGAACCAGTTTTCATTAAAAAACAGGTATTTATCATTCCGCTCCCCGACTGCAAGTTAAGCTTAGTTTCTTGTGTTTTTCTCTGAAAAAGTGGTTAAAAATCCTCTCTGAGTCCTCATTGAAGAGTTAAAACCTGTGAATTTACTTCCCAAACCTGCCATTTGTCCCAATTTCTTCTTTTGTCCGATATCCCGTCCGGTCTGCAAGAAAAACTGAAACCTCCATTTTGAATCCACAAGAACCAAAATGGAGGCCCCTACCGCTCTAAATGTCACTCCTTTGAATGCTCCTCACCGAGATCTAGACTACTTGCCTCTCATAGATGAAGATTTCCAAATAAAAGACCTGCATTTTGATGAAAGTCCCCGTTTGAGTTTCTGTCGCTGCAGAGACGAATACTCAAAAGGGCAAGATCTTATAGGGTTGTGGGAATCCAATCTCCCAAGGTATTTCATTCCTACAGTTCACGTTTTCCCTGAAATCATTCATTATTGTTATGCAAATTATGATCCCACACAAAGAGCTGTATTAGCTCCTGATCAAAGTGTTTTGTTCCCTATAACACCTCAGGCTATCAATGCTATGTTACAATTTGAGCCAGAACAAGAATTAGCACCTCTATCCATGGAAGGGCTAATTGAGAAAACCAGACTGTTAACTCCAGAGAAATTGAAAGCAATGTGTCAGTATTTCATGTTACCTGAGCATCACCCAAAAGGGACTCCCCCCTATGGTTTTTACTTTTTCAATCAATTGGGAAGGCTTATTGTGAATGTAATATCCTTTGTCTTAGGATTCAATACCAGTGAGTATGTTGACGAGATAACTCTGGCTTTGCTATCTATCTTCACCCCTGGACAACCTCCTGAGATTAAGTATGACTATGCTTCCTTCATTGCCAACAAAATCCATGATCAATTTTTAAGGCTAGATGATGAAAAGGTTTTCAAGTACTCCTCAGTTATCTATCACCTCATAATTTTCTATCACTCAGACAAATTCCCTTTCCCTGTTCAGAAACTTGATGCTAAAGGTAATCCCAGGTCTGTTATTTTTTGGTCCCCCATCATTCATTTGTCCTCCGATTCTCCCTACTCTTATTCAGAATTCATTGATCAGTTTGTACATCCTGCTACAACCTTGTTAACAGGAGTTTCTCCCCCCAGGCTTAGTACTGAGATAAGAAAGACCCTGCAATTGTCAAAAAGTTACAAAGTTGGGGATTGGTACTTGTACCAAAACCATACAGTTATCATGATTTATGGATGTGAATTACATCCATTCAAGTTACCCAGATATGTACCAATGAGAATTTTTGCTTTGGAATACTTTAGACAGATGAATAACTCAGATGTAATCCATTTCTGCAATGTAAAGAAGAAAGCACAGCTAAGGATCAAAAGCCAGTTAGGTCCTTTCATTTGCAATTCTAGAGAAGCTGAGAGAGATGCAGAACTTATATTAGAGAAAAAATTCCAGACATCTTTCCGTTGGGTCCCTTATGACCCCTTTGGTTTCATTTGTGAAAGAAGGTTAAAAAATAAGTCATCTCCTAATATACATCACAGAATTCCTGACATAGAACAGTATGCAAATCAAGATGAATGGGTTAAAGGAACACTTGTTGAAGAGGGAAGTGGAGCTGACAAATTGAATAAAATTATGAAAGATGCTGAGAAGAAATTTGACCTAGAAACATATGATCAAATGCAGGTACCCTATATTGGCACATCTTCAACAGCCACTCTACAACAAGCTATACAGGAAGACAGCCCATCAGTAACAGCAGAGCCTCAAGGTAAAGGAAAAGAACCTATAGTTCAGGTCATTGAAACCCTGGTCATGGCAGAAAAATCACAGAGTTCCAAAACACCAGAACAATCTAAAGCTTCTCAAACACCAGCAAAGAAAATTCAAGCTCCAGAGATGCAAACTCCACTGAATGTGGAAATAGGGAAAAAGAGGTCAGCTCTAGATACCACACCTTCAAAAGGAGCCCCACAAGTCTATCAAGCTAAAAAACATAAATCTGATCTACCTCCAGATGTAGAGATCATAGATGAAATATTTGATTATGGCAGGGAAGATAGTCAGCAAACAGGTACAGCAAGTGAAACAAATATAAGCCAGAAAGGGATACAAAAGCAACTGAGCACTGAAGTATCTTCTTTCAGACCGCCCAAGACAGGTACTGGAGACATAAAGAAAACATTCATTGATATCAAAACAAGGAATGAACCATTAAAAATGAACGTCTATGATCAGTATATGAAGATGGCTCCTCACAATCAGCAAAGGTTGATGTCAGCATTTGATCTTTCACAAGGTAAAATGCAAATGAGCCACTTCAAAGCTAAAGTGCCAAAGCCAACTTCAGCAACAGATTACATCAGAACAAATTTTGAAGTGTTAGCAAAGGATATCCATCCCTTGGATCAGATAGAGCCTCATAGACAAACAGGGGAAATGGTTTATTCTACTCTCACCAACAAAGCCATGGCAGCTTTAACGCTGCAAGATTCCTTGAATAATACTACTGCACAATTGAAGATTGAGAGGGCCTCCTCACAGGCCAAGGACAATAGGATAAAGTCTCTAGAAGAGATCATTATTGGTTTGGGTCACAATCCCAAAGACATTAAAGGTATTGAGGCATTGGTAAAAAAGAAAGAGGATGATATAGCTGCACTCAGAAAACAGCTGAAACTACCAGCCTCGAGGCACCCTCAGACACAGGAAGTTATAAAAGGAAATTCACAGGAAGAAATGATGGAGTTGCTCTTAAATATGACAGAGCGACTAAATGAAACAGAGAAAGAGTTGGAAAAAGCATTGCAGGAACAGGAAATTATCAAGCAGACTTCAACAACAGGTACTACAACTACAGGACAGCAGGAACAATCATCTCAGGTGAATATTTCTAATTTGAATTCTGAGGATTTAATTAAACAGATGGAGAGTTTGCAGCTAAGGGTCACAGAGCTCCAGGAAACAAAATTGGAGGAAAAATATGACACATCCAAAAAGACAGCTGCTGACAACCTCAGGGAAATAAAAAGATTGGAAAAATTGGTTGAGGCTTTGCAAAAAGATCTTTCACTGGAAAAGCCTCTGAACGAAATAAATGATATTCTTTGGTGCAACATCATTGACTTAATAAGAGATATTTGGCCTTCCATTCAAGCTATTTTTGAGCAAAATGAGTTAGTCAAGATAGCACAAGAGGAAATAAACAAAACTAGACATGAATTAAGAGGTAAGCCGGAGCAGGCCCAGCAGCTCATTCAATTTTTGAATTCCAGAACAAAACAACAGCTTGCATTGTTAGGAATTGATGACAGAACAGGTGTAGTTTTGGAAGCAAAGAGAATTTTCACCAAGAGGACTTTCATGCAAAATCTAGAAAGAAAGTGTAATGACATTTTGGTCGACATCAACGTTTTCAGAGAGAAGTTTCAAGCTTTGCTGGACAGTGAATTTCCAAGTCCCATGCTCACAGAGGATCAAATAGTAGACTTGGAAACATATGAGAAAAGAATAAAAGCTCATGCTAAAAATACAGCTATAGGTTCTACTAGCTCATCAGAACCTGCATTACCAACTGGGAAGAGTATTTATGAAAAAGTGAGGAATCTATTTCATCTGGAGCATGAATTAAAATATCTATTTCTGAACGAGCCCACTTTTTATAAACTTACTGAAGCCGATGAAACTTTAAGGAAGCTCAGAAGAACAATGATACCAGATGATCAGTGGTGGAAGGAAATGATGGAAATTTTGTAAAAAATGTTGTCAGGACAAAAGTTTATTTTTACTATGAAGTAAATGGTAAAAACAGAAATGCAGGTGAAAGAGTATCAGATGAAAGAGTAAAGAGTATCCGTGAGAAGTAAAAGTATTCAACAAGTCAAAGGAATACGCAAAGGACAGCACAGAGCCCTATTTAGAGCACTTATCCTTAGCACGTCCATGAAGAATGGAACAGCACATCAGCCGTTACTCATTATTCTATTTTCGAGACCATGTGTCTCTTGTTTGTTGTAAATACGCTTTAAGTCAGCCTGAATTATTGGCTAGGATCGAGTAAGATTGTTAAGATTATTTTTGTATAAATAAGCCTTCAAAGAGAGTTTTGAAGGGTGGATTCTATTACTCTGCTGTAACATTGAGGTTTTCGGAATAAAAAGCTTTGGGACAAATTTACTTGTGGCTTACTGGATGACGTTTTGAAGCACTGGACTTGTTGCAGGATTCATGTGTTGGACTTCAGTTCAATAAGTTTTCCAACCCTTGTGTTTACATTTTATATTAGTTTATGTTATCATCATATCCGTTTCTGAATAGTTTACATAAAGGATTGAAACAGAATTTGCTTAATTGTACTCTGTTTTCAAATGTGATTATTCTCGATGTTTTCTTCTGGATTAGTTATAAGCATGAATTCTTAATTGCTCATGTTTTGCCGATTCAATATTGTTGATTACTGTAACAAAGAATCCTTCATTGCTCTTTGCTTGTAATCATTTCTCTTCTTCCTCTTGAATATGGTGAAAGATTCTTAGTTGCCTTTCATCCCTTCAAGACCATCCATCCACTTTAAATTTTAAGGATTGTTCTCCGTCTAGCTATCTTGCCCTGTAATACCATCTTGTGTTCAGAAAAGAAGTCCAGTAAATCCATCCTTAGACTCCATAGCCCAATGGACTGAAAGCCCTCAACCTTGCCCTTAGTTTGTGGATTCCACCATTTTCCCAAAACAAACTTTGCATCTATAACTAGCCTAAAATCATTCAAAAACAAAGTAAATCATAAAGAGAGAGCCCTCTCTGGATGCAGATTGGCTAGATTCTGCATCTAAAAGGTTGGTTTGTGGTTACCTCGGGTATACTTTCCTCTTACACAACTTCTAGGAAAACCTGAGTGATAACATAGTGGCGACCATACCGGGGATCTGAATCATTTTATTGATACTATCGTTTGATTTATAAGCTATAGACAGAGTCTGAAGATCAGCCAGGTAGCCTTTGAAATTGCTTTTGCTCTGCAATTGCAAAATTAAATAAATGCTGTTTCAGTCTATCTCTGATTTAGCTTATATATTGAATCTTAGTTTCAAATTTTTCAATCAGATTCTCTAGTTTAAACAGATCTTTGAGGAAATCTTAATCACATATCATTATTTCTTAAAGAATTTGTAGAAGTTGTATTTATTTTTCAAATAAAACCCAAAATTCAAAAAACACATATTCTAAGAAAACTGGCTTCAGAAAGGATTCGACATACTAGGTCAAACCCTGACCCCAATCCACCACCAATTTTTGAAAATCCAAACCTGATTCCTAGGATTCTTAGAAGACAAGGAAGTCAAGAAAGTTCTGAAAGAGGAAGTCAGGAAAGTACAGGTAGTTCTAGACCACTCTCTAGATCTGCATCTTGTCCTGTGAAAATTATTTATATTGACGACGTTCCCTTTGACGCGAGATTTGAAACATCTTTGTTTGTAAATTTTTCTGAGACTGAATTATCTAGGTTGATTCCAGATCCTTGGTTCATTGAAGAATTGCAATATAGATTTGTTTCGCATCATCTTGACAGAGAATTTCATAACTCCATTCAATCTGAGCAAGTCTTTGAAGAAAGCTCAAACATTTCTGTAATAACTGAAGCATCTCCGAACTCAGCCACTTTTCAAACACCTGTCAGACCTCCATCTCCACCTGTTAGACCTCCATCTCCTCCTACTAGACCGGCTACTCTTGTTACTCCACTTTATCTTCCAATGGCCAATCGATATGCCCCTTTAATATTACCAGCCAACCCTCCAGCCTTACCACCAGACTACCAAAGTAAGATCACACCTTTTGACGGATCAGGTACCTACACATCTCAACAACACACCAAAAGGATGACAGATTACTTTGAGTTTTATGAGATTGATACTGATGATATCCGTATGAGAATTTTTGTACAAAGTCTTACCGGAGAAGTTAGAACTTGGTTTAGGGCTCTCACCCCGAACAATATTGCTGACCTAGAAGCTTTGTATAGGGCATTTTTGAACAGATGGGAGAAAAAGAAGGATCCTCTCCAGATCCTATCAGAATTTGAAAAATTAAGAAGAAGACCAAATGAAACCGTACAAGATTACATCATAAGATTTAATGAATCATATCATGCAGTTCCTCTGAATCTAAGACCCCCACCTAATAACGTGTTGGTCAAATTTCCAGACGGTTTTGACTCTGAAATAGCTTATTCTCTTAGGGAAAGAGCTCCACAAACATTAGAGGAAATGCAAAGCATAGTGGTGAGCGTAGAAGCAAATCTGATAGAAAAACGAGCCAGAGATAGGGCAGAGAGAAGAATGCCTATGAAGGAAGAACCTTCAGCTTTTGAAAAGAAGCTGGATGTAATCATTAAAGGTATGGAAAGATGAGGTGATAGAGTGGAAACCATTGAAAGAAAGTCTGCTACTGATAACCAGAATGTTGCAAGAAACCCAAACTTTAGGAGGAATCTGAACCAAAATATTGGAAAGAATGTCCCTGATCAAAACATTAGACCACCTTTCCAAGAAAACTTTGTTGAAGGTTCTACCTCAGAAGGACCTACAGAAGATGTAGAAATAAACAATGTCAATGAGGACAAAGATGAATCAGAAATCTTCTTATCTCAGGATGATCAAGAGAATCATATCCTTGAAACATTCCACACTCATTCAGGTGAGACTTTTGATTTCAAAGAAGGCTATGACACAGCAATCTACGAGGTTCATAAGCAGTACAACTTGAGAAGTAGACGGACAGATGTACCAGAGAAAAATAAACAGAAAACCACAAAACAAAATGTCAAAGGAAAACAAAACATTCCCCCTGTACAAAATACTTCCCCTGTACAAAACATTCCCCAAATACAAATTTTGCCTAGGATAACTCCTAGTTTTTCAAATCCAATAATTGAAGATGTCTCTGACAACCAACTAATTGACAAACAACAATCTAATACATCTCCTCAAGTAGGAACTGTAGAAGAAACAGTGGAAGTTAGTCCTGAAACATCTTCAAAGCAAAACTTCATTCATGAAAAAGAGAAAAACATTGAAGATCCAGTAAACCGAGAAAATCAAACTGTGCAAAACGCTAAAGCTCAAACAGAAAAACCCTTTAATCTAGAAGCTGAAATAGGCAAACTCAAGATAGCTGTTCCTTTATCAGAATTGGCTAAACATGATGTCTATAGGAATCAGATTTCCAAGTCTTTAAACATTAACATTACCGGATTGGATGATTCAGTAAATATTCTTGATGATCAACCCAAACTTCTTTTTGGCCCTGAGGTTAATGGCAAACCAGAAAGTGGGGGAACTCCTCCATTTTATGTAAGCCTGAATGTTCATGACAAGATACTCCATAATGCAATGCTTGATTCTGGAGCATCTCACAATTTGATGCCAAAAGCAGTAATGGAAAGATTGAATCCGGATATTACTAGACCATACAAAGATTTGTTTTCATTTGATTCCAGTCAGGTAAAATGTTTAGGTTTAATTAAAGATCTGTGTGTCACTTTGGTCCAATACCCTGCTAAGTCTGTTTTAATGGACATAGTAGTCGCTGATATTCCACCCAAATATGGTATGTTATTATCTAGGTCTTGGGGTGCTAAACTCGGAGGATCTATTCAATTAGATATGTCTTATGCAACTATTTCAGTATTTGGTCAGCCTAAAAGATTATATAGAGAAACTGTGATGAAGTACTTAGTGAGTAGCCATGAGAAGCCTGAAAACTTCCCGGTTTATTCTGTACATTCTGACATGGATTCTTTTATTTTATACAATGCTGAGTCAGATCTTCCTACTGAAATAGGAGCTCCTGAAAAGGAAATCATAAACAAAACCACTGTCAAAATTGAAGAAATATCTGAAAACAAAGAAACACCAGATGACCAAGAAAAAACTGAAACAACTAAACAACTAGCTCTTGTCAGAAAATCTATTAAAACAATTGATGAAGATTATGAACATGAAATTCTATGGCATTTAGAGTTTGATGGCTCAGTAAACAGACTAGGTGCAGGAGCTGGAATTTGGTTACACAATGCAGAGAACAATCATGCAGAGGGTCATGCTTATAGGTTAAATTTCAAATGCACTAACAACATGGCAGAGTATGAAGCTCTTTTATTGGGGCTTAAACATGTCAAGAAGTTGGGAGGCATTAGGGTATCAATCATAGGCGACTCTGAACTAATTATCCAACAGATTAAAGGAGAATGTGCAACAAAGGACATGAGACTGAAACAATACCGAGAGACAGTTGTAGAGATTCTTAACACATTTCTACAAGCCCAACTTGCCAAGATTCCCAGGAAACAAAACTTGCATGCTCACAGTTTAGCAATGTTTGCTAGTACATGTAAGTTGCCTTTTGATACTAATCATCAGTTTTCAGCTGAGATAAGACACAGGCCTGCAATACCCGACAATGTTTTGAATTGGCAAGTATTTGTGAATAACCATCAAATCAATAGTTTTTTGACACTTCAGAATGAGTTTTCTAACTGTAATATAGATGAAGACATGACTGCTGATAAATTTGATCAAGAAAAAGAAGAAAAAATGGAAATTTCAAGAGAAAATGCAATTCATATGCTGCATCCAACCACATTCACTGAAAAAGACATGCAAAATTTGAAACAAATGGAATTTGATGAGGTCGTAGATGAAACAGAAATCATCAATTTAAAAGATAATCAATTACCCAAAGGATTAACACCTTTGGAAGATCTATTTGACTCAAATGATATTCCATTCATACCTAAAATGGAACCTGTTAAGGCCGATATGGAGGAATGCAACTTAGGAACGCCAGAACATCCAAAAATTGTTAAGTTGTCTAAATCTCTTCCAAAAGATCAGAAGGTAAAATATGTTGAACTATTAAAAGAATTCCAGGACGTCTTTGCTTGGAGTTATGAAGACCTCAAATCTTATGATACATCCATCATTCAATATACTATACCTTTGAAACCAGACCAGAAACCTTTTAAACAAAAGCTTAGGAGAATTAATCCTGTTTTATTACCCTCAATTGAAAAGGAAATCAAAAGAATGTTTGAAGCAGGGATTATAGCTCCTATCATATTTTCAGAATGGGTTTCTAACCTAGTACCAACCAGAAAAAAGACAGGAGAAATCAGACTGTGTGTTGATTTAAGGAATTTGAATAAAGTTTCTTTAAAAGACAACTATCCTCTACCTAAAATGGATCACATTCTGCAAAGGGTAGTGGGATCTTCGAGAATATCACTACTGGATGGATGTTCAGGGTACAACCAGATTCTGGATCATCCTGATGATCAGGATAAAACAGCATTTACCACACCATGGGGTACGTTTAAATATGTCAAAATGCCATTTGGACTCAAGAATGCAGGAGCTACCTTTCAAAGAGCGATGGACATTGCTTTTGCTAAAGAGATACATGATTTTCTCGTTATTTACTTAGATGATTTGACCGTTTTCTCTAAAACAGATCAAGAACATTTAGGTCACCTAAGGCAAGTATTCATAAAGTGCAGAAAATATGGAATTTCTTTAAACCCTAAAAAGTCATTGTTTGGTTTGGAAGAAGGAAAGCTTTTAGGACATATCATTTCTAAAGATGGCATTAGGATTGATCCTGAAAGAATTCAAGCAATTTTGCAAATACCCCACCCCAGAAACATAAAAGAATTGCAAGCATTCATAGGAAAAATAAATTTCTTGAGAAGATTCATTTCTAGTCTAGCAGAGTTACTTAGATTACTAACTAACATGTTGAGGAAAGATTCAAGCATTGACTGGACTGTAGAAGCCAAACAATCATTCGAGGAAATTAAATGGCTTTAACAAGAACACCAGTTCTGACCAGTCCTAAATTTGATAGAGACTTTATTATTTTTTCATTTGCTTCTGAACATACCGTTGCAGCTGTTTTACTTCAAAAAGATGACCAAGGGTGTGAAAAGCCAATAGCATTTTTTAGTAAAGCACTGAGGGATGCACCTCTAAAGTACAATATTATGGAAAAACAGGCTTTTGCATTGGTAAAAGCAATCAAAGATTTTAGAGTTTACATATTATATTTTCATGTGATAGCATATGTGCCCAATGCAGTAGTTAAAGATATTTTGACTCAAGATGGCATTGAAGGTAAACGAGGTAAGTGGATAGCTACCATTTTGGAATATGATATTGAGATCAAGCCAACCAAACTGATAAAAGGCCAAGGCTTAGCACAACTTATGACAAAAACCAATTGCCAAGCCTTAGATATCAATGAACTGGATAACGAGCAGGAGATGGCGACTCCTCAGATCAGTCAAGCTTTCTTAGATTCACCCTGGTATACTGATATAATTCATGTTCTATTAAACCTGCAAGCTCCTCCAGGGTTGTCCAGAACTAAGCAAAGATTTTTAAAGATGACATCTTCGAAATATTGTATTTTAGATAGCACTTTATTTTGGAAGAATCACGAAGGAATTTTATTGAATTGTCTCTTAAAAGATGAAGCTGACAAAGTGCTTAATGAATTTCATGCAGGGGATTGTGGAGGACATCTTTACTGGAAATCTACTGCAGACAAAATCTTAAGGGCTGGTTTTTACTGGCCAACATTATTTTCTGATGTAAAGAAATTTGTAACAAGCTGTCACAAATGTCAGATATTTGAGGGTAAAAGAAAGTTGTTACCTCTGCCTTTAAAACCAGTTTCCACATAAAGACCCTTTCAACAATGGGGTTTAGATTTTATTGGAGAGATTCACCCCCCTTCTTCAGGACAACATAGATGGATTTTAACTGCTACAGACTATTTCACCAAATGGATTGAAGCCATCCCATGTAGACAGTCCAATGATTCTGTAATCATAGGATTTCTTGAAACCAACATACTTTCAAGATTCGGATGTCCAGAAAAGATCATAACAGACAATGCTGCTGCATTTAAATCAAAGAAAATGATAAAATTCTGCCATAAATATCATATTACTCTAGGCCATTCAACAGCCTATTACCCCCAAGGTAATGGACTAGCAGAATCCTCCAATAAGAGTTTGATCAATATCATTAAGAAATTGTTGGAGGAGAATAAAAAGAACTGGCATAAGAAACTGACCTATGCATTATGGGTAGACAGACTTACAACCAAGAAATCCATTGGGACTAGTCCTTATGAGTTAGTTTATGGTTTGGAGGCAAGATTCCCATCATCGTTAGGAATCCCTGTGATGAAATTACTTCAAGAGGCTCAAGTGGAGCCAAATGACATTCAAAGAAGAATTAATCAGACAATCCACCTACAGCAAACCAGAGAAGAGGTATACCAAAGATCACAAGCCTTACAGGAAAAGCTAAAGAAAATGTTTGATAAAAGGACTAAAGCAGAGGATTTTCAATTAGGAGACAAGGTCCTAAGATGGGATTCTAGAAGAGAAGAAAATGGGAAACATGGGAAGTTTGATTTCTTGTGGAAAGGGCCTTATATCATCCATGCCTTGCAGGGAAACAATACTTATTTTTTGAAGGACTTGGACAATTCAGAAGTTGAAGAAGGACCAGTCAATGGTCGAATGCTTAAGCATTATTTTGATCCAATTTACTAGAATGTTTAAATGTTCTTAACTTGTACATAATATATTGTTTGCTTGTTATATTTTTGTTACTGCAGTTTGGATTGGATGGTGACTTCTTGGAATTGAAGCCCGAAGTGAAGGCCCTAAGTTCCAAAAAAAGTTTTACTATCATATGTAAATAAAGCTACCAGAAGAAGGAAAATTCCTTACTTTCAGTTTGAAGACATTCTGAGGCATCTGATCTACTGTTCTTGACTTTACACAAGGAAAAGCCATCCCCAAGTGGAGCCAGTGTTAGCCTCCTATATCAATAGGTTTCATCTTTCATGATTGTCTTGATGGAAGTGTGGAATATGTTCAAACCTTCTTACTTGAGCAAAGGTGTTCCATATTCTTGAAAAACCAAAAAATCAAAAAATTTAAAAAATGTAAAGAGGGCATACCCTAAAAGAAAAATCAAAGGGTAAAAAGAATAAAAATGGTCAAAAAGAGAAAGAAATGAACCCCAAGCAAAAAATAGACCAAGGAAAGTGTGCAAGTCTAAATGCCACTACTTTTTTCATCTGTTGTAATAAAATAATTGTGTGCAGCTTGTGAAACTTTTGCCACAATTCATGAATAAGTCAAACTGCTTAAACTTGGCTTAGTCATATTTCAATTTCATGTTTTAGATTAGAGAATAAATATCTAGCCAAACAGTTTAATCTTGGCAGATAAGTAGCTAGGTAGAGTGAATAAAAGGTGCTCAACAGTTTAATCTGAGCCCTTGGATGTAATAAGGGTAGAAATAGAGAGATTCATCATGTAAAAAGAAAAAGATTGAAAAGGGTTTGCAAGTCTAAATGCACCCTAATAAAGAAGACCAAATGGTAGTGCTAAGTAGATAGGGTAGGTAGATGGTGCTACAAAAGTGTTATCTGATGAATGGTGCTGCTACCTGTTGGTTAATCATTTACTTTCATCACAAGTACTAAAGCAGGAAATACACTGGAAAATCACAGCAAGCAAAGTCAAATTCATTAACCTCCCTCATCATTTTTCCCCTCAAGAGTTTTACTAATTTCCCCAAAAGTACTAAGGTAATTTGAGATCAAAGGGGCTCAAGGCATTTCCTTGACTTCTGGAGGGACCGGACCCTCGGCCTAATGATCAAAAGACCTAAGCACTTTAAATAATCCATCATTGATTATCTTCCATTTTTAACTTTTCCTAAGTAAAATCCTATTTTACTTAGGAAACTGATGCAACATTCCATAAAATTCCTCAAAACAACTTGTTATTCTAAGTTTAAGTGTTGAAGATAAAAATGTGCAATTTACTTCATAAGTTTTCACTTTCTTAGATATACAAAGATGTTTTGATGTTCCTTGTCCTTTTTCATGCTAACACCTAACTCTATTATATTAAATCCCTAGTGAAATCCCTTTTTCTTATGTATATAACTCCCTTTTCTAATAAATATCCCCAAAACCCTCTTATTATAATGTTTTACCAAAGCATATATAGTCCCGCACATTTAAATACCCCGCTTTATAAAGCCCTTTGGTAAAACTCTAACCTTATATATATATTCCGCCCCTATGATGAATTAATTATATTAATTTATTCATCGTATAATAAAATATATGAAGAAAAGCGTTAAACACATAACATATGTGTTTAACACCAAAAACAAGAAAAGACTACGATGGAATCCTACGCCACCATACTCAGCATTCCACGTGGCATTCCACATGGCCAAACCCCGCCGCAATTCATTTTATAAATTCACGGGGTTAATTAGTCATTTGGACTAATTAACAACCATTCCCGCCTATTAGCTTCTCCCCGGGGTGATTAGATTACACGCCAAAACTTGTTTAAACCCCGATGGGCCCACTTTCCAAACCGCACAAGTTTCCCTTTCCTCCAACCGTCAGATCATTCCTCCATTGATCAACGGTCCCGATCAATCCCGCTGCCCATCGCATGTGAGTTTTTTAGCCAGCGGGGAATGAGCAGGTTTGACTATTCAGCATTCCACGTGGCAAGCAGCCTGTGGAATCGCTGCCATTGCGATTTTTACCGCCTTCCTCCATAAGCGGTGCGGGCTCACCGCTTACCGCTTATCGAATACCGCCGGTCCCACTCCCTTACGTCACCCCGTACGTCGAATGACGTCATCACCTCGAAAACAACAAAAACCCTTTTGACTTGTTTTTAAGCCATTTTTCGCGTTTTTTTAGTTATTTTGGTTTTCGAAAGAGACTAAGCTCCCGCTGCAAATTTCAAAATTCACTGCAAATACACCAAATTACTCAGAAATTCCGCTGCGCCCGTGTTGAAGAACGTTCCTGCCATTGTCCATTACCTGTTGAAGAACCAGTTTTCATTAAAAAACAGGTATTTATCATTCCGCACCCCGACTGCAAGTTAAGCTTAGTTTCTTGTGTTTTTCTCTGAAAAAGTGGTTAAAAATCCTCTCCGAGTCCTCATTGAAGAGTTAAAACCTGTGAATTTACTTCCCAAACCTGCAATTTGTCCCAATTTCTTCTTTTGTCCGATATCCCGTCCGGTCTGCAAGAAAAATCAAACTTCCATTTTGAATCCACAAGAACCAAAATGGAGGCCTTACCGGCCTAAATGTCACTCTAATGCTGCTCACCGAGATCTAGACTACTTGGGTTTCTCAGATGAAGATTTCCAAATAAAAGACCTCGCATTTGATGAAAGTCCTGCTTGAGTTTCGTCAGCAGAGACGAATACTCAAAGGGGCAAGATCTATGTGGTCAGGGAATTACCTCCTCAATCTCCCTACAGCCATTCAGCGAGCCTACGTTTTTCCCGAAATCATTCATTACTGTCATGCAAATTATGATCCCACACAAAGAGTCAGACAGGCCTCGATCAAAGTGTTTTGTTCTTATAACACCTCAAAGCACACGTTATGTTACAATTTGAGCGTAACAAGAATTAGCACCTCTATCCATGGAAGGCTAATTGAGAAAAACGATCATAATCTTTAAAAGTGAAAGCAAATGTGTCGTAAGACTTCATGTTACCTGAGCATCAGCCAAAAGGGACTCCCCCCTATGGTTTTTACTTTTTCAATCAATTGGGAAGGCTTATTGTGAATGTAATATACTTTGTCTTAGGATTCAATACCAGTGAGTATGTTGACGAGATAACTCTGGCTTTTCTATCTATCTTTACCCCTGGGCAGCCTCCTGAGATTAAGTATGATTATGCTTCCTTCATTGCCAACAAAATCCATGATCAATTTTTAAGGCTAGATGATGAAAATGTTTTCAAATACTCCTCAGTTATCTATCATCTCATAATTTTCTATCACTCAGACAGATTCCCTTTCCCTGTTCAGAAACTTGATGCTAAAGGTAATCCCAGGTCTGTTATTTTTTGGTCCCCCATCATTCATTTGTCCTTTGATTCTCCCTACTCTTATTCAGAATTCATTGATCAATTTGTACATCCTGCTACAACCTTGTTAACAAGAGTTTCTCCCCCCAGGCTTAGTACTGAGATAAGAAAGACCCTGCAATTGTCAAAAAGTTACAAAGTTGGGGATTGGTACTTGTACCAAAACCATACAGTTATCAGGATTTATGGATGTGAATTACATCCATTCAAATTACCCAGATATGTACCAATGAGAATTTTTGCTTTGGAATACTTTAGACAGATGAATAACTCAGATGTAATCCATTTCTGCAATGTAAAGAAGAAAGCACAGTTAAGGATCAAAAGCCAGTTAGGTCCTTTCATTTGCAATTCTAGAGAAGCCGAGAGAGATGCAGAACTTATATTAGAGAGAAAATTCCAGACATCTTTCCGTTGGGTCCCTTATGACCCCTTTGGTTTCATTTGTGAAAGAAGGTTAAAAAATAAGTCATCTCCTTATATACATCACAGAATTCCTGACATAGAATAGTATGCAAATCCAGATGAATGGGTTAAAGGAACACTTATTGAAGAGGGAAGTGGAGCTGACAAATTGAATAAACTTATGAAAGATGCTGAGAAGAAATTTGACCTAGAAACATATGATCAAATGCAGGTACCCTATATTGGCACATCTTCAACAGCCACTCTACAACAAGCTATACAGAAAGACAGCCCATCAGTAGCAGCAGAGCCTAAAGGTAAAGGAAAAGAACCTATAGTTCGGGTCATTGAAACCCTGGTCATGGCAGAAAAATCACAGAGTTCCAAAACACCAGAACAATCTAAAGCTTCTCAAACACCAGCAAAGCAAATCCAAGCTCCAGAGATGCAACCTCCACTGAATGTGGAAATAGGGAAAAAGAGGTCAGCTCCAGATACCACACCTTCAAAAGGAGCCCCACAAGTCTATCAAGCTAAAAAACATAAATCTGATCTACCCCCAGATGTAGAGATCATAGATGAAATATTTGATGATGGCAGGGAAGATAGTCAGCAAACAGGTACAGCAAGTGAAACAAATATAAGCCAGAAAGGGATACAAAAGCAACTGAGCACTGAAGTATCTTCTTTCAGACCGCCCAAGACAGGTACTGGAGACATAAAGAAAACCTTCATCGATATCAAAACAAGGAATGAACCATTAAAAATGAAGGTCTATGATCAGTATATGAAGATGGCTCCTCACAATCAGCAAAGGTTGATGTCAGCATTTGATCTTTCACAAGGTAAAATGCAAATGAGCCACTGCAAAGCTAAAGTGCCAAAGCCAACTTCAGCAACAGATTACATCAGAACCAATTTTGAAGTGTTAGCAAAGGATATCCATCCCTTGGATCAGATAGAGCTTCATAGGCAAACAGGAGAAATGGTTTATTCCACTCTCACCAACAAAGCCATGGCAGCTTTAACACTACAATATTCCTTGAATAATACTGCTGCAACATTGAAAATTGAAAGGGCCTCCTCACAGGCCAAGGACAATAGAATAAAGTCTCTGGAAGAGATCATTATTGGTTTGGGACACAATCCCAAAGACACTAAAGGTATTGAGGCACTGATAAAAAAGAAAGAGGATGATATAGCTGCACTGAGAAAACGGTTGAAAATACCAGCCTCAAGGCACCCCCAGACACAGGAAATAATAAAAGGAAATTCACAAGAAGAAATGATGGAGTTGCTCTTAAACTTGACAGAGCGACTAAATGGAACCGAGAAGGAGCTGGAAAAGGCATTGCAGGAACAGGAAATTCTCAAACAGGCTTCAGCAGCAGGTACTACAGGACAACAGGAACAATCATCTCAGGTGAATATTTCTAATTTGAATTCTGATGATTTAATTAAACAAATGGAGAGTTTGCAGCTAAAGGTCACATAACTCCAAGAAGTAAAATTACAATTAACAAAATTGGAGGGAAAATATGACACATCCAAAAAGACAGTAGCTGACAACCTCAGAGAAATAAAAAGGTTGGAAAAATTGGTTGAGGCTTTACAAAAAGATCTTACACTGGAAAAGCCTCTGAATGAAATAAATGATATTCTTTGGGACAACATCATTAATTTAATAAGAGATATTTGGCCTTCCATTCAAGCTATTTTTGAGCAGAATGAGTTAGTCAAGATATCCCAAGAGGAAATAAACAAAACGAGACATGAATTAAGAGGCAAGCCAGAGCTAGCCCAGCAGCTCATTCAGTTTTTGAATTCCAGAACAAAACAACAGCTAGCATTACTAGGAATTGATGACAGAACAGGTGTAGTTTTGGAAGCAAAGAGAATTTTTACAAAGAGAACTTTCATGCAAAATCTAGAAAGAAAGTGTAATGATATTTTGGTCGACATCAACGTTTTCAGAGAAAATTTTCAAGCTCTGCTGGACAGTGATTTGCCAAGTCCCATGCTCACCGAGGATCAAATAGTAGACTTGGAAACTTATGAGAAAAGAATCAAAGCTCATGCTAAACATACAGCTGTAGGTTCTACTAGTATAGGTTCTACTAGCTCATCAGAACCTACAGTACCAACTGGGAAGAGTATTTATGAAAAAGTGAGAAATCTGTTTCATCCGGAACATGAGTTAAAGTATCTATTTCCGAACGAGCCCACTTTTTATAAACTTACTGAAGCCGATGAAACTTTAAGGAAGCTCAGAAGAACAATGATACCAGATGATCAGTGGTGGAAGGAAATGCCGGAAATTTTGTAAAAAAATGTTGTCAGGACAAAAGTTTATCTTTACTATTAAGTAAATGGTAAAAACAGAAATGCAGATGAAAGAGTATCAGATGAAAGAGTAAAGAGTATCCGTGAGAAGTAAAAGTATTCAACAAGTCAAAGGAATACGCAAAGGACAGCACAAAGCCCTATTTAGAGCACTTATCCTTAGCACGTCCATGAAGAAAGGAACAACACATCAGCCGTTACTCATTATTCTATTTTCGAGACCATGTGTCTCTTGTTTGTTGTAAATACGCTTTAAGTCAGCCTGAATTATTGGCTAGGATAGAGTAAGATTGTTAAGATTATTTTTTTATAAATAAGCCTTCAAAGAGAGTTTTGAGGGGTGGATTCTATTACTCTGCTGTAACATTGAGGTTTTCGGAATAAAAAGCTTTTGGACAAATTTACTTGTGGCTTACTGGATGACGTTTTGAAGCACTGGACTTGTTGCAGGATTCATGTGTTGGACTTCAGTTCAATAAGTTTTCCAACCCTTGTTTTTACATTTTATATTAGTTTATGTTATCATCATATCCGTTTCTGAATAGTTTACATAAAGGATTGAAACAGAATTTGCTTAATTGTACTCTGTTTTCAAATGTGATTATTCTCTATGTTTTCTTCTGGATTACCTCGGGTATACTTTCCTCTTACACAACTTCTAGGAAGCACGAATAACATGCGATGCCTTTGTATTGGAGTTTTACATGATGTCCCTACACTATTCTTATCTTTGTGTCAGCTTCTGAGAGAGTTTGGTCCCATTCAAAACTAATTTCCTTGTTCAAACAAGAGATAGTAAGTGGGTTCTTGGACTAACAATCCAAACTATATGAAAAACTTCTTGCTATATTAAGATGTCCTAGGCACTGGTCTATGGCAACTCTAGACTATCTCTAGGGGGTGACGAAATCATCCACAACATCTTTCTGGCGCCATTGCCGGGGAGCGAATTCAAGAATATCAGTTTCCCTGGGTCTCGACAAATTGTTTTCACTCTCTAATCAGGTGAGCACAGAGAGTTGAAGAGTTGCATATCTCTCACCTTGGCGACTCCACTGGTCTTTATTTGATAAATCTTATTGGTAGTCCTGCCTCCTCGTAAGCCACATTTGAGGTCAGATACATCTCAGTCGAAAACACCTTACGTGTCTGACCCTGAGAAGATCATTCATAAAAGAGTCTGGAAGGAGAGGAAGTCAGCCCGTGCTGAAAACCCTGAATATTCCGTTGAAGATTATCCGCCCTCTTCTTCTCAAGAAATCAGAACAGAAAATCCCAAGTTTTACTCGGAGACTCCACGTAGAGGAAGTGCCTGGATTGAAGAAGATCCTCATCCTGCTTCCGAGGCTGAAGAGATTAAAGAGGTCACAGAAGTAGTCGTTGTTAACCGTGAGTTATTTCCATCCACACCTCAGGCTTCTGTGCAATACATTCCCATTTTTATTCATACTCCACTTCCTCCTACTCCTCTCCCTTCATTTGTTGCTCAGACTGTTGTACAACCCCCACCTCCCCTAATGGCTAATGTTCCTGCTTTTCTATTAAAAAAATACGCTCCTCTGGCCTTGCCCCAGGTGCTGAATGATATGCCACAGGATTATTTGAAGATTCTGCCGAGATTTAATGGAGAAAATGAAATTGATGCTCAGAAACATCTCGAGACCTTCTGCTCTTTTGCAAAAAACTTAAATGTTGAACATTTGGATGTGGTCTTGAGACTATTTGTGCAGTCTTTGGAAGGGGAAGCCAGAAAATGGTTCAAGACATTGGGGAACCGTTCAATAACCACCTGGGATGTTATGGAGAATAATTTTCTCAGGAAGTGGGGAGAAAAGAAAGACCACGGTCAGTGTCCCACTGAATTTAATACTATGAAGAAGAAACAGAATGAGGGAGTGGCAGAATTTATCAAAAGATTCAACAAGTTATATCTGAGCCTGCCTCCCGAGATGAAGCCCCATGAAGCTGCTGCCAAGATAATTTTTATAGTGGCCTTTGATTTTGACTTCGGGTTCTCATTAAGAGAAAGAAAACCTGCCACGTTGGATGATGCACAATCAGATGCTCTGGAATTAGAAGCAAACTTTGCCTCCACTGGGAAATTAAAGGGAAAAATTGAACAGGATACTAGGAGAAGAGGCAAAGAAGAGGTTTCCACCTCTAATCAGGAAAAAGATTCAGATAAAATGGATGAAATAAGTAAAATGATAAAGAAGATAGTCAAGCTTGAACTGGAAGCTAAAAATGCAGCTCCCAAGAACTATTACAATGCTCCAAACAAAGGATACAATCCTCAGTATAGAAGACCCCCATTGCAGATATTGCCGAGAGAAACAAAGGAACAACAACACCAGGTACCTCATCCCTTGTACCTGGAAGGACCAGCAGATGACTCCACCGGAGACGCAGCCTATGGATTAGAAGATTCAAATCTGGCTTTTTCAAATACTGATGATATGGATTGCCCATTGCAAGATGAAGATGAAGAAGCAGAGATTGATCATTATTGTAAACAATTTGCTGATTTCATGCAAGCACAATTCAATGTCAAATATGATCTCAGATCTTCAAGAAAGAGGACCAGAACTCAAGATCAAGAAGAGGATCCACCTCAGAAAGAAGCATCTGCTCCGAAGGAATCAGCAGCAAAGAAGAACGCAGAAAAAGGTAAGAATCCTCTTCATGCTCCCTTGCAGCACAATGATCAGATTCCTTCTTCTTCTAAAATAGTCAGTCCTCATAATGCTGAGCCAGTGTCAAAAGAAATTAAGTCTTCCGCCGAAAATAAGGAGTCAAAATAATTCGTGATAGAAAAGCCCACATCCACTTTCAACTTGCAAAAAGAACTTGAGAAGATTAAGATTCCTGTCCCTCTGACTGAGTTATTAAAACAGCCTGTATATCAGTCTCAAGTTACTTCTTTTATACTTCCTCCTGAAATACCAATTGCACCTGATAGTCTAAATCTTCAAGAAGAAAGACCCATGGTAGTCTTTGGCCCACATGTCGAGGAGATAGACCCTTCTACTCCTCCTTTTTATGTGTCTCTAGTTATACATGACCTGCTGCTACATAATTGTATGTTAGATTCTGGGGCTTCCCATAATCTTATGCCCCTGTCTGTCATGGAACAACTAGGACTGCAAATTACAAGACCATACAAAGATTTATATTCATTTGATTCCAAAAGGGTGAAATGCTTGGGGATGATTAAAGATTTAGTGGTCAATTTGGCCCAAATTCCAGCAAAGAGTGTGGTCATGGACATTGTGGTTGCTGATATCCCAACCCGCTTTGGCATGCTGTTGTCAAGGTCATGGGGTACCAAGATTGGGGGGTCAATTAAATTGGATCTAACATATGCAACTGTCCCAGTCTTTGGAGGACAGGAAAGGAGGTTGTACAGAGAGACTAGATTTGTTAAAATGGTAACCAAGGCTGATTGCCCAGAGAATTCTCCAGTTTATAACAAAGAGGGATACTTTTCATGTTTGATGTTAGAAGAAAATCAAAATTATGCTCATGAGCCCCTTTTTGGTCAAATCCAAGCTGAGCAGCCCAAAGGAGATCAGCAATCAGAAATATGGACTTTGCATTTTGATGGAGCAAACTCAAGAGAAGGCAATGGAGCTGGGGTATTGTTGATTTCTCCTGCAGGAAGATGGGTGCCACTGTATTTTAAATTAGAGTATGAGGCTACAAACAATGTAGCTGAATATGAAGCACTATTATTGGGACTACAGATAGTTAGAAACATGGGCATCCAATGTTTAAAAGTCTTGGGAAACTCTGAACTGGTAGTAAGGCAGATAAAAAATGAATGTCAAACTAAACACCCTCGGCTCAGAGCATATAGAAACGAAGTATGGGACATGATAGAAAATTTCTTCTCAGCATTTAACATACAGTTCATGCCCAGGGAGCATAACAGAATAGCAGACTCTCTTGCTGTTGCTGCCAGTATATTCCGTCCTCCTCAGAATCCACTCTTAAGATATGAAGTGGAGGTACGGTACAGACCATCCATTCCAGATAATATAAAGCACTGGCAGGTATTCGAAGATGAAGAACAAATGAAGAGATTCATGGAGACAGTGGGAGAATTCTCTAACATAGAGATTGATTATGAGAGGGAAGAGGAAGTTGAGAATATTGTAGAAAACAAATGGGAAGAGAATATAGCAGGAAATAGAGTGTTGCAGCTGAAAGGAAATGTTATTCCTAGAGGGTTGGTCCCCCTAGAAAGATTATTTAACAAAGATGACATTCCATTACAGCCAAACAAAGTGATAGAAGAAGATCAAGTGGGAGATTTGAATCTGGGTACTTATGTTGATCCCAAAATTGTTAAATTATCCAAAAGAGTCCCAGAAGAATACAAAGAAAAATATTTGAAGTTGTTTCAATCTTACAAAGATGTATTTTCTTGGTCCTATCAGGACCTAAAAAATTTTGATGTTAATATAATGCAACACAAGATTCCATTGAGGGAAGATGCAAAGCCTTATAAGCAGAAACTCAAACAGATAAACCCTCTGCTGCTTCCCTCAATTGAAAAATAAGTCAAGAAGTTTCTGAAAGCCAAAATAATTGTGCCATTGAGGTACTCAGAATGGATAGCAAATCTTGTTCCTGTTCGAAAGAAAAATGGAGAAATAAGGCTCTGTGTGGATTTCAGGAATTCAAATAGAGCATCATTGAAAGATAATTATCCACTGCCTAAAATGGACCACATCCTTCAGAAAGTAGTGGGAGCATCCAGAATGTCAATGATGGATGGTTTTTCTGGTTATAATCAGGTAGTTGTATTCCCAGAAGACCAGAAGAAAACTGCATTTACTACACCATGGGGAACATTTATGTATGCCCGAATTCCATTCGGATTAATTAATGCAGGAGCTACTTTTCAGAGGGCAATGGACATAGCCTTTGTTGGAGAACAGGACAAGTTTTTGGTGGTATACCTCGATGATATCACAGTGTTTTCAAAGAATGATGATGAGCATATTGAGCATTTAAGAAGAACTTTTGAAAAATGCAGAAGGTACGGCCTTTCCCTCAATCCTCAAAAATCCTTGTTTGCATTAGATGAGGGAAAACTCTTAGGGCACATTGTAACTAAAGATGGTGTGAGAATAGACCCTAAGAGAGTTGAAGTAATAAACAGCATTCCATTACCAAGAAATAAGAAAGAATTACAGGTGTTTCTAGGCCGAATCAATTTTTTGAGAAGGTTTATTCCTAACTATGCTGAGATAGTTAGGCATATAACCGATATGTTGAAAAAGGAGAATGAAGTAAAATGGTCCCAGGAGTATAGAGATGCATTCACAAGGATAAAACAGGCATTTGTTGAAGCTCCTGTGCTAGCAGGGCCAGATTACAAAAAGCCATTTATGATTTTCTCATTTGCTTCCCCTCACACAATTGCTGGAGTGTTATTGCAGAAAAATGAAGAGGGATATGAACAGCCTATCGCTTTCTTCAGTCAAGTACTTTATGATGCAGAATTGAAATATAATATATTGGAGAAGCAGGCATATGCCCTGGTAAAGTCCCTTAAAGCTTTTAGAGTTTATGTTTTGCAATCTCATATTACTGCATATGTTCCCACAGCAGTTGTCAAAGACATTCTTGTTCAGGGGGACAGCGAAGGTAGAAGAGGAAGATGGATTGCAAAAATTCAAGAGTATGATTTGGACATAAGGCCTACTAAGTTGATTAAAGGACAGGGACTTGCCAAGATGTTATCTGAATAAAATCATCAGGCCTTGGGCATTAATTTATCCATGATAGCAAATGAAGAATCTGAAAAAGAAGAGGAGCAGCAAGGACTGGAGATGGCCACTCAAAAGGTACATGTGAAATATCTAACTAGTCCTTGGTACAAAGAAATTGTTGAATATCTTTTAACACTTAGCTGTCCTCCGAGTTGTGATAAGATAAAGTACAGAGCTGTAAGGATGAAGTCTCAGAAATATATAATTTCCAATGGACAGCTATATTGGAGAGACCCTTCAGGTATATTACTGTTATGCCTCACAGAAAATGAAATAGAGAACATATTGACAGAATTCCATGAGGGAATATGTGGAGGAGATTACAGTTGGAGGGCAACAGCTCACAAAATCCTGAAGGCTGGTTTTTACTGGCCAAAATTGTATACAGACACTTTTGCTTGGGTCAGAGCATGCGACAAGTGCCAAAGATTTGCAGAAAGACAGAAATTAGCAGCTATGCCCTTGATTCCTATTCATGTAAATGAACCTTTTTTAGAAATGGGGATTAGATTTTATAGGAGAAATACATCCCCCATCAAGTGGCCAATATAAATGGATACTAACAGCCACAGATTACTTCACGAAATGGGTGGAAGCCATACCTACAAGAAATGCTACAGATGTTGTGATAATGAAGTTTATGGAGGAAAATATCATATCTAGGTTTGGTTGTCCTGCTAGAATTGTAACCGATAATGCGCAGGCTTTTAAATCTGCCAGATTTGTGAATTTCTGCCAAAGGTATAACATCATCCTGACTCATTCCACAGCATACTATCCGCAGGGAAATGGTTTAGCAGAATCTTCTAATAAAACCCTGGTGAGGGCCTTGAAGAAGACAATAAGTGAAAATCAGAAGAATTGGGACTCTCAATTAAAGTTTGCTCTATGGGCAAATAGAATAACCAGTAAAAGAGCAACAGGGAAATCTCCCTATGAGCTGGTATATGGTCGAGCAGCGGTTTTCCCTGTACCATTGGCACTACCGGTGGCACGTTTTATGCAAGAAAGTCAGGAAGAACCTGATGACATGATCAGAAGGATTAATCAATTGGTTGAATTAGAGGAAACACGGAACCAGGTAAATCAGAGATTGATAGAATATCAGGAAAAAATGAAGAATGTCTTTGATCAGCATGCAAAAGATAGGGATTTCCAAATTGGTGACCTGGTTCTCAGATGGGATGTTCGCAGAGCAGAGAAGGGCAAGCATGCAAAGTTTGATCCGCTGTGGTTTGGGCCATTCAAAATAGTGAAGCTGGGAAGAAACAACACTTTTTCTCTAGAAAACCTACAGGGTGATTTGCTGGATGCCCCTGTGAATGGCCAATTTCTCAAGCCATACTTCCAATTCTGACCCAGGTTGGAAATGCCTGATTGTATTATATTGTATATAAGTGGTTTTTAGTTTTTATTTTCATAGATAAAAGATGATGGCAATTACCTGAACAAGAAGCGCAGGGAGATTGGAAAGCAGAATGAAATATTCAGTGGTCTGCGTGTTCTCGACATGCCCGAGGACGAACATGTCGTCCCCAGATGGAGCCGATGTTGTACATATTTACCCCTGCCTATGAATTTTTGCCTGATGCCCCATTCGAACCCATCTTAAACCTCCACCGTGGCTTAAAATCCCGATGCTCCCGCTTAACACTGCTATCCCCGCTCAGAAAACACGCTTGGCTAAAGTTAAAAACCCACTTTTAAAATTATATTGAGCCGAAGCCCCAGGGCCTTAGCCCCCTTTCCTGACGCCGTCACGTGACCCGAGCCCGAAAACCACATGCTATAGGGAAAGGAGCTCAGTCATAAAGTTTTCGGGGGCGATAGCAACCGTCCGATCTAAATCAAATCAACGGCACGGTAATTGTCCTGTGTGTAGGGCCCCGCGCGCAGAAAACCAGTGGTAACTCCTGCACCACTCTCATCGAAACAACGGTATTTACCGCGGGGGCAGTGATTCCATAGAAAAAGTGCCGCGTGTCTTTGGTACGGGTCATGAAACCGCTTTCCCCGCACGTTAAAGTCTGTACAATCGCCGGGCAGCGGAATTCGTTTGAACCGTCAGATCTGGCAATGTCAATCTGACGGTGGAGATTCTCCAGAGTTGCCCACCCGTTATTTCACATACGCCATGTTATATGGCCCACCATCATGCTGCTCCCATCGATTCTCAGCCGTTGATCTATGTTTGCAATCCGACGGCTCAAGATACAGTCTATTGACTCCGTCGCCACGTCAGTCCCCCCACCTGTGCATCGTACATCTATGTGTCTCCGTCTCGTGCACCCGTAATATTCGTCCCCCACCATATATATATATATATATATATATATATATATATATATATATATATATATATATATATATATATATATATATATATATATAGACGTGTTTATATGTATTTTATTTTCATTCGTCGTTCTTCAGTCACCACCTCCAAACTGTGTCACGTAGAAAATCCGCATTTCATTTATTCGTCAAAACCCTCATCGCGTTTCCTCCGACACCCTTCATGTTCCTGTTATCCTTCCGTGTCCGCAATTCCATTCTCATCTATGTCTCCACGTCCTTTTCCTGTGAGTCTGGTCTACCTAATTTTTTTGGGTTTTGCAGGTTCCGAGATGACAAGAGGCCTCATAATTTATTGCCTCTATTGCAGAAGTTTAAAAGCTTATGAAAGGACGACATTCTACCGGTGAAATTAAAAGAAGAAGCCGAGGGTAGGTGCGTGAAATGACCATTATTAAAGAAGAACAAAGATATGGACCTATAGAACCCTCCAGAGAAATTCGCTCTACATTAATGATCCAGTATTCAAATCCAAAGTTAAGGGCCGATAGTACAGTGCAGAATCGAAGAATATATCAGGGTTCTTACGGCAGCAGATTTTATTCTCAGCAGAAGGCAGAACACTGTGTATATTTTATTATTTGTGTCTTTTATATATGGAGATTTTCATCTCCCAGCAATTATTTCTAGAGACAAATTGTAAAGTACAGTCATTTATAGTTAGTCATTCATAGAGAGGGCGCAAATGTTTTCCGCCATTTTATTCAAATTGAGTCATTAAATGTGCTCCATCTACCTCCTCCTCTAGAATCCTCTATCTTTTCTATAAAGTCCCGAAAGGAAGACATTGTAAGGGTTCCAGATTTCTATCAGCAAACTATGCAGTGAAAAGGCTTTTGCATACATTTTGTAGTATTTCTGTATGAAGGTTCAGAGCCCGTAGGGTCTCAGTGAGGAGGAGTTATAACTGTAATGAGGATTCTGGTCTTTGGTATCTCACAGTATGTAATTTCTCTTATGTGTTAATACAATCTCTCATTTCATGCTATTTATCTTCTTGTATCATGTTCTAGAATGCGAGTGGCTCACTATTTTGCAGTAAGGATTCATCCTCGTTGGTGCCCTTTCTGGAATTAGTCAAGCGCTTTAAATAGGCCTAGTCATGATATATTGTTCCATGTACATCTCTTCCATATTTTCTGCTATATTAGTTGCATGAGGAGGGTGCTTTTAAAACGCCATTTTCATATAAGGATTCATAAATTGGTATGCCCTTATGTGGTTCTGTTGTGTATCTGGGTATCAGTCTCATGTTAACTAATATCCTCTTTATGTTTCCTCACTATACTCACTCCCTGATATTTGATTTCTGTGATATATTATTTGAACTGGCCCTCTTTCTGATGGATTTATTCATGTCTGTGCCTTTGTATTTGGTGTTACATGTGTCCTGATTATTCTTATCTCTGTCTTGGCCTACATGAAGGAATTTGTCCCATTCATTATTTCTGTCAAACCTTGGCATCTAGTAGGTTTGAGTTATCAATCCAAACTATATGAAGAACTTCTTGCTATATTAAGATGTCCTAGGCACTGGTCTATGGCAACTCTAGACTGTCTCTAGGGGGTGACGAAATCATCCACAACAGTTCAAATATCCAAAAATCATGTACAGGTTGTGCTTGACATAGGTCACCACAGAATATTATGTTGACGTTCCCAAACAGGTAAGTTGGAGTGTGCATGATTTCATGAAGTCGCTTGTCAATGTGTTATAGAAATCGAGAGCCAATTAATGAAGCCTCATCTATCAACAGAAATTTAAGTTGTTCATATTATTTGCTCAATATATCAAGCATGTTAGAAGCCAATGGCACCATGTGACATGGTGAAAGTGGCAAATGCAAAGTTGAATGGACGGTGATACTATGTGCAATATTGCAGCTTTTCTAGTAAATGCAACTATTAGACCCTTTTTTTTCAAGGGGTCACTTTGTAAGTCTTTGTTATCAAGACGCACTAGTGCATGGTAAAATTCTTGTGCAGTGAATGCATTTCCTGTACCTACACCTCCAGTGATGAACAAATAGAAGCACATACCAGCATTATTTTTTTTTCCATAGAACTATTTATTTAATTATTGATTGTTACTCTTGATTTAATTGTCTCATAATTTTATCATATGCCAATATGTCCAAAACAAATGGATTCTTAATGAATTCATTGTTTTTTTATTATTCAGTTTGAGTGTTTTTTAATTACATTTTTTCCTACAGGTCTTGTTGAATGTCATATTTTTCATTAGAAAATTTCCCATTGTCGGTTTCTAATGGCAAGTGAAGCATAAATATTTTGTCACTTTGGGATGCAATTGTAGTAGAAGAAGCTTCAATTTCACCCCATGGTGTAATTAAACGAGAAAATTATTTTTTAGTGACATTGACAATGTGTTTATACGAAAATTATGCTTCAACCCATGTCTCTTCATTTCTTTTTAATGTGTATTCAGACTCTCTCTATGGGATGTAGAGCATCATTTTTTATCTATAATGGTTTTCTGGGTCCATGAGTTCATTGTATCGAATGAATCTTATGACACACGGACGTTTTCTTTTTTTGATGTTGTTTTTGTGATTAAATAAGAGGAAACATGTTCTGCAAAGAAAAGTTGCTCAAGGGAAACGGTTCATGCAACATATTTATCAATGGTTTTCATGCAAACAATATTTTCATAGCTATCGAGTTCTTGTTCTTAAAAAATAGGTAATTTTAGAACATATGTTTGTTTTTATGCTGGAGCAGTGTTAATGAAAATTGTTTTTATAGAAGTTGAATACAAAGGAAATGACAAAGCAATGTGTACTGCTTGTCGACTTGAGATTTGTTGCATATTTAGCAATGTGTTTCCAAGTTTGTGAATAGTTTCAATTTTTTTGTCTCCACAAGATATGCAATTTTCTCCATTTTGTTTGAATACAGTTGTCATGGAGCGATCTGTTTTGTCATATAAGAGCTACAATATTTTGTTGCAATATAGGAATCTAAAATAAATTGAGCATATGTGTTTGCTTTCCATGACGAAGGGAATTTTTTTGCAAGATCATTTATCCACGAATCACAAGGATTTCTTTTGAGTAGTACAAATGACCAAGTAATACAAAATCGTAAGAGCATTATGTATTCTCATTTTGTAATTCCAAGGTCAACTAAAAACATGTCAAATGTTATTTTTTTTAATAGGATTTGTTCTGTAGAAGAAATGAAAGTTTATTTTGCATTGTTTGGATATCATTGTTTTCACCGCACAAAGGGTGTAAGATACAAGTTTCATTAATTGGTGGAATAGGGAACCAAATCTACAAGTAGAATTTTTTGGTTTTTTGCAAGTTTTTGTATGGTGATAATTTTTAAATTGAATCATTTGATTCGAAAAAAATTTTGAATCAGAAGTCAAATATTGATCAATGAAACCTATAACATCGACATCAGGGGAATGTTGATATATTATCTTGAACCCAAATTAATCCATGGTCATGATTTGTTCCTCTACTTTGGAACTCTGTAATAAAAAAATAATCTTGCATGTAAGAAAATAATTCAATTTTTTTTGTTATCAAAGAACGTAGTGATGAGATTATATGCCTATAATATCGACTACTTATGACCGATTGACATTTGACTAATGCGTCAATGCTTTCATCATCAATTTTTTTTCTGATTGTTATGGAGTCAGTGCCTTGTATTTTTAGTGCATTTATTAATGGTTCCCAAAGATGCTCAGCACTAGTGAATGTGACTAAGAAATTTTGTGGGCCAAGTTGTCATATCATTGCAAATATATATTTCCGTAAATGATAAAAATAGTTAGGGGATGTGAAAATTCTTCTTAAACATTGATATGCAATTGGTGATTTTAATAATTTATGAAGATTGCTTTTATTTTTGACATCTTTAGCAACTAATTTTTCTCCTTTCAATTCTCCTTTGCGAATAGAAATTCAAGTTGAGTTAGAAACCTAGTTTATAAAAATACGGATTGCTTTAAAAATAATGTTTGTAATATGTGTTGAAAATTCATCAGACATGTGAAACAGTTCCCATTGCACAATTTTTGGATACGAAAACTTATTGATAACATCAATAGGGTGACTTGATCCAAAGAAAAATGTCAGGAAGTTTAGTTCTTCAGAGAATTTGTCTTGAAAAATTCCTAGGGGATGAAACCCTTCAAAAGGTGAAATTTTTATAATTCTTGTATCAAGATCATGGATGATATGTGCCTCTGAATAACCATCTAGAAGTGTTTCCATTTCTGGATCTAGATCATTATCTGCATTTGGTGAGTCTATTTCCTTCATTTTTGGACTATTGTTCAGATGATTTTGCCTACTTTTACCAAAATGTTTTTTCCATTCATGGTCGATTACTATTCATTCCCTCTTGTATAGAGATGTGTTGCACAAGTCACTTAATGCAGACATCACTTTTTTGGGTCGGATATTTCCAGACAAATAAGCATTCTTATATTCCAATTTTCTTTTTAGCATAACTCCCACTGTCATATTGTCATCAATATCTCTAGGTAATATTGTTTGAATTCTATCTAGACTAGAAGGAACATTTAAGATTGTTCATGTTAATCCAATGTGTGATATTATGTAACCAAGTTGTCATATTTGTGCAAAATCCATTCTTGGTGCCACTAATCTCTCTTCCAAATATGTCAATTGTGAAATGAAGATCAATTTTCGTTATGTCGAATATGAAGAGATGATGCAAATGTAGGCACCTTTTCATTGAGTATTTCATTATTCCAAGATTTGCGTATTTGTTCATTGAGTTTAATGGTTTTGAAGTTTGATGCAGACATCAAATAGAAAATAGTAGATAATATGTGTTTTTCAATAGGTTGCATGTCCTTTCCAAAGGAAAATCTATCACAAATGCAACATTCATATGTAGGCATGTCTTGGATTGATTGAAAACATGTCTTGATTGCTTTACTTAACTTTACATGTCGCTTTTGTGCTTCTTTTATTAGAGCACCTTGTGCTTGTATTACATATTTTAACTGATCTAAGTGATTGTATCACTTACTATATCCATTGGAAAAAGAGGTAGAGACTTCTTTGTTATTTTGTGTCTCCATTGAAAAAGGATTATTGTCCTGATTTGAGGATGTGAAATCCTTTGATACTTCAACTAATTTTCTTTTTTTTGAAATTGTATTGTCAATTGACAAATGCTTTAGTTGATTACAAGATCCAATAAAACTATATTCTTTGCTAACAAGATATCTACAAGGAACACTTGAGATTGACTTGCAGCTTTCTCTTTCTGAGATTCTTTGGAGCACTTGTGGTATCTTGTCATTGTGATTAATATTTTCAACATCCTGAATTTCCAAAAGTGCATGGAAATGTTCATGTGATGTAGATATTGGTACATGCATAAGGTACAATACTTTGGAGCAAGTATTTGATGAATAGAATCTCAAGGAAATGTCTTTTGTTTATGTATTTCATATATATATGTTAACATCAAGTAGTTCACATATCCATTGTATTGAAAAAAAAAATCCCTCTATATTTCCATATGCATATGGCATAGATAAGATTATAATATAAGCTTGCTAATCATTGATACATTGCCCTTGTTCAATGTTTCTAGCATTCAGGTGTTGTTTTAAGCAATTGATAGCTCTATTGTCATTGCAAATGAAACTATTGTAAAAAAAAATTGCAATTGTTTTTCTCATATTAGTCATATCAAACCATGGTGCAAGTGTACAAATAGACTCAAACAAAGAGTCATGGCAGTCATTGAAATTTTGTCGATAGATCAAGAAGCCTTGTTCAAATAACATTTGCTTAATTAACAATATGTCAAAGTGTCCAAGTGATAATTTGTATGGACAAATTCATGAGCCAATTGATTTATATATTGTGCTACGTAACAGGAGTGGTTCAAAATTTCCACATGCAAGATTTTGGTTATGTAGCAAAATATTGTATTGATATCCATCAATGCCTAGATTGAACCGTAGATATGCTTGGCCATTTGTAAATAACCAAACATTGACTAGAACTAACAACCCTTTGGAGAACCATTTGATATAGAATGCATACCCCCATAAGCCAATTGTCGATGGAGCACAAATAGAAGAAGGTGTAGACAATCCTTCCAAGTCAATTTAACATGATGAAGATCCTGAAGATATTCAAGAGTCAATTATGTATGCAATGAATGCAAAGCAGCATCATGTCCATGAGATCAGCAATGCCGGAAGTGGTTTACAATCCCATGTCGTATTTCAGTTGAAGTATAGAAAAGTGAAGAAGAACAAAAAATGATTCAAATAAAAAGTCACCAGTATAATAGAAGAAATTCTCTAATCTACGTGAATTGAATCTAGATAAATTGTGATCAATTTCTTGCAATTTTTATCCTTTCAACGCAAAACTATTTTTCATTGCCATGAAGTCTATTGAGACAATGTGACAAATTGTCCAAATGTGACAATGGTTTATACCATTAAGAGCATGGATTGCATTGAATTTTCAATTACTAGGTATCATAGTAGAACATTTTTAGACCTCTTATATATTATGTAGTCTACATTGTCTTTGTGACTATCTTTTTTTCTTGGTTTTTGTTTGACAATACTCTGAAAATGAGTACCTAGCACTATGGCAAATAAGTAGAGGAAATGGGCATAAGGAACTTTGAATATTTCATTATTTGAAATCAAAATATAATTTAAAACTAAAGATATTTATATAGTTTAAAATAATATCAATAAAAGTGTTATTATTGTTGGAAATTGGGTTAACACTCCCTGTGTGTTTCGCGACATGGTCTAACCGCCTCTTGTGGATCCTAACTCTGGCGATTGTAGTGGAGATTAACGCCTGCTGGTTTTGGTCTAACGGCAATCATGTTTCCAACAATTGGTATCAGAGCGACAGGTCTTGAGTTCGAAACTCACCCAGCTCGCGTTGGGGGGGGGAGACTGTTGGAAATTGGGTTCAACGCTCCCCATCTGTTTCACGACATGGACTAACCGCCTCTCATGGATCCTAACTCTGGCGATTGTAGCAGAGACTAACACCTGCGGGTTTTGATCTAACAGCAATCATGTTTCCAACAATTATGGTTTTAACAAATTTCAAAACACAATATTTAATTTGTGAAATTTCGTAAAAAAATGACAATTTCTGTAAATTATTTTCAAAATGTGTAAATCAAATAGAATCCAAACATTAGTTTCAAAAACCAATTACAATATAGCTTTCTATAATCAACAACTTTCATTTTAAATAACAAGAATAAAGCTACTTAAAATAATAATCATATTCAAAAGTTTATTGAAATAATAAACATATTCAAATGCTTATTACTATAAAGTTATCAATTTCACCATGTCTAAGTTACTAACGTACTACTGCATTATAAAAGCATTATGCTATCAAATAAAATGTAAAGTATTTAGGTTCCTAGCATAATATAGTATTTGTTTTAAGACTTGGTGCAAACGAATGTAGTTCCAATTGATTGAGCATACATATGGTTAACACATGAACATTGTATTCTTTTGACATATGAACATCATAGCATTTGGAGTGAGTGTCATAGCTAGTGTGCACATATGGGGGAACAAAACCCATACATAATCAGTGGACAAAAACAATGCATGGAGTTAATAGAAAAAGTGACAACTAGAAAAAATAATATTTGACATTTTTATGTAACAAGAAGCACCAAAGAAACATTGTATGTGTCTTGATCAATAAAACACACCACACATTGTTGTTTTTTGCAAAAATACCTATGGTTTTTTTTGTCATAAAAATTCTAGTATTTTTTCTATATATGTGATTTTAGAATTCTTCAATGTAAATTGTCTCTTTATGATTTATGATACAATAAAATTAATCACATCAGTTCTATATATTTTTCCTTCATGCATTACTTATATATAGTTTAAATGTATTCTTGATTGGCCACTAATCATTAAGAGATTTACATACTTAGAATGAGAGTACATGAGAACCATATTGCTTTCAAAAGTAGCAGTATTTGCATTATTAATAGTAGCATTTATAGCAATGTAGCCATCAATTTATGCAAGGTACATAGGGCTCGTGTACAAAGACAAAGTAACATTGCATTCAATTCTACTGGAGAAAATATGTGCAAATAACAATGATCAAAGGTGTCCAATGTGGCTTTGTATCATATTGTTTGCTAGCCATTGAAAGCATTATCTACTATGTTATAAATAACAAATAACATTCTAGTCACACATGACTAAAGAAATTGCAAATAAAAATCATCGTTCAATTGTAATCATAGTACTATAACTCCATTAAATTTCATATGAAGGTGGGAAATGTGGCTTTGTATCATATTGTTTGATAGCCATTGAAAGCATTATCTACTATGTCATAAAAAACAAATAACACTCTAGTCACACGACTACAAAAATTGCAAATAAAAACCATTGCTCAAATGTAATCATAGTACTATAACTACATTAAATTACATATGTACTTTAGTAAATGTGTCAATTTGAGTGAAAGATATTGCACCAAAATTGACTAAAAATGTAATAATTTAGGCTTCTATAGCCGCTCATATTGGAATAAGGATTCCAAGTAGAAATACACAGTAGAAATGAGTATGAGATTTAGAGGTGCATGTAATAAGAAATCGAGAATCCACAAGAAAGTGTAGAAAAGGAGGAAGAAAATCTTGAAGTGTCAGAAAACCCAGTACCCATAGCACAGCCGGAGGGGATTCCTGCAGCTAAGGAACTGTGGGGTATCAAAGGTCACCATGTATCAGAAATCTCGGACTCAGATAAGGAAAATCTAAGAATGGAAGAAGAAAATCAGCTAGCACTTGTAACAACTACTTCATCTCAAGGAGATTGGAGGAAAGTAGAAAAGAAGAAATGGAGAAAAGGGTAACCTGTTTTCTCTTCATATTAAATTATTTTCTTTTCTTTTATGATCACTTGTCTTGGACTGGCTTGATTGAATGCTTAGCAAGCATCTACAACATGTAATTTTGTTTTCATTAATAAAATTATGATTTTTCCTCAGGAAAGAAAATAAAAAGTGTTATAAAATAATACAAGAAAATATATTTATTAACTATAACATTATTGTAATTTTCATGTTTATTCACAATTTTTTTTTCTTAAATTCAATATAAATGAGACCAGATCAAGATGATGTCCAAGAATACTATCTAAATAAGAAATTTTAACATCCATAAAATTTAAAATAAGCAAATATAAAACGAATTAATATAATAATTTAATACTCTATTTATTTATATGGAATCTAGCATTGACAAACAAATATCTTATATGATATCACACTTTTTGGGAAATTCATAATGGGAGACAAGCACTCTTTTGGCAGGATTCTTGGAAGCAGAGAGTGAAACTCTTCAGCTGACAGGACCTAACTAACATCTTTATTTTTACCAACAACCAAAATTGCACAGTTGTGGAACAATTTTGGAAGCCCTCTATGAACACATCTTGGAGGCAATGGAAAGAAAAAAAAGACTAGCCTAACTCCCCATAATCGAATCAATGGGATCTGCTAGAAAAGGAGCTTAAAACTGGGAAGTTAGCAACTCTGGAAGGACTGGATATTCTTCGATGGGGTTACACAACTAGATGGATGTTTACAATTAAGGAAACCTACAGATTAGCTACAAATGATCCCCTATATCACACTAATCCTATGTGAAAGAAAATATGGACAAGAAAATTTTGGCCGAAGGTAACATACCTTTTGTGGTTAGTGTTCTGAAGAAGAATTTTCACATGGGATCAACTCCAAAAACAATGAATCAGGGCCCCTCATTATGCAGCATGTGTGAAGCCAATATTGAGGATATGGAGCATCTTCTAAACCTGTGTCCCTTCGCGGACCAATTATGTAGAAACATTGGGAAAATTTTTGGGCATATGGATCAGGACATTTCCAACATCTGAACATCTATAGACCTGTGGAGGAATAGAATTTTCTCCAGCTTTGTCTTAAACAGGACCTAAAGTATCGCCTTGGGTTTTATCCGCTAGGCGATTTGGAAAGAAATAAATAGAATGGTTTTCAAGGACCAAATACATTCCCAGGCAGAGATCTGAGCAAGGGTTATCCAAAATATAAGAGAGACTATATTAGTGGATAAATGACACCTGGATGATTAGCAAGTATCCCCTCATGAAGCCAGTATCTTATCTACTCTAAATCTCTCCCCACAAATTCTCGCTCAGGCACCTTGGAAACTCCTGGTTTCCCCTAGAGCCTCTCTTTCCTAGTTTTCACCTCCCCCTGTCTGTTTTCTTAAGCCGAATTTTGATGGGGCCTCATAAGGTAATCTTGGAGATGCAACCTATTGAGGTCTATTCAAACATTCTCAAAGTCGGGTTCTTCATTTTTCTGCAGCATATTGTGGCTTTTCCACTAATAATGAGGATGAGTTCATTGTTGTAAAACATGAGCTTCTCATAGAAAGAAGGGAAGGGTTCCAAAAGTCGGTGCTTTAAGGAGACTCTAGCCTGGTGATAGAATTTATTAAAAATTTGAGTCATGGTACAAAATGGGAGAAGCTCAGTTAGAGTTGGAGGATGGCATGCTTGATCCAGGAGATCAGCGAAATCATCCCCTACTTTTACTGCATTATCCCATCACATGTTCCAAGAATTTGTAACAGAGCAACTGACTTTCTGGCTAATTGGGGATGTCTACACATGGGTTTGGCCCTAGATGCCCAATGGACGAAAAACCATTATCAAGAGGAGATGGATTTCCTTCTTCAAATCCTAGCTCAATATGCTCCCCAAAACCAATATCTAGAGGAGGATGGTCATCAAGGTCCCCGATCGGGGTGTGATACAGTTCAGTATCCTTCTCAGGATTTTAGAAATGATATGACCATTGGCAAGGCTAAAGGGCGGCCACTTCTAGGCTTCACATGTGCGAACATGTTTGTGGGATGGAAGATAGTGTTGGAATTTTAAATGGTGAAGGGACAATTTGCAAAGATCATAAACTTCAGGTGGGAAGGACATCTAACCTCATACATTGATTTGGCATGTCTTGGTGTTGGGTTCTAAGGAGAATTAGCAGAAATTCATCTCTCTCATTCATGCCTGTTCGACTGGGTTAGTGAAGCTGTGTTCAAGTCAGGACCAAACCCCTCTATTTTATGGCGTTCGCAGCTGAGTATGTCTCCTTTTCTTTCCCCTTACCTCTATGATTGTGGCTTGTTCGATATACTCTTGTTACACAGCATTTTTTCACTGTCCCTGTAATCCCCAACTCGCACATTGGAGGGTCATCTCTGTGACCAATGCACAGTGTCATGCTTTGCAAATTACATCTTTGCATCCCTTTTGATGAAGGAAACATTCTCCTTGTTGACATTTCCGTGAGCAGAGCTGTGGAAATCCCTATTTTTTCCTTGGCGTGAGTAGCCCTTTATCTCCTCACGCCAACCTGGGAATTTTACACTAAGCCCGCGCCACTTGGTGCTTTGTCATAGTGTAATGCTCGCGCCAAGCTATTTATGAAATATTTTTTAAAAATAGAGGCAGAGGTTCCATTCCAACCACCTCAAGGATGAGTCATTGGGAGTGGTTGAACTGAAACAACCATGGGCCTCCTCCTTTAGCTATTAGTTTCCACCTCCCTTGGAACACTCCTAAAGGATAGGCCTCCCTTCCACATTTGTAGGGATCCCAACCTCATCCTTTTCCTCTATATAAATAAGCCTTATCTCTTTATGAAAACTAGCTGAACGAGCCGAAGATGAACAAGCCGAAGTTGAATGGCTGAAGCTGAACAAAGATAATTATACAGCTGAAGTGCTGAACTTGAGAGACTAAGCTACAGTTTAATAACTGAGTTATGAGAAGGTAGAACAAGGAGAAATCCATCGAGAGGTCCCTTTCTCGTTCAAATTCCCCGACGAGCTTTGAGACGTGCTTCACTCGAGCCCTGCTGGAGGAGACCGCAACGTCAGAGCATGATTGTATCTCTTCTTTCTACCTTTTAATATAAGTGACTATTGTCTGGTTCTCGACTTTTGTTTTATCTCTATTGAATTCAATATGCTAATCTTCTTTGAATAATTAGTAGATTTTGGATGAAATTAGTATGTGGGATATGGTTGTCATTTTCTGATCTTTGTGCAGGTGTCCAAGTGCGATAAGCGAAGGGATTGTGACTTGCCGAATCAGGAGCGAGCAGTTCTCATCACCACTACAATTGCCGACAACAGCATTGGACCACAAGTAGGATATCTTATCGCGTCATCTTGCATTCGAATATCTAGGAACCTAAACCTTAGCATGATTCCCTGTTACTAGACCTACCCTAGGGCTAGAGGGATCATCTCTGTCCGCAGAGAGGATTTACCTACATAGAAACTCTCCACTGCAATGGCATTGACATGCTCTATAATTGGAATGTTGGAAGAAAAAAAATGGGTGTTCAGAAATTTGGAAAGTTTTTATAATTTCATTCTCTGTTGTGTGTGATGTTTTTATGTCGGTTTTAGTCTTCTTTAGGATTTTATTGTCTAGAATGTGAATGTATGTTCAATTTCGGGTTAATTATTTCATGGGAAGGACTGTTTACTCGATAGTGAAGGATATTTTCATGTTTTGTTCATCCTGAGCTTAGAAACAAATGTACACTTCCTGTATTTGATTTACTCTATCTACGAGGTGGCATGTAAGGGTTTTTAGCTCGGGGAGTCGGTCTATGGTATCTATTATCTCAATTGTCAGTAAATACTTTGTATCTCTCTCCATTATGACATTTTTAAGCACAGAGTGCTAGACAGTGGATTAGAATGGTGTTGGAGGCCACCTTGGTCGAATTTCTACCTTTCTGGCAGGCTTATTCCTAACTTAATTTATGTCTTTCTCCTCTTTAATGTTTATGCATCAGGTTCCCATAAACTATGTTTACATTGTGGGAATGTGCATAAAGACTAGTATTGGTCCTTGGCCTACCGTGTTTGTTGGACAGTCTACAGCTTGTTTAATTTGGAGGTAAACAAGATGGCTCGCCCTTCCCCTGGTGCTAGCTCGACTAGTAATGGGGGTCGTGGTAGAGGCAAGACTACAAGTAATTGTGGTAGTAGAAGCTCCTCCTCAGCTCGGCCACCGAAGAGAAGTGGTCACAAATAGGATGCTTAGATTATTTAGGAAGTGGTTCAAGCTTATAATATTGGAACTCCAACCCAAGTGAAACAAATGATATCGTCATGGGAAGTTGATCTCAATCAGTGAGCAGAAGTTGAAGTGTAGGTGGAGTACTGGCGAGTTCTCGCTCTAGATCTTGGACACATTCGCGGGAACACCACCCAGTATAAACAAGCAGTGCACCTTTATTGGATTATGAATAATCTCGTGGCTAAAGCCATCATGACATCGTCAATTGAATCTGGAAAATTAGACCCTAGCCTTTAGGAAATCCAGAACGAATTTCAGCTTATTAAACTCCTAATCTAGCAGCAGAATGTTCGCCTTGGCCATATCGAAAAGCACATTTCGTGCCTTCCCCAATCAGAATTACCAGGATCCAGTTCTAAGGACCCCACCCCTGTGGAGCCTGTGGAGTCCTCTAATGATGATTAGTTGTTAGCACAGTTATGGTTTTATTTTTTGTTTAATTTCTCGATTTATATGTCGACTAGTATCATATATTACAGCTAGGTAGATGAAAATTGGTTTTTAGACATTCAGGCCTATAAGGATTTTTTTGACAGACTTAAGTTATTCAGATTTTGGATGGCTTATAATGCTTTTCGGTGGCCAACAGCCCTGGTTTCCTAATGGGTAGGTTGAGGCCACTAAACTTCTTTCATGGATGTAACCTGCTTTTGAAAATGAATGAATGAAGAGGACCTATCAAGCTTACCAAAAAAATACTTTATTTATTCATATATAAAAACAATACCTACACTATAATTTGATAATAAAGCATTTTAGCATTATGTAAACAATATAAAGAATATAACATTATTAGAATTTTAATATATGTATTTTTTTATATGAAAATATATGTGTGTGTGTGTGTGTGTGTGGAAATTACTATAAATATAATTAATTATTTAATATTTCAGATAATCAATTACAAAATACATTAATAAAATTAAATTAAAACTTAAATAAAATTTAAATTGGCATTCACATCACTTTAAACTAAGTCATTTTTACTCTTATAAAGTTTAGTCAAAATAATTAAAACACTCATTGAAACTTTAATTCATTTTGCAATCATCCACAATTTTAAGTAAAATCAATAAAACTTAACAATTTAATAGCTTAGTACAATTTAAAATAATTAGGACCAAAAGAAAAAACATGTTCACCAAACAAAGTAAAAAAGATATTCATATAAAATGTATTATAAACCAAAATTTAAATACTCTACAAAGGTGTATTTTAAATATAAATTGATAAAATAGTTAAAAAGTATAAAAGAGTTTAAAATTATTTTACATACATTTTTAATTAACTTGGTTGAATATTTTTTTGACAAGATTATATATATATTGTTTTTAATTCTCTAGATAAATTTAATATTTTATAGTACATTCCTAAAATTGTAATTTAAATAAATAATTTTCAAGTTTAAAACAAAATTTAAAATAATAATAATAATAAAGTGATAAAAAATTGTACCAAAATAACTCAAAAATAAACTATAGTTTCAAATAAAATTGATCAATGTGCGCTAGAAAAAACCCAAACATAAAAGAAAAATACACTAAAATAACTCAAACATAGAAATATAATTTCAAATAAAATTGAATCACTCAAAAGGCCAAAACACATTTCCAGAAACCCAAACATAAAATAATTAAATCTACGTATTGAAAATTTTAATTCAAATCTCTTTTCAGCAAATGCTCCTCAAATACAAACTCTTCCAAAACAACCACTGCTACCACTTGTTAACCTGTCACTGCACATGACATGGAAAAGCATTCCTATAAGGAAATCATAGGGTAGAGGCAGAGAAGCAATTAGAATGAAACAATAGCAAGTGGCAGACAAAACAGTGAACGGGGCAAGTATTCCACGAGAAAATAAGAAAAGATCGGGCACAACCAAAGAGAGAAGGTCGACAAACCACAGCAATGGAGCGGTGAGGACCGTTGGATCTAAGCAGTGACCAACGGCGGAGATTCAAATCGCAAGCGCGGAGCACAAGTGTTTCAAGATAGGCGCAAAGGGTAAAAGTTAAAAATTTTGAAGTGCGATGTGTGATGGCAGTGGGACCCAGTCACCCACCACAGCTCCTTTCATTCCATTTCCCTTGCAAATCACTAAAATCTTACATTTTCTGCTTTTCCACTTCATTTCTCTACTTTACCTCTTTCACTGCTATACCATTGCTTCTCCTCACCTTTTCATATATCCCCGACTATGGTTAAAGTGGGCCAGTCCCCATGACATGTCACCCCTTTCTCCCTCGCACTTCGCACTTTTCTCCTTTTAGTGTTTACCACCTCTGCTACGGTTAAACCTTAAGTTTTGTGATATGCGGGCAGCAGGCAGGTCCCATCTTCCTCCACGTCACCCTTCTCTCCCCGCACTTCGCAAGTTTTATATTTTAAACCCCCACTGCTTATAACTAAAATTTAAAGTTTGTGATTTGCGATGCAGTTGGTCCCACCTTTGTCACCTCCCACTTCGCATTACATCAACAATTTCCTTCCTTATATCACAAATTGCAAAAATTTCGAAATGCGATGTAGTCGCGGATGCGATGTGGCTCCAGAATAAAGTTTAAACATTTTTCAGGTCCAGGTATGTGAGTTTTGAAGATGTTTTGCTTTGAAAAAGGATTAATCACGGCAAAAGGACTCGGGTAGCAAAAGACAGAAAAGGTCAAGTCGGGTCCCACTCGTGTGCTACGTCATTTCACCTCTAATTGCCCTCCACCTTTCCTCCCTTCTCCACTCCTCTTCCATACATCTTCCTATCTTTGCAAATCAAGACACTGCATGGCCTTTTAAAGAAAAACATACATTTGTGTCTTATGTAGTCTACTTAGGAGATCTCCGCTAAAGAACCAGGTGCGCTCAGTACGAATGGCATCTTCATAATGGATTAAATGGAAATCCCCAGACTAAGGGAAGGAGGTCTGCATGCAATAGATAGAATCATAAAATGACAGTCAACCTGTACACATATGACTGCTCCTCGCCATGCCATCTTGAAGGCTCCCATTATTAGCCTCAATGGGCGGCCGTGTCCTTTCTGTTTTTGGTTTAAATTTTGATAATTTTGCTGGTGAAATCTCAATTTCACCCCATTCCTGTTTTAATTCTCTCAGTATAGAAGTAATTGTTGGAAATACTGAGAGGGGGGGTGAATCAGTATTCCTTTCAATTACAGAATTATTTAATCTTCAATTATTATCAGTGTTTGTAAAATGATAGCAGTAACCAAAAGGAACACAAATGCACACAGTTTATAAGGTGGAAACCCACTCCGGGACAAAAACCACCTAATGTTTTTCTAATAATTCTTTAATATTCAACTCCAATTGAAAATAAAACTCCAACTTTCTAGAATCTAGAAAAACATTCTTCTCTATCTCCCACTGGATGGACGCTCCAACGCCCTAGATTCTTCAGTAGTCAACTGAATGGATGCCCCAACACCCAATGAGCTACAACTCACCCTAGCACCACCCTACCACCCTATAGAAGAATAAAACAAGAATGGACTCTCGTACCAGGGAAAATGGTCCACTTTAAAATGATATAGAATGATGTAGAAGAATAAGACAGACTATACCATAACCCAAACTATGACACAACCACCTAATGATGATCCTAGACCTCCTGACACTGCCTCTTCAACTCTTGGCAGATAGACACTTGTACAATTTTTACAATGACTTACTACAATGATACCTTTACAATGACTGTATTCAGTGTTGCCCACTTGTAGACTTCATGTGGTGAACTTCTTGCTACTGTTCTGAACCTTGGTTGCTGCTCTTGTCATGCTACCCTCTGTTGCACCTTGCTTTGCTTTTCTACCCTAGAAATTTTGGTCCTTTGCAGCCCTTGACAACACATGATCTAGCTTTTTCTTGCCTTCTAGAAGCTCGATATTGAATTTGGTGTATCTCTATTATTTAACATCCCAATATGTGATTTTCAGCCCTATAGTAGTCCTCCAAGTCTTATTTAAAATTCCACAAGTCTGACCCAATTTGGATTCTTCAAGAGAGATTTATGCCCAATCTCTCACAATGCCCTAATTATGGATTGTTTCAGTAAAGAGAACTTGCACGGCGTGCCACGTGTCATTGTTTCTTCATTAGGATTTGAAATTGATACAATGAAAACTAATCCCATGCACTATCTACCAATTTCTACAGAATTCCAATCCGATACTCAAAGAGAGTTATGACAATTTTCCCAAGGTCGCTTCTTTGAGATGAATTTCAGGAGCCTGCAAAAACATTGACTTCCACAGATCATATCTCCGAAAATATTACGCACCTTGATCTAAAAAATTTATAGGAGCTTCCTCAGGATTTCTTCTTCGCCTCTTAAAAATTTCAGCTTCTTAACCTTCGTAGAAAAAATTTTAGAGCGAAAATTCCATGATGACCTATTTAAAATTGCGAAATCCCTACATAAGGAGGATATGAGGATCACAATTTTTATAAATGCTTAGGTTGAGAGGGGCTTAAACAAGTGAACATGAGAGGGAATTTACGAGCTTAAAAATTATTAATTATTGAATTTTCAATGACCCATTCCACAACCCCATGGGGTTTTAGCCCACTAACTGGGGTTACAAACTTCAAACATGAATATCTCTCAAACCGTGAAGAATTACATGGCATTCCATATATCAACGGAAACATCTCGACAAGTAGAAACCATAAAAAGCATTCTTGACCCAAAATATAGTAAATTGGTAGGTAAAAATTCCCATGCAATATTGGGGTAGCCCCTGGTGCTGCTTGGGTTGACATCAATGACAACCGTTGATCAATAGTAATTCCTCTTTGTACGCTCTGCAAGTTAGTAGCATGTCTTGATTTCATAGATATGGGTCGATCATAAATGATGTAATATCCCAAATTTGGGAACTCAGAAAACCATTCACTTAAAAACGCATTTTCAGAAATGTATGCCATAAAAATCGAAATCAACACTTGGATCCATTAGATATAGATCTGACAAAATAGAATCTAAATCCAAGAGGAGAGCAGAAACAAATCAAACTAGATGAGGTAAACAAACCTCCCACACCTAGTATAGTTGAAAAACACTAAATCCCCAAAACACCGCAACACATGATTATTACATGAAAGATACTGCACAATATTATGAGGGTTTCAACTCAGAAATTATAGAGACAAATAGATATGCTCATATATTAATCAATAATGCTCAAAAACTGAGATCTAGTCTCCTTATTACAAACACAAGAGTTCCTGGAAAGGGTTTCTTGCAATACACTCTAAATACAATGGTGATCTTCAGAAATTAACTAAATAATCACTGCAAACTGAAGAACAAGAGTGTAGAAGGATGAAATAAATCAGATCTGATGTAGATCCCCTCAAAGGTCTCCTCCCATGAAAGGGTGAACCCCTCAATCACAAGGAAACACTACAAAGAACCCACAAGATCTGCCACTGAAGCTGCCCTCCAAAATAACGTAATTCCCAGCTAGAACAATGTTGGAAATGATGGGAAATGTATGGCCTGGTGCCAAATATATGAAATATTCTCTATTACTCTCCAAACAGATCTCCTAAGAGAAGGAAACCTTCCTCCTATGAGAAACTAGCTCAAAAAGTGGGATTCTAACCCCTCCACTGCTCCACCCTACAACACAGCACAATAACCTGCAGAAACTGCGTTGATGAAGAAAGATGTAGCTTGGCCTGAAAACCTGATTTTGGAAATGAATACAATACTCTTCCAAGAGGCCCCTCAAGGAAAGAGGTGGGATTCCCGCTCGGGAACACCCGGTGCTAAACAGCACTGCAACCCTACTAAACAGCAAGAGGAAGCAAAGTCTAAGCAGACCAATACCAAAATAATAATCTAAAACATAATCTCATATGGATGCCATAATCTTCCTTAAATATAATATGAGCTTGCTTACCTTTGGCCCCACTCAATTAGGTCATTTCCTTCATGAGATCCATCTCCCTCCAAAACTGCGTTATCCCTCAATTAATCTCCACTCCTCCATAATAGCGTTGTTGACTTGGTCAAAGTTGATTGAATCAACATGACCCAACCCCTGTTCACACTTGGAGGTGATTTATTTAGCTGCTAAAAGGGTCTTCTTTCACACTTGAAGTGTTTTTTATTGTTGCTTAGGAGACTTATGGGCCTTCATACCCACTTATTCACCTACCTAGTGATAAAACAACTCTAATATTCCATTTAGCTTGAAGCCTAAATTTTTGGAATATTACAGTCCTCCCATCATAAATGTTGCTTGTCCTCAAGAAACTGTATAAGGAGAGAAGAATTCCTCACCTCCTCCTCTTGTGGCCTCCTCATCAATAGTCCCCACCACTGCTCAAAACAATCTGCAATAAATCTGCCCTCCAATGTTTCCTCCCAAGTAGACAATACCAAATGGCTCACATCATGAAAAGGTGGAAGGTGTAAGTGGAAACCTTCTTGTTGTCCAATGGCCTCCTCAAGGTATGAGTTATGAAAAGCATAGGGGATCTCATGCCCAATGAGAGACTCCCAAACCCATGCTATCATCCAAATGAAATGAGCCAATCTAGGTAGCTCATCAAAAGAACCCTCAACCCCCAGTTCATGCAATGTATTGGGGCTACATGGACAGATTAATTTCTTCCACCCAAGTTGTTTCTCTCTCCATTTATGTTATGTATGGGGTTGTTTCTGATCTTGGGCTGAAATGACATGGCCTCCAAGAATGGCCCAAGTTACCCCACAAAATAAATCAACCATGAAGTGCATCCTCTAAGAACTCAAGTTCTTCAAATGGCTCATCCCATATGAAGACAAGAGGTGTGATGTGGAAATCATGGTTTGCCCATTGTTTCTCCTGAAACATACAACATGTAAATTAGGGAGAATCATACTCCCAATGGGCATCTCCAACTCATCTAGCACTCTCCAAACAAAGCTCCCCGTGAACATAAGAATATCAGCAATACATGGAAGCAAAAACCAATGAAAACAAGCTGCCATATGACAACCGGAGAGTGGATCATAGTTCCACACATGGAACCAGTGCAGGGCATCCCTTGCCTACCTCAAAACAAGGAATAACAAGTGCTTCCCCAGCCACTTGTTTGCTACCACAGTAATCTCATAAGATGGAATCATGAATATACAACGTGGTGTCAATGGTGCACACCCAAAATCATGTAGCTTCCCCCACAAACCACTCAGAGAATAGCCAATATCAATGCTACATTTGACCTCAAGTACATCATAATATAATTTATAAGAAGGAATGACCCTCCTTAATACAACATGTTTCTCATAAAAAGTAAATAAGCACAAATCATAATGCAAAATTGTACCTTCTCCACCATGTACCTTGGTCCTTGAGCTGAAATGGCTCAACTGGAAACTCTCCCTCACTCTCAATGAGTAGGGAAGTGGCTATGCCAACCTCTCCATCACCATCTGGGCTATGCATCTCTCCTCATGCTGATATACATCCTGCTGAATGCCCTCCCAAGTGAATCCTCCATCAAAGAATGAAATACATCAAAGTGCATAGAAAGAAAGTCCACATGTGCTGCATGTAGTAGCTTCCTCTTGAGCTTAGAAAATCTAGTCAAGAAGACTCTACCATAAGAATAGATGACCTCTCCAACCACCATGTATCTAACACCTCCATCTGGGTCATCAATAATCATGCAAGCACCAAGATCCTTGGAGTACTCTACCAAGAGTTGAGATCTCCAATATGGATCAATACTCCTTAGAGATAGCACTAAAGGTCTGAAATGTGAAGCTCTCCACATGCTATTGTCTTCTCCTTTGACATCCCCCATGCCAAATTCATCCTCCAAAATTCTGCCATGCCCATCATGCAGCTGCTCATGCTCAAGTAGAAGTAGTGATCTTTCGAAGTTGGCCTCCCATGAGAAGCTCCCATCCAAAAAGAATCTCCTGATCTTAGCCAATGTAAGCATGAGTGGCCTCCATCTACTTCAAGGTCTGGAGGATTCCTTCCTCAAAGGAAGTAACCTATGTTTGTCCAAATCCATGGAGCAACTCCCTTGCACCATGAAGGTGCCATCCTCCATCACTGCAACAACTCCTGTCAGGGCAGTATGGGTAGTGAGAGTGGGTGATGCTGAAAATGGGAGAATGTCTCCCTCCTCCTTGAGTCTATCCCAAACTCTCTGCACTGTGCTACACTCCCCCAAATTCTTCACCTCTCCTTAACCTAAGAGTGGTGAACCAAATGTCAAGATTTCTCTTACCAACTCCAGATCTGGTGGCCTCCCGGGTGGAATGCCTCCATGTAATGAAACATCAATGTCAAGAGTAGACTGTACATATGGATGGGCAACCTTGCCCTTGCCCTCACAGCGCAAGTCAGTCTGCCTCTTCTTTTCATTAACTCTCTGAAATAGATAGGGGTGTGTGCTCCTCATCAAGTGATGCTGACCTTCCTCACTACCTTCTCCTTCCATCTGCAATGTCTCACAATCATGCTATCATTGATTGTGCTTTATCTTCCATATGTGAGATCATGTGGAATTTCTTGCAACGATACAATAATTCCTCTTGTTGGAGCATGTGCTCCTCCTTCCTCTACATGAGGAACTAGATATTCTCTAGATGTGACAGCGTTGTTTCCCCCATCCTTCTCTTCCTCTTCAATATGAATGGGAGTCACCTGCTCAATAAGTGGATCCCCTTTTGAAAAAGGAATCTTCATGCCCTCTTGTCCAAAGATATGAGACAGATATCTTTCCTCTAACAAGGTGTTATGCAACATGTGAGCTTTTCCAACAGTTCTTTGAAGTGGATTTGAGTTTATAGGTTCTTCCAACACATGTAAAGGGTTTGTTGGTTTTGGTTTGTTTAGTTCCACCAATGATATTTCAGAATTTTTTCCATCAAACCTTTCCACTAATCTCTTAGTGAACCTTGCATAAGAAGAAGTATTTACATTTCTTAATGAAAATGACTCAAATATCCACCAAGCATAGGCCTTACCTTCAAAATGCAGCGCTGCAACTTTGATGGCTTCATCTTCAGAAACTTGGTGTTGTTGCAAATAGGTGTGTAGCTCCTCCACCCAAGCTTTGGCTAAACATGTTGGTGATCCATCAAAGGTAGATATAGAAAATATATCCATGTCATGTTGCTTGCTCTTCTCCACATTGATCTTGCAAAACTCTTGGAAAGTGATATGATCTCTAAACTTCTCAGTTTGAGATTCATACTCTTGCAGAAAATTACCAAGAGTTTCCCTCCTTGGCATTTCCCCTTCTTTCAACCCTCTCATGGTAGATCTGGGCATTTTACTGCACTATGCATAATAGGGTGTAGCTGCATGCTCACACCTATCATGTGCAAATCTATATTTGGCTCTAGATCCAAACTCCTCTCGAGATTCCATCTCCGTTCTCATTTTCTTGAGATCTCCTTTAATGCTCTGTATAGATTTATGAAGAAGCTTTGAGAGCCTCTCCTCCTTCCTTCCTCCACATAATGGAGTCTTCCCTTTGTCTTTTGTATACATCTCTCCTTCTTCTCTTGATAGCATAATGGCTAAGATCCACAGGCTGAGCCAAGATTATGCACTGATACCACTGTAATATCCCAAATTTGGGAACTCATCAAACCATGCACTTAAAAACGCATTTTCAAAAATGTATGCCATAAAAATCGAAATCAACACTTGGATCCATTAGATCTGACAAAATAGCATATAAATCCAAGAGGAGAGCAGAAACAAATTAAACTAGGTGAGGTAAACAGATCTCCCACACCTAGTATAGCTGAAAAACACTAAATCCCCAAAACACTGCAACACAGAATTATTACATGAAAGATACTGCGCAGTCTTATGAGGGTTTCAACTCAAAAATTATATAGACAAATATATATGCTCATATATTAATCAATAATTCTCAAAAACTGAGATCTAGTCTCCTTATTACAAACACAAGAGAACCCGGAAAGGGTTTCTTGAAATACACTCTAAATACAATGGTGATCTTCAAAAATTAACTGAATAATCACTGAAAACTGAAGAACAAGAGTGTAGAAGGTTGAAATAAATCATATCTGATGTAGATCCCCTCAAAGGTCTCCTCCCATGAAAGGGTGAACCCCTCAATCATAAGGAAACAATGCAAAGAACCCACAAGATTTGCCACTGAAGCTGCCCTCCAAAATAACGCAATTCCCAGCTAGAACAGCGCTGGAAATTATGGGAAATGTATGGCTTGGTGCCAAATATCTGAAATATTCTCTATGACTCTCCAAACAGATCTCCTAAGAGAATGAAACCTTCCTCCTATGAGAAACTAGCTGAGAAAGTGGGATTCTAACCCCTCCACTGTTGCACCCTGCAACACAGCACAATAACCTGCAGAAATTGTGTTGATGAAGAAAGATGTAGCTTGGCCTAAAAACCTGAATGTGGAAATGAATACAATACTCTTCAAAGATACCCCTCAAGGAAAGAGGTGGGATTCCCACTCGGGAACACCCGGTGCTAAACAGCACTGCAACCCTGTTAAAAAGCAAGAGGAAGCAAAGTCTAAGCAGACCAATACAAAAATAATAATCTAAAACATAATCTCATATGGCTGCCATTCTCTTCCTTAAATAGAATATGAGCTTGCTTACCTTTGGCCCCAGTCAATTAGGTCATTTCCTTCATGGGATCCATCTCCCTCCAAAACTGCGTTATCCCTCAATTAATCTCCACTCCTCCATAACAGCGTTGTTGACTTGGTCAAAGTTGACTGAATCAACATGACCCAACCCCTGTTAACACTTGGAGGTGCTTTATTTATCTACTAAAAGGGTCTCCTTTCACACTTGAAGTGTTTTTTATTGCTTCTTAGGAGACTTATGGCCCTTCCTACCCACTTATTCACCTACCTAGTGATAAAACAACTCTAATATTCCATTTAGCTTGAAGGCTAAATTTTTGGAATATTACAAATGATCAAGTACCAGAGACCCTCCAGGGAAAATCTGTATATAGTAAGTTCTAAGATGAAATTAGGGTTTGGGGATTTTGGAAGAATTTTGCTGTAGTTTTGTATGATTGTGTTCCCTGTGCTCTGAGATACATATTTGGGAGAGTTGTTCAAACTTCATATAATACAGCATTTTTATTTGGATTCCATATGGAGTAATGAGTATTATGTATATGTTTTTCTTCTGTTATCAGTAATCTCTCTTTATGTATAATCATCTCTCATACTATGCTGCTTTGAAGGTCTGTGTAATTTAGCTGCTGGTAGTTTGAAATTTTATTCATGAATTCGTGTTTTCATAATGCTCAGGTGTTAATGCTCATGTATTAATCTCGCCGCACTCCCTTAATTTGTGCTCTACGAACCTCTATTGTTTCCCATATCTCATTCATATCTTCTTCCTCTGAGGTCACTGCAGGACAGATTCTTAAATCTCAAAATCATGTCGCTTGTGGGTTCATTCTCTGTTCTGCCTCACCGCCTATGCACATTTTAAATATTTTTCTCATTGTTTTATACTTGGCCCAACTAAAATCCATCAGCCTCATAGCCTCCTGAGCCCTCTCACTGTTTTGGGAATTCTAATGAATCGGGCTCAAATGGTCTTCTCTATTCTTGAACCACAAAAACCATTATTCTCTTGACCCCTATTCTATCAGAGGCTTTATACAAATTTCCCACATTTACCTCTGATTTTAAGATGTCCTACGCACTGGTCTTTTGCAACTCAAGGTTGTCTCTAGGAGCTACAACATCTTTTTGGCATCGTTGCCAGCGAACGAATTATAAAACCTTTTCCCTAGGATACGACATTATCTTCACCCTTCAATCAGGTGAGCATGAAGGGTTGAGAGGTGCATAGCCCTCGCCTTGTTGACTCCATTGTTATTAAAGTTCAAACCAAGTGTAATCCTGGCTTACACCAGGCCCCATACCCGATCGGATATTTCTCAGTAGAAGACCTCTCTTGTATCTGATCCTAAAAAGATTACATTTAAGAAATTTTGGAGGGAAAAGCAGCCCATCCAGGCTGACCCACCCTCATTTTCTCTAGAAGATTCGCATTCCTTTTCCCAGAGAGCCGATATCTATGGTCCTGGCTCCACATCTCGTGTACTCCAGTACCCCCCAGAAACATCTTCTTTATCCAATTCAGACATAAGAAATGAAGTTGAATCCGTTAATACTTCTTTACCCCCCTTACATCCTACTCTAGAGGCTGAAGAAGTCAAAGAATTTACTGCACTTCAGAGCTCACTATAGACAAATATCCAAACCTCTACTCAGCATATACCTGTTGTACCACAGCCAAATCATCCTCAGAACTTACCACCACCACCTCTCATGGTTGTACCCGGCTTCCTCCTCGACAAATATGCTCCATTGGCTTTACCTCAAGTATTGCATGACATGTCTCAAGATTACCTAAAGCTCTTGCCTCAGTTCATCGGGGAAGATTGCACTTCTGCGCAGAAACATATTGAGGACTTTTGTGCCTTTGCTAAGAATGTGAATGTGGAACACCTAGATGTGGTGTTGAGGCTTTTCATCCAATCCTTGGATGGAGAGGCTCGAAAGTGGTTCAAATATCTTGATAATAATGCAGTCGCCACTTGGGAAGAAATGGATAATTTCTTCACACTAAAATGGGGAGAGAAGAGGGACCATGGATATGTCCTCACATAGTTCAACGCTCTTAAAAAGAGACAAAATGAGGATGTAACAGAATTTATAACGAGGTTCAATAAGCTTTATAATAATCTTCCTGCTGAAATAAAGCCTCCCAAGCAGCTGCTAAGGTGGTCTTCACAGGAGCTTTTGAACCAGAGTTTGGGTTTACCCTAAGAGAAAGAAAGTTTGCATCTCTGGATCAGATTCAGACTGCTGCACTGGAGGTAGAAGCAAACTTTTCTTCTACTGTTAAATTCAAAGGCAAGACAGAGCATGAAGCTAGAAGAAGGGGTAGGGAGGAGGCTTCTACCTCTAATCAAGATAGGGAATCACAGGAGTATAGAATTGAAGAGATGAATCAGCTAATCAAGAACCTCTCAAATAAGTTGGTGAAGCTTGAATTGGAGGCCAATAATTCCCCTCCTCATCGTAACCAAATGATTCAAAACTATGGGTTTAACCCCCAATACCAAAAGACTCCTCTGCAGTTGTTGCAGTGAGAAAGGAAAGAGAAGCAAGATCACATTCAACCTCCCTATACCTGGAAGGGGAAATGGAGGGACAGGCCGAGGAAGTCACAGACAGTCAAGAAAATCAATTCCTCACTTACTTAGAGGATGAAGAAGGTGAACTCACCCTGCAAGAAGAGCCAGAAGAGAAGGAAGTCTCCCTAGAGGATCGAGATATTGACAATTACTATAAGCAGTTTGTGGATTTCATGCAAGCTCAACTCCACAGGAAGTATGATCTCAGGTCCTACAGGAAGAGAACCCAAGCACAGGAACAAGATGAAGAGTCGACATCAAGAGATCAGACCCCTTCTAGTTCTGCCAGTAAGGGGGGAAAGCTTTTAGAAGATTCTACCCATCCTAAATCCTCTGCGCCCACCTCCTCGAAATAGGGCTCTTATCCTCCCCAAAAATGAGAAATCCACATCTACACCCTTGAAATTTCCCGACCCCCCTAAAGATCAGTTCAAAGAATTTATCATAGAAAAATCTCACATAGCCTTTAGCCTCCAGAAAGAATTATAAAAGGTCAACATCCCGGTCCCCCTTATCAAGCTCCTGAACAGCCCTCATACAGGGCCCAAGTCTCTCAATTCATGTTGCCCCAAGGCATAGGCCCTCTCCCTGAAAGCATTAATCTCCAAGAATAAAGATCCATGGTAGTCTTTGGACCTCATGTAGAATAATTGGATTCAGCCACTCCTCCATTCTATGTGACTCTAGTTATGCACGCCCTGTTATTGCACAACTATATGCTAGATTCTGAGGCTTCACATAATTTGTTTTCGTTGTCTTTCATGGAACAGTTGGGGTTCCAGATCACCAGGCCATATAAAGATATGTATTCTTTTGATTCCAAGAAGGTGAAATGCTTGGACATGATAAAAGATCTGGTAGTAAATTTAGCCGAGATTCTAGCCAAAAGCGTGGTAATGGATATTGTTGTGGCCGATATCCCAACTCGGTTTGGAATGTTGTTTTCCAGATGCTAGGGTACCAAGATTGGAGGATCCATAAAGTTGGACCTCACCTATGCCACTATTCCAGTATTCAGTGGGGAGGAAAGGTGATTATATCGTGAGTCCAGATTCGTGAATATGGTCACCAAAGCTAATGGTTCCAAAAATTATCTGGTATATACTAAGGAGGGTGAATGCTTTTGTCTCATGTTTGAGGAGGACGAAAAATTCCTACAATAAACGAAGTTCTGTCCTCTAATCCAGATGAATATTACAAGCAGAGGGGAAAATGAAATATGGACTTTACAATTTGATGGAGCTTAATCACGGGAACAAAACAGGGCCGAGGTACTCTTAATATCACTAGGAGGATTCTTGGTTCCCCTATCCTTTAAGCTAGAATTCAAAGCCACAAATAATGTGGCTGAGTATGAAGCGTTGTTTTTAGGGTCGTAAACAGCGCGACACATGAACATGCAAAACCTCAAGGTATTTGGAGATTCAGAGCTTGTAGTGAGGCAGGTCAGGAGACAATGCCAAACTAAACACCCACGGCTCAGAGCCTACAGGAATGAGGTATGGGATTTAGTTGAGAAATTATTTTCTGCTTTCAACATTTAGTTCATGCTGAGGGAAAAGAACAAAATGGCGGACTCACTAGCTATGGTTGCTAGTAATTCCCCCCCCCCCACTTGCTCAGATATGAGGTTGAAGTACAATACCTCCCCTCCATTCTGGACAATGTTAAGCATTGGAAAGTCTTTGAAGATGAAGAGAAATTCCAGCATTTTATGGAAACGGTGGGCAAGTTTTCAAATATGGTGATCGACTCAGTCCTGGAAGATGACGGTGAGGAGCCAAAAACCAAATGGGAAGAGACAATGGTTGGGCACCATGTTCTCCAATTAAATGGAAATGTCATCCCCAGGGGCCTTGTGCCATTGGAGAGACTGTTTGATAAGAATGATATCCCGGTGAATCCCAGCAAACTCACCCTCGATGAGGCCTTCAGCGACATGAACATTGGGACAGAAGAAGATCCAAAGGTGGTAAAATTTTCGAAAGGGGTCCCCGAAGAATACCAAGAGAAGTACCTCAGGCTATTTCAGTCATATAGTGACGTCTTCACGTGGTCATACTAGGATCTGAAGACTTTTGATATTGATATCATATAGCACAATATACCGCTCAAAGAGGAAGCCAACCCTCACACGAAAAATATAAGACAGATAAACCCCCTTCTTCTCCCAGCCATTGAGAAGGAAAAAAATAAGTTGTTTCAGGCCAAGATCATTGTCCCTCTAAGGTACTTTGAATGGGTGGAAAACCTGGTACCTGTCAGAAAGAAGAACGGTGAAATCAGGCTCTGCATGGATTTCTGCAAACTGAACAGAGCCTCACTCAAAGATAATTATCCCCTCCCGAAGATGGATCGCATCTTGCAAAAGGTGGTGGGATCCTCCCACATGTCCATAATGGATGGCTTCTCAGGATATAATCAAGTAGCAGTGCTCCTAGAAGACCAAAGGAAGACAGCATTCACTATGCCTTGGGGAACCTTCATGTACGCCTGAATGCCCTTTGGCCTGATAAACGTCGGTGCCACATTCCAGCGGGTGATGGACATTGCTTTCATAGGAGAGAAAGACAAGTTTTTGGTGATCTAATTGGATGACATCACCGTCTTTTCAAAGGATGATGTTGAACATATAGAGCACCTCCATCAAACCTTTGATAAATGTCGTAGGTATGGATTGTCTCTGAATCCCCAAAAATCCATGTTTGCCTTGGAGGAAGGAAAGTTACTAGGGAACATAGTAACTAAGGAGGGAGTGAAGATTGACCCAAAGCGGGTAGAGGTGATAAACGACATTCCGCTACCAACAAACAAAAAGGAAGTACAGGTGTTCCTGGGAAGAATCAATTTCCTCAGAAGGTTCATTCCCAGCTATGCCGAGATTTTTTGAAACATCACCGGGTTGCTAAAAAAGAAAAGTGAATTTAGATGGACCTATGAGTCCAGAGACTCTTTCAATAGGATCAGATAGGCCTTTGCAGAAGCTCTAGTGCTGGCAGGTCCAAATTATGGGAACTCGTTCATGATTTTCTCCTTCCCCTCTCCTCACACAATAGTTGTAGTACTTTTACAAAAAAATACAGATGGGCATGAACAGCCCATTGCATTGTTCAGTCAAGTCCTGCGAGACGCTAAGCTGAAATATGATATCCTGGAAAAGCAAGCATACGCTCTGGTCAAGGCACTAAAGGAATTCTGGGTGTATGTGTTACAATCAGCCATAACAACTTATGTACCCACTGCAGCAGTGAAGGATATTCTGGTACAAGATGACAGTGAAGGGAAGAGGGGAAAATGGATAGCCAAGATACAGGAGTATGAGCTGGAGATAAATCCTACTAAACCCATCAAGGGCCAGGGGTTGGAAAAGAGCCTGTCTAAATCCAACTATCAAGCTCTGGGAATAAATCTATATATGGCAGGAGGAGAGGCACAGGAGGACACAGGCGCACACCAAGGCATAGAATCTTCCGCTCAGAAAAAACATGTCAAGTACCTCCTATCCTCATGGTATAAAGATATAGTAGAATATATTTTAATGTTGAGGTGCCCCCCTCACTATGATAAGACCAAGTATCGCACTTTGAGACTGAGGTATCAAAAGTACATTGTGGCAAATGGGCGACTATATTGGAGAGATACAGCGGGAATATTATTATTGTGTTTGACAGAGCAAGAATTTGATCATGTAATAACTAAGTTCCACGAGGGGATATGCAGTGGGCATTACATTTGGCGGTCCACTGCACACAAGATCCTAAAGGCAAGGTTCTTTTGGCCTAAGTTTTTTGGCGATGTACATGCCCGTGTCCGGGCCTGCGAGAAGTGTCAGGCATTCGTCGAAAAGCAAAGGTATGCACCTCTCCCATTAATTCCAGTACATGTTGAGGAACCTTTTAAACAATGGGGGATTGACTTCATAGGAGAGATTCACCCTGCCGTAGAAATTTGAATAATTGTTAAATTATTCACCGAGATTATCCTGATCACACACTATTTGAGCTTCATGCATAATACATAACCTCTTCTACTATTGATCATCAATTTGCGGAAATTAAACAATCGCATGCGTACATTAAAACCATAAACAATCACACATATAAACACAGTATTTATGGGAAAGCTTAAAGCTAAAAACCCCCAACTATCTGTATATTATAATGATAGAGATCATGTAACAATCATTGTACAAACTCCTCACAAGCTCTCAGTACAATCTCCAATTGTTAAACACTACACAAGCTCAGATCATACAAAACACATGCTCCAATCTGCTCCACCTATTAGCCAGCCTCTACTGCGCAATCCAATATGGATAATTACCAGATCCAGGTTCAAATCCCACTGGTATGTACTACGCAATCCTCATTGGCTTCTCCATCAGTGTGTGTGCAAATCTCATGCACCAGTATAGTCACAACTGATAGTCACACTTGCTCTTTCACCTACCTCTTCAACGAATGCTCCTTAAAGAGCGTCACGCCTTGCTAACGATTAGCGATGTATATTCTTTAGTTGATTAATGAGTTAATAATTAGTGAATTAATTAATAATTAATTCACACCATTCTCAGTAGTGTATCAATCAGTTAGACTAGATACAACTAGCTCAACTGTGTCTAACTGAGTTAAACTGAACACAACTCCACCAACTACCTCAATAACTCCACCAAACTCTGTCACATGAGTTCTAACTGAAGTCTCCATGCAAAAGCTCCACTTAACCCTCAGGAATAGCATAATTCCTTTTTTCAGCTGTTATGCCACATCTATGCACTTAACTGAAGTGCTCCAAGAGAATAAGATAATGTTTAGAGTCCAAATATTATTAAGAGCTAATAATATTCGACATATCTATTTTTAGACTGGCAATCTAAAAATAGATTCCTTGATAATAATAAAAAAATAGAAGTCCATCTATTTTTTCCCGACTTGACCAGCCATCCACGAATAGCATCTGCCTTACAATAGCATCTGCAACTCATAAACATGATCCATATGTCTAAAAGTAGACATGATGCAAAAATAGACTTTGCGCCAAAAATACCTGCGGGCCCACTTAGTGAAGGCGACTCCTTTCCACTAAGTATCTTCTTGTTACCAATCTCAACACTCCCTCTCAACGGGATATGGATTATCAAGATATGGATTATCTGCAACCCCTATCCTGCCCCTGTGGTATTCGAATTTTCTTCTGGTGAGCGCCTTCGTCAAGATATCAGCATCCTGATCCTCATTAGGAATGTATGAAAGTAACATGATTCTCCGCTGCACACAATCTATGATATGATGATACCGGATGTCAATGTGTTTAGATCTATCATGAAATATTGGATTAACTGAGAGTTTGATGCAACTCTAATTATCACAATAAATCATTGACTCTAAGTGTGAACCGAACAGCTTGGGCCCGGGATCTTCCTCATCCATATAGCCTCGCATGCGGTAAACTCGGCGCCGCTATACTCGACCTATGCTAAACTAAGTGCCACGGATCTACACTTCTTGGCATGCAAAGAAAATGCTATCGACCGAATCTGAAATCCCTCCGGAGATGTGCTCTTTTACATGCGTTGGGCTCTGTGCCCAATCTGCATCCATGAAGCCACATAGCCTCACCTCATCCTCCTGTCTGTACCACAATCCATATCACGATGTGCCTCTAAGATAACGCAATACATGCTTTCCCGCCTTCCAGAAGAGCTTGGTAGGCTTAACCATAGCTTGTGAAAGCTGGTTAACTGCATAGCATATATCGGGCCGTGTATTGACCGGATACATAAGCGACCCCACCAACTATCGATAAACAGTGGCATCCACTACCTCCGCTGAAGTAGCATCCTCCTTCCTCCAACCACCAGGAAGAGGAGTATCAACAGGCTTGCAGCCATGTATGTTGAACTTCTCCAGTATCTCCCGGGCATACTTACCTTGAGAAACAAACAGTCCACCACTGCGCTGCCAAATTTCCAATCCCAGGAAATAATGAAGGAGGCCCAAGTCCTTCATCTCAAACTCTTTTGCAAGATCCTCCTTGCATGAGAGTACCAACAGCTCATCACCTGTCAAAATCCAATCATCTACATAAAGTACAATGATCAGCAACTTACCCTCCACCACAATCTGGTATCGGTTTGGATCCGCCTCACTCTTGGAGAATCCAATTCCAGTGAAATAACTGTCTATCTGTGTGTACCAAGCACGAGGTGCTTGTTTCAACCCATACAGCGCTCTCTTGATCCTACACACATGCGACTCGTTGCTGAAGATCTCGAAACCTTCAGGCTGCTCTATGTACACCTCCTCCTCAATGACTCCATTGAGGAACGCAGTATTCACATCCATCTGATGAATGTGCCACCCCATCTGCGCTGAGAGAACAAGAATCGTCCATATGGAAGAATACCTTGCGACAGGTGCAAAGTTCTCCTCATAATCGATCCCCTCTATCTATGAAAAGCCTCGGGCAACAAATCTTGCCTTGTACTTCTCCACACTCCCGTCAGCTACCTGCTTCACTTTGTAGATCCATCTCGAACCCACCACTGATTTCCCCTCCGGCCTTGGGACAATCTCCCATGCACTGTTTCTGACAATCCAATCATACTCTTCCACCATGGCATCTACCCACGCGGGATCCTCCACAGCTTCCTCGAAATAGGATGGCTCTGTCATGATACACTTGCTCATAAGAGCCATGTATCCAGTGTACCGATCAGGTGACTGTCTCTGGCTGCGCTGTGATGTAGGTGCTCCTACAACCTTCTCTGCATCTTGAGCCAGTCGCTCAGCTTTTGTAGTGCGCTTCCGCCCTCTGATGGTTGGCGCTGCATGAGTGGTCTCTTCCACTCCATGAACCTCATCTTGTGGCTGATCCACATCTTGAGACTCATCCTTAGGAACTAATAGCTCCTCATCTGAATGCAATTGTAGCTCCCTCTCAACCGAACACTTCATGGCTTTCTCCTCCTGAAATTTGATATCCCGTCGCACAACAGTCTTGCGACTGTCTGGAAAATACACACGATAGGTGTGAGGCGTATCAGTGTACCCCACAAATATCCCAACCTCTGCAGTAGGCTCCAGCTTCTTCCTGGCATCCTTCGTCACATGAATGTAAACAGGTGAACCAAAAATCCTCAAATGGGAAATATCAGGCCTCTTACCAGAAAATGCCTCCTCGGGTGTACTCATGCCAAGTATCCTGTGGGGACAACGGTTACTTGCACATATCTTGCGGTATTGCATGCCCCTCCTTACAAGTGAATGGGTAGGCCACGATCATGCAACATCGCCCGTGCGGCACACACGATCGTTCTGTCTTACGCACCGGCAACCCCGATACTGTTTGTGGGTTATGAGGTGCTATGAGCTCTGCGAATTCATACCAACGCTGCAAAAAGTCCTTGGGTCGCCGGAGATGAATTCACCACCATTGTCGCTCTTAAGAGCCTTCACCTGCTTCCCTGATTCTTTCTCAACCAGTGCCTTGAACTCACAGAACTTTGAGTATGTCTCGCTCTTCTTCTGCATGAAGAAGATCCAGCACTTACGAGAAAAATCATCAACAAATATCACATAGTACCTGTGCTTTGCTGTCGAAGCTACTGAGAAAGGTCCACACGCGTCTGTGTGAATTCTCTCAAGGATCATCGTGGCGCAACTATCCTTCTCGTGAGGTGGCTTTCACAAATTTTTCCAAAATTACACCTTGATACGTAGGAAGAGTGCCTTTGGAAACCCGATTAGAAATTGTTGCGAGTATCTTCAAAGCTCCATGGTGAGAGTGGCCCAATCTCCGGTGCCACAACTCGCCATCATCCCGGCTCACCACTCCTTCTGCCTTGCCTGCCATTGTTGCGCAGCCATCTACCTGCAATTGATAAAGGTTCTTAACTCGAACCCCTATCCTCCGAGTCTCACCAGTTGCCTTACTACGCAGGAAAGCCTTTCCCTCGCTAAATACAACATCATATCCCTTGTCTTCTAACATCACCACAGAGATAAGATTATTCTTCAATCCTGGAACATGCATCACTTCCTTTAATACGAAGGGTTTACCAGACTCCCTCTCAAAGGAAATGGTACCGATACCGGTCGCACTGTATCTACCATCATCGCCCATCTCGATGTGCACTCCAAGATCTTTCTCATCAAGATCAGTAAACAAATCTCGATCTCCTGTCATGTGAAAAGACGCACCACTGTCCAGAAACCACACTGATCCCGCCATACTTGAGACCAAGCATGAGATCAGCCAAAAATCCAGCTCAAACTGCGAGGCTAAGGCCTCTCCAGCTGCAGATCCAGCAGCCTGCTTATTTTTCTTCTTCTGCGGACAATTTGTGGCACAATGTCCGTGTTGGTGACAGTGAAAGCACTTCACCTTGGACATGTCCTGCTTCTTGCCTTTCGCACCGAAATGAGAAGCTTTCTTGCTCTTCCCCTTCTTTGCTTTGGCAGCCAAAGCGCAATTCTCTTCATCAAATTTCCTTGATGAAGATCCGTCCCTAGTACTCCGCCTTATCTCCTCTTGCACAAGATCCGACCAAAGTCGCTCCCATCCTGGCAATTTCTCCCGACCATTGACAGAGTCCTGATAGGAATGCCAACTCTTCGGAAGCCCAAGGAGAGCCAAGCTCACCAAGTCCTCATCATCAAAAATCACCCCCACACTTCCCAGCTCATCCCTGCATTGGATGAACTTCGTGAGGTACTTGGGCATACTGTCGCCTTTCTCCATCTTTATGTTTCTGAGTTTATCCTTGAGCGCCAACTTCCTCTAGTCGCTCTTGCTTTGGAATAAATCTGTCAAGGCTTTCCACATCAAGAATGGAGAAACCTTACCATGAAGGCTGGACACTATGTGATCCTTCACGCCCTCCAACAGATTCCTTCGACACTTTGCTGTCTTATTTTGCCAAGCCTCAATTACGGCAACATCGCTAGAAGTAGGCTTTGAAATTTCTGCATCTATGAACTCCTTCAACCCATTGTCATCCAACATTGCCTCCATCCTGTCCTTCCATGCAATATAATTCGAGCTGCCCTCAAGGGCATACTCCAATCGCAATCTGATAAAAGACATCTCAACTTCGACACCAAGAAAACACTGCTGCAAATTCGAATTCCACCAGCACAAAACTCAACCGCTTCAATGTTTTGCAATTGCCCCAATGATCAATATCACTCTGATACCATGTGTTGTGGATGATTTTGTCACCCTCCTAGAGACAGTCTAGAGTTGCCATAGACCAGTGCCTAGGACATCCTTAATATAGCAAGGAGTCCATTATAGTTTGGGTTGTCAGTCCAAGGGGCTCACTTACTATCTCTTGTTTTAAACAAGGAAATTGAAAATAGCTTGAATAGGTCCCAATTCTCCTTCAGTGGCTGATACACAGATAGGAATAAAGTACAGACATCAGGTAAAACTTCAGTATGATAGCATCAGACAGCTAAGAGACCGTTTTACTGTAAAGAGGGCCGATTCAAATAATATATTACAGAAATGAGATATCAAGGAGTGCGGGAAAGAAAGAAACATGAGAAGATATTACTGACAAAAGGGCGCATCAATTTACGAATCCTTAAGCCATTAATATAGCAGAGATTATGAAATGAGTGAACATGGAACAGTATATCACTTCTAGGCCTATTTAGAGCGCTTGACTAATTCCAGAAAGGGCACCACTTAAGATGAATCCTTACTGCAAATTAGTGAGCCACTCGCATTCTAGAACATGATACAAGAAGAAAGTTTGCAATAAAGGATGATATATTAACACATGAGAGAAATTACATACTGCAATATACCAAAGTCCAGAATCCTCAATACAGTCATAACCCCTCCTCACTGAGACCCAACGGGCTTTGAAACTTCATACAGAAATGTCACAAGATGGATACAATAGTCTTCTAGCTACACAGCTTGCTTACAGAAATCTGGAACCCTAACCATGTCTTCTTTTTTGATATTTATAGAGAGGAGAGAAACTTCTGGAGGGAGGGGTAGGTATCTACACTTATTACTCTAAATTGGAAAAGAAAGGCGGGGAAACCTTACGCCTTCTTCATGAATGACTAGCTATAAATGAATATACCTAACAGCCTGTATACAGAAATTAATGCCGGGAGATAAAAATCTCTTTATGTACAAGACAGAAAATAATAAAATATGTACATCGGGATGCTTTTAGTTGAAGAAAAATCTGATGCCGTGAGGGGCCTGAGCTGGCCTGCAACTCTGGTACTGTACTCTTGGCCTTTGAATTCTGAATTTGAAGTCTGAACCTTAAATGCGTGGCGAAACTCTCTGGAGGGTTCTGTAGCTCTCTGCCTGTGTTTTCTTTAATAACAGTCATTTCATGTACCGGATTCATCTCTTTTATTTAATTTCGCTTCACAGGAGATCATCTTCTGATATGCTCTTAATTCTCTGAAATGGAGGCGACAGATTGATATGCCCCTTTATGCTTGATTTGAAAACCTGCAAAAACCCTGAAAATGTTAAAAGAACTGACTCAGACGAGGGCGGAGGTGACGGAGGTGTGAATGGAGGAGATGATGGGGACACAGACCGAAAATGGTGACATACG